>OW796093.1:5942302-6529207 GCA_941860345.1 Chrysodeixis includens | reverse complement strand
ACGATTTTAACGATTTTAACGATTTTGACGATTTTGACGATTTTGACGATTTTAACGATTTTAACGATTTTAACGATTTTGACGATTGTAACGCTTTTAACGATTTTGACGATTTTGACGATTTTAACGATTTTAACGATTTTAACGATTTTAACGATTTTAACGATTTTAACGATTTTAACGATTTTGACGATTGTAACGATTTTAACGATTTGAACGATTTGAACGATTTGAAAAATTTGAACGATTTGAACGAAATGATCGAAATGAACAAAATGAACGAAATAAACGAAATGAACAATTATAACGATTTTAACGATTTTAACGATTTTAACGATTTTAACGATTGTAACGATTTGAACGATTTTGACGATTTTGACGATTTTAACGATTTTAACGATTTTGACGATTTTGACGATTTTGACGATTTTGACGATTTTAACGATTTTGACGATTGTAACGATTTTGACGATTTTAACGATTTGAACGATTTTAACGATTTGAACGAAATGAACGAAATGAACGAAATAAACGAAATGAACAATTTTAACGATTTTAACGATTGTAACGATTTTAACGATTTTAACGATTTTGACGATTTTGACGATTTGAACGATTTGAACGATTTGAACGATTTTAACGATTTTGACAATTTTGACAATTTTAACGATTTTAACGATTTATTAATTTTAACGATTTTAACGATTTTATAGAAATGAACGATTTAAATGAAATAAACGATTTTAACCTTTTTAAACGATTTTGACAACTTTAACGATTTTAACGATTTTGACGATTTAAACGATTTGAACGACATTAACAAATGAACGTTTTGAACGAAATGAACGATTTTAACCCTTTTAACGATTTTGACGATTTTGATGATTTTGACGATTTTAACGATTTGAATGATTTCAACGATTTTAACCTTTTTAACGATTTTGACGATTTTAACGATTTTATCGATTTTATAGATTTTAAAGATTCTAACGATTTTGACGATTTTAACGATTTTAACGATTTTGACGATTTTAACGATTTCAACGATTTTAACAATTTTAGCGATACTAAAACAAGAAATATCTACATTTATGACTAAACTTATGTAACTAAAAAAAAATTACATATTTACAAAGCGTCGAAAAAAATATCCTCATCTCCGTCAATGGCGGGAAACGTGCCCAGGAGACTGCCCGCATTACCACGCTGAATGGCAATACCAATTCTTTGCGCGAAATACAGTCCAGCCCTCTGATCACGGGTGGAGTCGACCAAGCGCTTAGCGAGTTCCTTATACAGAGCTCGTGCACCCGGTCCCCATGGCCCAAGTGTTTCAACCCCAAAGGGCTCAAAAATATAATTGCCCGTAAGGTTATTATATTTTCGTCGCTTTAGGGTTTCCGCAGCTCCAGCAGCAGCGCCGGGCGCGACCGCCGAACTTAGAACATGGGACGGCGCAAGGGTGTCGACGCACGTTGCGTCCCACACCAAAGGCCGGCCCAATTTTAGCGATTTTAACAATTTTGAAGATTTGAACGATTTTGACGATTTTTACGATTTTAACGATTTGAACGAAATGAACGAAATAAACGATTTGAACGAAATTAACGAAATAGACGATTTGAACGATTTAAAAGAAATGAACGGTTTGAACGAAATTAACGTTTTGAACGATTTGAACGATTTGAACAATTTTAACGATTTTATAGAAATGAACGATTTAAACGAAATGAACGATTTTGACGATTTTAACGATTTTGACGATTTGAACGAAATGAACAAATGAACGTTTTGAACGAAATGAACGATTTTAACGATTTTGACGATTTTAACGATTTTGACGATTTTAACGATTTTAACGATTTTGACGATTTTAACGATTTTAACGATTTTAGCAATTTTAGCGATTTTAACAATTTTGAAGATTTTAACGATTTTAACGATTTTGACAATTTTAACGATTTTAACGATTTTAACGATTTTGACGATTTTGACGATTTTAACGATTTTAATGATTTTAACGATTTTGACGATTTAAACGATTTGAACGAAATGAACAAATGAACGTTTTGAACGAAATGAACGATTTTAACGATTTTGACGAGTTTAACGATTTTAACGATTTTGACGATTATAACGATTTTAACGATTTTGACGATTTTAACGATTTTAACAATTTTAGCGATTTTAACAATTTTGAAGATTTGAACGATTTTGACAATTTTAACGATTTTGACGATTTTAACGATTTTGACGATTTTAACGATTTTAACGATTTTAACGATTTTAACGATTTTAACGATTTTAACGATTTAAACGATTTTTACGATTTGAACGAAATGAACGAAATAAACGATTTGAACGAAATTAACGAAATAGACGATTTGAACGATTTAAAAGAAATGAACGGTTTGAACGAAATGAACGTTTTGAACGATTTTAACGATTTGAACGATTTTAACGATTTGAACGAAATGAACGATTTAAACGATTTTAACGATTTTATTAATTTTAACGCTTTAACGATTTTAACGATTTGAACGATTTGAACGATTTGAACGAAATGAACGAAATGAACAAAATGAACAAAATGAACGAAATGAACGAAATGAACGAAATGAACGAAATGAACGACATGAACGAAATGAACGAAATGAGCGAAATGAACGAAATGAACGAAATGAACGATTTGAATGAAATGATCGATTTGAATGATTTTAAAGAAATGAACGATTTGAACGAAATGAACGATTTAACGATTTTAACGATTTTAACGAAATGAACGGTATGATTGAAATTTTTTAGTTGGTTTGAAAAAAAGTGTTTCAGTTTACGTACCTAATATCAAAACGTTTCATGGCTCAAATGATGCATGGCTACTAGTCCTAACCGTGTGTTAAATTAAAGTCGCATTATCATCGCCACCATGTGTATCGTTCATTTCGTTCTAATCGTTAATTTCGTAGCATTCATTAATTTCGATCAAGTCGTTAATTTCTTTCCTCTCGTTCACTTTGTTCATTTTGTACAAATCGTTCATTTCCTTCAAATCGTTAATTTTGTATACTTCATTCAAATCGTTCATCTCGTCCATTTCGTGAACTCTTTGGAACTCATGAATCCATTAAAAAAAAATAACTATTTCATCATTACACAATCTTTAGGCATAACATCACAAATTCACAATACAATAATTAAGATAGGGAAGATCATTTGACACCGCGTGGCTCAGTTAATTAACAAAGATATTGGCATGCACTAATAGTCATATAGATCATTTATGCTCGTCTGTTAATTACCATATTAGTTTCGTTAATGCCACGGGGTTGTATTCAACACAAACGAGCGTATCTGACTAATCTTACACACATCGCACCTGCGTGCTGTAATACCGATGACAATGACGATATTAGATTGTTTGTGGAACGACAAGTATGACAGTTGCGGAGTCGAAGAACTGGATTGCTTGGGTGAGATCTGTACTGCGCCGTGAAGAGGATTCTTGGAAGATGAACCCTGAGGGCGAACGGATGGAAGTACAGAACTCACCGCGTTTCACGAAGAAATCTGTTATCATCTTCCACGTGTTACATTTTGTTAAACTAGGCATGTAATCGTAATAAACAATCAAGCGATGTAACGAAGACTTTATTTCAACAAGACATTCAATATGGCTGATGAAGACTATCTAAACGCTCCGCCAATACCTATCCTGTCCGTCTCATCCTACATATATGATTATTCGGATAGATAAACTATCCACCATATACCACTAACCAACGGGCCCGCTGGTGTAGTGGTTACTGGCCCTGTCTGCTATACCGGAGGCCGTCCGTTCGATTCCTACCCAGGACAGATGTTTGTGTGATTAGCATGATCATCTGTTCTGTATCTGGGTGTAATTTATCTATATAATATGTATGTATTTAGAAATATATAAGTATGTTTATGGGTAGTCTAGTACTCATCATAACACAAGCTACTTAATATTCTTAACTTGAGACTGGATGACGTTGTGGGAATTTTGAGGGATATATTTTTATATTTGATGTATGTGATAAACATTAAACTTAAGGCTAACATTGAATTGAAGATGTATAAAGACAAAGAAAGCAATAAATAACAAATGTAGCACAAATGCAGTACGTGAGGACATCGGGAACGATACAGAGTGAGTGGGACTATTGTGACACATGGTCACACGTCGCCTGCACCGCTGTCAATAAATCTATAGTGGAAAGAAATGCAATGTCCTTTGTTATCTCATGTGAGAAGATGATACATGATCTAGTTTTAGGTTATAAAGATTATTGAATGTATATGACGTTTTTAAAAAGATCTTGATGGTATTTTAACGTTTTAGTGCATATAAAAATTGTCAAAAACTTATGGATTTTCCATGCCAACATTTCATGGATGTTCGTTTAGATAGCAAAGAAAAAATACATGTGTTTAAGAGACCAAAATTCTTAATCAGAATTTGCCATTTTTGAGTCCGTTTTACAGTCATTATGAAGAACGTAATATTGTCATAGGTATGTAATATGCATATTCCAGTATTGATGTTGTGTAAAGTAATATTAGAAAACATTGGACATTAATTAAATTATTTCAAGTTCCAAGTTATTTTTCTATTCTAATATAAACAAAGCTAAGAGGGCTTAAAATTTATTAGTGAATACGTTAAAACCCGTAGATAAAACAGGAGCAGGTATCTAAAAGTGAATCAACAAGGATTAGAGAGGCAAAAGTAACAGGATATACAGCCAGAGCCAGTATTTCCCGTCCACTCAATTTAATGTAAACGGGGAATTGAAAATAGGATTAATTCGTCAAACTTTGTAATTGAAGTTGCGGATAAAGGGTTGCAATGTTCGTGCAATAACGTGGCGTCAAATCGAATGAATGGAAAACAATGGACGGGCTTTACGTACTGGTCTTTGATCTGTTATTTCTGTACAGCGAAATATTCCGTGGTTGTACTATCGTGTAAGGGTGATCCAGGCAACCAATTATTGTATTGCAACAATGGAAGACGCTTATTTAGTATGTATGTTGATCCCTTATTACCTACAGTAGGTATAGATTATTCTTAGAGTGCCGAAAAATAAATTCGTTTAAGAGACTTCAATTAAGCAAAATTTATTTGTTTATTATTAGAATAGTTAGACAGCCACCTACATTAATAAGAAAGAAAAAAATATGAAAATATAAAAATGTACTTTATATAGAAAAAAAATATCTTATTGACTTCAAACCTGAACGTCAAAGTCAATTATTTTCGATAAACATTATTTTCGCAGTCTCAGGACCTTAACTTCTAACATTGAATATAGGCTTAAAACTGAGCTAAAATTCAAGCCTCGAGGATAAATCCTTGAAGCAAACTCTGAAATAAATCTATAGGCTCAAAAGCCTACATGACTTAAACGTAATTCCGACAAACATTCGAATACTGCGTCGAATAAGTCAGATATCTTGTTTGAAAATCTTGATTCACGTAACACAAGTTGGAATCTTAAAATGTAGGCTTGAATACGAGATATGTCTTGAAAATTTCTGCGGGTCGCTGAATCTTGAATACACTTAGATATACATATATTTATACTAGCTGCTGCCCGCGACTTCGCCCGTGCGAATGTCGGTTATAGCTGAGAACATTACCCACTTCTGACCTTTTCCGACATTACCCAATTCTTCTATGTCGAAAGCCATTATTATAACTTTTTAACAACTATCGTTATATTTTAGTCTATATATGTATACAAAATCAATATAATATTATATGCTGCTCAACAAATTATATACTAAAACCTTTCCCGAGAACCACTACAAACCAATACATTGGTGAAAGCAGCATGAAAATTGGTGCAGTAGTTATTGAGTTTATCGCGAACAGACAGATCCTAAATGTGAAAACGAACTAAGAGTTGGATGGACACTAACGAAGTTTAAATAGTGAAAGAAAATAGGCATAAAAGCTTATAAAGATTACAGTCTAGCTGCATTTAATCGCGGTTAGTTTTTAATATCATTTGTTTATAAGCGACTATGGTTATTTCCCGGGCATTATTCCAAACCCCTGCGTAAACAGTTTGCCTGCAACCGCTCACCGCTGTAATAATGAGCTGGTTAATTAATGTTATTTTTACTTGTATTTTAAACGTATGCTTTTGTAAAATTGTAGGCTGTTACTAGAACTATTTGAATGTGAAATTTGTAAACTTAAATGCCTTAGTAAGAACTGTATTGTTGAATAAAGAACAAACGTTACATAATATTACTTTTCTTCTCCTCCAATTGTAGTCGCAAAAAGAGCTTCCACTAAGAAACGTTTTTAATATTATTGTGTACTAAGCAATTTAACGTATCACAAAATTTCAAACTAAATAGCTTATTGCATTACCACCCAACTAATTCCGTTGCGATAATAGTCCCTAGAATTTCAATTACATTTTCTAGTACCGCAATTATACGTAAGCTAATTGTTTTGCTCGAATACAAGTAGAGCTTAGTAATAGTGGGACTATCGATAGAACAAACTACGGCTTCGTATAAAGCATTATTTCCGATATTAAAAACATTGTGCGGATACATTAGCGTTTATTACATCTGTTTACGAGCGAGGGCCGCCCGCGATCGAATGGCCTGGACCTGTACTATGAGATCACAAATTAAGACTGTCGTTGTAAAAGCGAGATGGCGTAGGTTCAGTAACAAGTCAATCAGATCTTCAACGCAACTGTATTTGAACAAATCCAGTGAGTTGCTGTTTTTGTATTAGGGATCCAAATATACTTGGTGACAAACCATAGTATAGTTAAAACATGCATAATATGCTGAACACCAATTTCTGAATTTTATAAAATACGTGGACTTCATCCATCATATCTTTCATTGTATTGTTGTTATTGTAGGTCGTGTTGCTTAAATTTTTTGTCCTGCGGTAACAGGCGCAGCGGTGCAGGTCGCTCGCTCCTACATCGACCTCATGTTGATCTCATGGTACGGGAAGCGGATTAATGGTGCCAGCGAATTATTGTTCTACCACTAAATTATCCATTGGTAGCTTGCCTTTATGTGAACTTTACGATCCCTTCGAACGCTTTCATTACAGTTTAGCGCCATGAGACGCGTTTTTGGGCAGCTTTAATTCCTAAATGGGAATAGTTACCGCCATTACGGGTAATGTTATACGTATTCAATTAACGTGGAGTAATGGCGCGGTTTCATGATGGTTAACGTTGTATCGCGTAATTTTGATGGTATGGCTTTGATTTTTGTGAAAATTCCTTGTATTTTTTTCCACTTATAAAGTAGTAGTACTGCGACAATCCTTGGACATCTCGTTCATTATGTTGTGTTTTCTTGTCTATTTTGTACGTTGTACGCAAATTATTAAATAAAGAAAAATAAATGTTTCTTCCAATGGTCCTTGATCACTTCGTTTTTTGATTCAGTGTTTCGTTTTATTTGTTTTTACGAGGACCTAGAACCAACACCTTTGATCAAAAGTTTCTGCAAATAAATGTATCCTTAAAGGATATATCAAGCTTTGCTGGCATTTCTATTTATTTTCCAATAAATCGCTCAAGATTACCTTTAATTCCCTTTCAATAAAACTCCCGTTTTATGAGGAAGTTAAGTACTTATTCGGCCGACTTCTGTTTATATTCCGATGGTTTTCTATGAACCAGAAAACATACCAACTGTATGTAATTTTAATCTACTTTCGATTCCCGCTGTTTTTTCAATAAACATCAAAGTAAAAATTATGTGTAGACACGATTTCGGCTGGAATAATTTATATTCGTAAGGATAAGCCACGCGCGCAGTTTACATTATGCTAATGTACTGCCGCGCTCACTGACTTACTGTATATAACGTGATAGATCGAAGGTATTTGACAAGGGTCACACAACTTCCCGATGTAAGATTAAATATTAGTTCGGCGGACGATACCGAGCCTGTTCCTGATCCACTCACTTTCATTCAACAAATATGAAGGATCGACAGGAATTCAGCACAGTTCAGAGATAAAATGTTGCCGTTGAAAATTCTTCTACAAACATTTTATGAAATGAAGAATTTAAAACAATAATTTCACGGTTCTCGGACGGCATTGCTCGCGAAACAAATTACAATTTTGACGATGTTTTGAACAGAATGGCGGCGTGGTCAAGGTAACGATATGACAAAAATCATGTTATGTGTGAAGAGGGTCACGTACCTCGTACGTCACTTTTGATGAAGAATTATGGCGTTCATGTTGTGTTACAGTTTAAAAATACAGGAAACGTTGATTAGGGTTGCGAAAACAAACCTTTATGTTGTGTTGTGTGCGATGTTTTTCACGGAATTGCATAGTCGCGATGAAACCCAGATGAAATAATAACAAGTTGTCGGCAAATGCCAAAAATACTTGTACATTTAAAGTTTTATCATATACTTTTCTAGAAAAGAATCCTGAGAAAGAATTTAAGTTTGTTTGTTTCTATACATCCGTTCCAAATAAACTTTTCAGTACATTACATACAGGGTGCTAAAACGAAACGATTCTTGCAGCAGAACGAAGGAAATTTAATTAAATCTGGCTATTTAGATAATGAAAAGCACCATCAACGCGTCCGGCCGAGCTCAGATTATAAAATTATCACTTAACCCTTTCAGTGGTGACAATTGTTTTAAGCCAACCCTATCAATGTAATTTATTTTTATATGAACGTTGCAAACGCGAGCGGCTCGTTGCCACGCTTTTCGTAAAACTTATTTGCACGCTGAACAACATTTCTACGCGAATCAGTAACGAGATGGGACGAGATAACATTTATAATGATAATTGTTTTTATCATTTTATATTGAGGTGTTGATTAAAGTTGCTGGGTTTTATTATGCAACATTCGTACTTATTACTTCGTAGAGATTATTTCTTGTATTTCGAATGCGGTCTCTTTCCCTGAATGTCCTTAGTAATCTAATTATCATCAATATGAAATTGCAGGATGAGGTGAATGATGAATGAAACATTAGGGAAGGAACGAATGAGGATATATGGCGGTGAGATGAAAGTAATGGTGATTGAAAGGAATGAAAGTATTTGTGTAATGTGGAGATATGAGAGCGGGCGAGTTTGGTCGGAATGGTGAAATATATGCATATGTAGATGAGGTCTGGTAAGTACTTTAATTGGTATCGTAATGAACGAGTGTTAGTTTTTGGGGTTAAATATTGTGGTTTAATGTTTTACAGTAGTAGTAGAGGAATTGAGCATAATTAGTTTTTCTTCACAATTCTATAACTAATCAAAATATAATTCTTACTATTCATAAACGTACCTACTTACTGGTTTGGTTTTAAGGAACATTTCGGAAAATTAAAGCAGAAAAAAAAATGACACGATGAACTAAATCATAAAATACTTAATTCTACCAATTTCCAGTTTCCAAGTTTTATGATTCAGAGACGAAAGAGGCTGGACAATAAATTAACCTAACCAATCCTTTTTTTTAATAAACACTTTTATTAAAAAAAATACAAACTGAAAATTTTATCACAACATCGATTTGTCACAAATTTCTGTCCGCTTTATCAGCAATCACACAGAGTAGCCCTTTTCGAAATACACAGAAAAAGTAAACAAAGAGGGAATCTGAAAGAATACATGGACCATTTGTATTGGCTTTGTATGGGAGCCAGTCCGTTCTAAGCCACTGCGCCAATTGGGTCGTCACGCTAAATGCGAATGTTGAAAAGGCATCGTTGGCTCTACAATAGCGGGTAGAAGCAGAACCAAGATAGATCACTGCGAACTAGGGTATACCTAGAAGCCTGAAAGTCGTAGATAAAGTAATAAAGGTCTATGGTATTCTCGTTCAGTCAAGGTAGTAGGTTAATTCCTTAATTTAAAGGTTTTAATTTATTTTAAGAATTAAAATCTGTATTCGTCGTTGAAATCCTTTTAATAATGTCATAATTTGTACGAGCGGTCTATATGCATATACCGAACCGTTATTATCCAATAATCGCTTAAGGGTTGAAGACGGTTTCCAATTATTTTTTAATGAGTTTATACAGGAAACAAGGTCTTCATTAAAACCATAATGTATTCTCATCTATTTTAAACTCTATGGATCTCAATTGCTTGAAATAAAGCAGTTCGTAATTTATTAATTAGAGTAATGAAAATTTCTGTTTCACCGGTCATAGAGAACTTTGACCTATTAATGTTACAAGGATACTGTAAAGCGGGTCCCCATTAAAAATGTATCAAAGGAGCCTTTGGATTAGGCAGACCGAATGTACCTTCCCGAATTCACATTCATGACATTTACCAACGGATAATCAAAGCTGTCTATTATAAAATTAGACCATCTTAGGGCTGACTAAGGACGTGTAATAAGAGCATTTACACTCTAATTATGGTTGAATTTCTACAAACGGAATATCTTTGTTAGCTGTCACATTTGTCTGCCGTCTTAATATGAGCATTAGGCAAGTTAGCAAGCTAATGTATGTAAATGAGGGCGGTTAACTTCACATTGGCTGGCGGGGTGACAGGTGTCATGTGGTTACGCGACGTCGGCCGCGATACGGCGCGGCACGGCGCGTCATGGCGCGGCGCGGCGCGTCTCGCCGGCGACTATTTGTCAGTGTCGCTTGACGCGCTGTTGCTAGCCGGCGACCTATGTGTCACTCACACCGGATGCCGGCCGCATTAACATCAGATTTCTGAACTAATTTTCATCTCTATAGTAGCGAAGAAATATCTTAAGGTTAGATTATTCTAAATTGCTTGTTTCCCTTGCTACATTTTCTTACCGTGTCATAATTGCTACTATTTTACCTGAATACATTTGTTTTTCTTGTCAGCATAAAATATAGAGTTAGATAGGATCTATCTATCGATATAAATCGTGGCCGAGGAGAGCCACATAGCTGCCGCTTTCCAATGTGACCTCGATCTCATAAATAAGAATGAGGAACGGCGAGGGAACAAAGCGCCAGCAAACGGTGCTCAAAGACGATTTTAAAATCTTATCTGAGACTGAGGCGTGATTGACAAAAGTCGGGCGGAATTCGAAATTCTGGAGGATGTTTGTCGAAGGCTTTTTTGTGGGCGCGGCAGGAGGCGCCTTCCGCGGCGGAAGCCTACAAAGAGATGTGGCTTGGGCCGATCGTAAAATCCGCCGTTACTGTGCGTAATAGCAGCTGGGCTCTCCGCGCTCAAATACGGAAGCTGAAACTTTCTTGAAACGGAATGAAGATTATTTGTTTGTTCTCTACGTTGATGCATGAATTTTGGTTGAGATAAGCCGTTTTATGTAGCTTGTAGCTCGGTGAGTTATTATTATACATTAATAAAACTTCCATAATTTATTCTAATAACTTTAGACACGTTTGTCAGAAATTCATCAAGTATCATTTGCCAAAAGTCATCAAGCAAAACTTTGAGAGATCAAAAAGATGAACAAACCGGGATAATAATGGAAAAAATATATTCGGACCATTAAACTTATTTTACGATTTCATCGAGGAGATATAACGTCATCGGAAAAAGTCGGGGTAGCCATCAATCAGACGCGCGGGCTCCGGCCGAGTGTTTTTGTTTGCCCAACAGTCGCTCGGACGGTAGTGCCTCTGAAATATATTGTGCTCACTTACTAAACAAATTGTTTTAAAACAAAGAACACTTAGTTTCATTGCCTCTCGTTTAGTGTTAAGCTAACGATTTTTCAAAGTCTAGGTGATGATATAATTAGCCTTGTGGCGTTTCTCCGGTCTAATAGACAGATCTTTCTTCTTCTATTTGTATTTAGGTATTTTTATTGACAAACGGTAAAGAAAAACATCGTAAGGAAACCTGGATTTATTTACCATGTTGACGCTTATAGACTGGTATCTATCTATCTATCTAAGATTTTTTATTGTCAACCAATTCAAACTAAATACAATAATATTGATAAAGCATGAGTTAAGGACATCCTATTATATACTTTTGGCAGACTGCACGAAAACTTTAAAGAAGTTTTTCTGTTAACCATTCTTTATTTATTGTTCGTTTTAATAAAATCCTTAGTGAGTGAAACATAAAGACCACAAGTGAGCATAAGTTTAAAACTTATCCGGTCGTCTACGAGCTCGTCACGTGATTTGAATATTCTTTGATAAGGCTACCCATTCATTTAGCGACAGTCTCTATGTTCACTGTCTAGCTGTGAAGTAAAATATGTAAGTTTAGTTCAATAAGTTAGTATCTTCAACATATTTTGGAAAGATTATAAAAAATATTGTGTGTCCTTTTGAACAGAATAAAACCCTGAATTCATTGCTTTTATTTTAGTGCATCAAGCATCTTTGAAATTACGTGATTTATGTGAATTTGGAATGATAAAATATTGTGTGAATGTAAACAGAACTTCATAAATTGATTACCTTATCTCTATTTTATTCTCTATTTGAGTACCTTCTCTCTCTTCTTTTCTCTCTCACTCTTCGAAGTTTTGTCGTACACTGAACAGATAGCTTTACTAAAGTCGTGACGCGTGTAGACAGTGGCGCATGGGTTTCTTGGCTCAAGCAAACTTACTGCAAACGACACAAACGTAAAACGTAATTACTTTTAACTTGAACAACTGGGTCACATCACGAGGACAATGCATTTAAATTAAATTTCATTGTTTTTGATGACTGTTATATTATTATGGATTTGTTTAATGTTTATGCGTGTTGTTATTTAAAAAGATGGTATGGTAAGTTTAATTAGTAAGATAAGCTGTTTTATTCTAAGACTGCAGGTTGTTGTGTTTAGGCTGCTTATCTCTCTGAAATGATCTCGACTTAAGTTTTTATTTAGCTTATTATGCTCGGTGTATTTCAATATTATATATTGATTCATAATATCGTAAATGGCGAAAGGCGTGTCTAACAGTAATCTACTACAGGCTGAGCTATAACATCGCTATTTTAATTGTATTTTAGTTTTAAATCTATTTTCCTTTTTACATATTCCTCTTTCGCAACTATTTAAAAAAATATTCAGGGAGCTTCTTCTAAATTTGCAGCAAGAGAACCTTAATACCGTTAAGGAGATGCGGTTCCCAATTTGCAGGTTCCCCGAGCGCCGGCAGGTGGCGACATGCTCGCTAATCAGGAGTCTTCCTCGTCGCACGTATATTACATTAGATACCAGACATTCCGGACAACCTCGCCTCTATGACACCTCATTACTTCACGAGGTACACTGTAATCATAACTTTTATTACTCAGGAAAGTGTTCTAGGTTTTCTTTTGTTCTGTGTAAGTTATATTATGTATGAACTAGATAGAGCTCGGTATATGGTAAAATATTTTCGCGAGATTCCGACATATAACTCCCCCATACATTCTCATCATTTTCCCCATCTTTCCTTGTCGGCAACAATAAATAAAACCTCCATTCAAGAATCGTTTTTGTTAGTTTCTGTAGTACCCAATACGGTACGAAGTAATAGAGCACATTTAACTTATGAATACTGAACGGTGAACCGACATTTCAAAGAGCAAGCCGTCATATCAGTAAGGGGAACACAACGCGATATTCATGGGTCGGTAATTTTCGTAAATCTCTCAGTAAGTGAGCTCATGTAGCGCTACACGAACAGGATTAGGCTGAACTCTGAGAACAGTTTTTCTCTCCACGATTCATTCGAGAGAAAGTGTGCCGGAAATAAATAAGGCGGAGTGGGAACGCGAGACAAGAATAAGGCTTTAGTGGAAACGATTTTTTTTTACAGCCTGGATAGTAATGCTAAACATATCGAACCTCCTCAAACGTAGTCACACGAGTTTGCAATCATCTTAATATAAGTTCGAACCGAGAGTGCGCAGAGGAAATGTTGGCAATTGTTGAATTACACATCGACACAAAGGAACGCTTAGACAAGCGAAGTTTTCTTGAGAAATTACTTTCGGAATGTAAAAAAATATTTTTCTTTCTTTTATCAACGCTGAGTACTTTCGCTCTTGAAGCCGAGATAAGTCATCAAATTATGCGAATGCTATGTTGTTTACAAATTGTTTCTGAAACGAGTCACGTTTCCATTTAGAGGTAGGCGTAAAAATTGGTCCAATTTAAATAATGTTCAGTATGCCTCGCGCCTCCAGCTAGGTGCTCTGTTTGTTTGGATGAGGTGTCAACAAGACGCTTGCCAATTATTTTCACACATTACCGAGAACGAGAAATAAGCATTTGGAAGTTATTTACCTTTTGCTTAAGAAGCTCTTGTATGTTCGTACTATTTTTAACTAAAACAATCCTGAGTCTGTACAATACGTAACTGCTTTTCATAACGACATGAAGCGGAATGCTCGGTACACTGCAAACTTTTTACAAAAAGCGAATTCATCTAGTTCTGAAATAACATACGTTGTTCTACCGCAGAAAATTTCGTATTTCGCGTATTTAATAATTCACGTATTCGCGATACGAAGTATTTTCAGCGGGAACATAAAGTCTGAACACATTTAATTTCATACTGCACATTGTTCAATAATAAACATGTATTTGCATGATGACAGATTTATTATACGATTCATTGGCAAGAAACTCGATGGTCGGAATAAATTTTGTTCGTGAATAAATCACATTTTGACCATTACAAAGGTAGTTCATCAATGTACGCGCAGACTGTGTAATCGTATTAATTGTTCAAAAGTGTTTGTTTGTGCTAGAACAATTGGTCACTTTAGGGACCGTTTTGGCGAATATTCATTTAAAAACGCTAGGCGTATTTGCTTTTGAAACCTCTTTTAGATAACAGTAAACATTTTTAAGGAGAGCGAGGTTATGTGGATAGTTTTTTATCGTTATGGCACGGTATCCCGAGAATGTTTTCCATCAAGTTTATTAGTGTAATGGAGGATACATCTGTCCATCCTTTT
Source organism: Chrysodeixis includens (assembly GCA_941860345.1). Classification (NCBI taxonomy): domain Eukaryota; kingdom Metazoa; phylum Arthropoda; class Insecta; order Lepidoptera; family Noctuidae; genus Chrysodeixis; species Chrysodeixis includens. The sequence goes on along the minus strand of OW796093.1, from coordinate 6,514,288 downwards.
AACATGATCCCTCAGCATTTACGACGCCTACGTAAGGACCCACGCACCTATGAATAACTCATCCTTATAAGTTATCAAGTAATATATTTGTAGGAGTGTGACGCATGAAATACGATAATTGTAAGTACATTGTTAAATCCAAATAATGTTTTCTAGCGAAAGAGTCCTGTGACTTACACACGAATTACACACAAACACGTAAATAAAGATAACTTGCCTTAATAATCCTCAAATTAAATACCCAACTAAAATAAAACTCGTAAGTCGGATGAAAAGTGTCTTAAAATTTAATTACAAGAGAACACTTAAGTTTACACGACTCGAACCCATTGTTTAATAGACAATGGCGACGTCTCTTGAAGACTGCTTTTACATTAAGTCGTCCGCTCAACGCCGAGGCAAACTGAGCTAATGTATGAAACATACAGACTGATATTGACTTCCTTCCCGCATTTTGATTCTCGACTTTGGTTCTATTTATTTGAGGGATGTGGGGAGGCCGGGAAGCGGGGGTGATTTTTGCGGTATTCATTTGTTTATAATTTCGACCGTATTCCACCGTTTTTTTCCAAATCAAGATTATAGTCTTTATTTTATTTAACTTAATATTTTATAGTTATTAGGACGCGGAAATCTAAACTAAATTAATCAAATTGATGCCTGAAGTTTTTTAATAACTGATAAAGAAAAATGCATCGTGGATTCTAGAGTTTAGGCCCAATTAAAATGTACAAACCATATAATTCCGGTATAAGATGGTGGGAAACTGTGGTGATCGTATAATACGATTAACTTTTTATACCAGGTCATTCTTATAGTTGGAAGAGCAAATAATCACGATCAATAACAATAAGCCAGCGGAGTGGATTATATAAATTACTGACTCTACCTACTCGTATCACTCGTGTAACTCCATGTATTTTCATAGAACGCATTCCATTTCCAATTAAACCCTTTGTTAGGCTTTGTTGTGTTTGTTACCTTTAATATTGAATACCGAAAATAGAGATAAGCTGCATATAAATCGTAATGAATTCCAAAAAAAGTGTCCCTTCCAAAATAAGCTTCAGATAAAAAATAATAAATATGGAATGTATAAGGCCATAATTTCTAGCTTTACATTGAGTTATTTTTTCATAGATTTACAGAAAATCAGAGATAGGTATGTATGTGTAACATTAGGTTTAATTTACCAAATAGATTCCTACGAACACATTTAAACGAATAGTTATCAATTGACGAAGTTATACGCTTTGTTTGAATGGAAATTGATTTAATCAGAGCTCATTTCATCTCCGCCACATCCATTTGTTGAAAACACTTGGAAATGGGGAGGGAAATGTAAAGGTTGGGAAAGAATTATAAATGTGTAATGCTTGCTACTAAATTGTCTGTATTGTATGATCATGTTATTACTGTAATGAGTGTGATAGAGCAGAAACAGTACTAGACAGCAAAGCTCGTGACTGATACGATTTATTCAAATTAGGCTACAACGTATCACTTTTTGAACGTCAACTTTTTATGTTGACTTATAGTGAGTATGTATGTGGCGAATTAATGTAAATACTTGTGTAGGTCAAAGCTTGCGTGTCAATCCTGTTAATATGTACAGTCCATTTGATATAAAATATGTCATTAATAAATGCCTGTTCAGACATGTAACACAGTTTTACGCTTAATTTTATATTAGCGAATCGCTCCAGCTTTTTACGGGTGCAACACTGATGATTTATTCATATGTAACATCTTTCTTTGAAACATTCTATCTACAAACAAAAACGCATTAAAATTCGTAGCGTAGTTTTAAAGAGTTAAGCACACATCCTGATAGAATAGGCACACAGATAGCAAAAACCGATTTGTTTTAGACTATACAAATTTTGGTTGTCTAAAACAACGGCACGAAGATGTCATTACAATACAACTCAAATTCACTGTTGTATTTATTTACAAACAGGAATAATAATTTTATTGAATTAAAAAATATTACAGTTCCAGTTGACCGTGTATGTCATATCCGCTAAAACTTTACAGATCATGTAATATTCTCTTAGTCCCAAGAGAGGTGAGAAATACCACCAGTGTTAGCGATATTAGTTCATCCTTTTACAATTTTTAAAGCGTTTTTATTTCCGTAAATTCATATGACTTGAGGTATATTAAAAGCTAAGCTATATAAACTAGCTATGGCCCGCGACGTCGTCCGCGACAAAAAAAAATAGGGATGAAAAATACAGATGTTGGTCGATTCTCAGAGTTACTGAACGCATATACAAAATTTCAAGAGAATCGGTCCAGCCGTTTCGGAGTAAAATAGTACGGTAAGTAACATTGTGACCTGGAAATTTTATATATTAGATATAGCAGTGTGTAAGGTGAATGACAGTACGATCTAAAAAATATTAAAAGCTGTTCATGGTTTTGCAGTCTGCAAATTGTAAGAAATATGATCGCTATTCGTCATGACTTATAAGTAATAGATGGATCGAAGGCGAAGGCAAAATGGCAGCTGCAGAGTTCGATCGGCATTTGTCAGTTCTGAACTTCTTGTTATTTGCTGCCTTTGAACTAATGAACATCTACTATAAAAAGATATTATGGCTATAGTTTTTCCATTTCCTACCTGAGGTTCTATACACCATGGCAAATGTTAATATAGACACCAATTCATATAAATCTGCCTGATTTGTCTAAAAATGACATGCTTTTGTCAAGTCAATTTAACTTGTCAGCTCTATGCGATTGCTTCAGCGATCAGCGATAGCACGTAGAAATGCAACTTTTCTACTGGTTTTGGAGCAAGAACAGTCACAAGCAAAAACATGTACTCAATCAAATAATAGCAAATAGTAGTAAAATTCTTATCGCATTAAAACATCATATTATAAATATTAAATCATCTTTTTGTTCGACTGTCCCTACTCCAGCTAATTAAACGAAAATAATTTCGTCTATACACAAAGGTTTTATTGCGCATCTGCAAGTTCCGATGATAAAACGATGACGTCAAATCTCAGCTCCATCGCTTTTCCCTATTATTCTTGTATGATGAGTCTACAGGGAGCCAAGTGTTGCAAACCGAATATTTTTCAACGAAAACGTATCTACAGTCATTTATCCTTGCATTTATCATGCCAACCTCGCCGTTTAACTTTTAGGGTTGTCACTTTACATATACAAACCTAAAAAAATACTACAAGAATATTCTACTGTTCTAGTTCCATTTATTTCGTTCAACAATTTACTTTAAAATGGTTTTCAGTGCTCGGTAAATGTTGGTACATTTTAAAGAGGAAATTTTATCTCGTGCAGGTAATTCGACACCCCTACCATCTAAAAGCTTGGACTGGCGGCACAGTCCGTTGGTACTCAGGCTTGTCTAACGAACCGTGTTTAAAGCCTCGTTAGTATCACTTGTCTACGACTGATGATATAGTATGAACACCACACCTCTCAATTTCTACTGAAAATATACCAAAATGTACCGAAATGTACCAATTATTTTATTTTCAAAGCACACTGAGTTTAGGACCGACTTCGAGTATTGACTTGGTTGGAAAGTTAAACATGGATTCTAATGTTTTATACTGGCATGCGGGCCTGGTTGCTTGCTAGAAGTTTCAGAAAACAAAACAAAAGAGTCTAGACTTATTGCGCCTAAGGGTCTTACTGTAAATATGAATAAATGTAATCAAAATAAACAGCAAATATTTACATTCAAGAATTAATCACACACCAAATATTAACATTTAATAAAATAAAAATATTGCTTCAAAGAAAACAGTTGCTAAATAAACAAAATTAATCTTCTCAAAGATTTCACATCAAAGTATTTGATACATTTTCATTACGCACGTTAATAAATAATTTTATTTATAAGGAGTATCATCGCCGAACCAAGTAATATCTGCACGGATATTAAATAAAATATCTCGAGTCAAATTGGAAATATTTTTCTTGTTCAGTTCTACGTTACAAGATGGAAATGAATGATAAGGGTGTTGATTAAAAACTTTTTACGTTCATTCGATACCATCCGAGTTGGTGACAACTGACGAACTAGTTAAGAAAATAGATTTTCTCGCTTTTCAAGTTTGCATAACCAGTCACTTTAGTTTTATTTTGTATTAATGTAATTAATAAATAAATAATAAACCACACGTCCCACTGCCGGGCACAGGCCTCTTCCCATATAGGAAAGGTATTGAGCATTAATCACAACGCTAGGTCACTGAGGATTTGCGATTTCAGATTCCAATATTTGAAATCCAGGTTTCCTCACGATATTTTCTTTCACCGTTTTGTCAGTAGCGTCTTCAAATAACTAAAAAATTACATTGGTACTTGCCTTCGCTGGGGATCGAACTTGCACCACGTGCACACAAATCCAGCCAATATAATGTATTAATAAAATTTATTTATCATCATCGATAATAGGAACTTGCAGATATTTTCTTCTGCGTCAAAAAGCATATTAGTGTTAATTAAAATAACAAAATGATGTTTTAAATCAATCAAAAAATCTTACCCTTTTTAACAGGTCTAAAGTAGGTTTCAGGAAAACATATGACTTGGAACATTTTTAAGTTATTCTCTGAGAGTACTTTTGTCATAAGATAAGTAGGAAAGAATGCCCTTGGTACAGGTACCATATAAATAGATGTAGTAAGTATGGACTAAAGTGTATAATAACGCCCTCAAAACATTTTGCTACTTTATTAAAGCATAATTTTATTATTAATATTGTCCTCGTCTCCATAATATATTAAAAAAATTACCTTATTTTGTTACAAGTGATACTAATATAAATCATCTGAAGACGTAATAGATTTAGCTCGAAAGTAAATATAATTAACTTTTCCAATTAATCATTTATAGACACTTTATCAGAAAAGCTTTTAATATGAATTTGTTTTCGAATGAATAATGAGAGCGACAGGGGCTGGGGGCTGACAGCGTGAAACTTTCACAATAATCTTGCTCCTTCATTAGGAACAAAAACGTGGCTCTCATTGATGCCCTTCACAGCTACTCAAACTGGCCTATTGAGATTAACCAACTCCGACAGAAAACAACGTAATTAAGTTTGGTGTTGGGCCTCACTGATGTTTATTGGATCGCCACGTTACTTATTGATTTTCCAATCCTTAGGTGCCACCCCCTATTGTTGCTCGTTATATTAATTTGCCAAACATTTCGCCGTCGCTTGCCATGGAAAATAAATTTAACTCTAGTTGCTGTGCAAACAGATTCTGTGAAACGGATTTATTTCGGTGGCGAACCTACTTGTTAATGTTTTTAGCTGAGAGCTGCCTTGTTTGGTGAACAATTAATTTATCTAGATTACAGGCGTATTAAAGACTATTTCATTTGCGACTAATTAAATTGGTGTTTTTCTTTATTTTAATTTTAAAGGAAATTTAGGTTTACAAAAAAGTCCAGATTACTAAGTACTTCTGGGTATATTTACTGATACGTCTCCCATGTTTACACATTTTGTAGTATTTTTAATCCATCGTCATAAAAATTAAACATTACATTTTAAGCAAGATGACAAGACAATCACAAGTTCAAGTCCACAGCCTCAATCCCTTGAGAAATTGACATTATGTATGTGTACATACGACAAAATATTATTTTAGGCGGCTTGTGATCCCCCATAGTAACTCACTTAACTATACGTACTTCGTTTGTTTGTTACTCAATCACGTTTCAGTGGACAAGGAAACTCTACACAAAGGACTTTGACGTCAGCAAAAGACACGTTTCACCTCCAGAGGATAAATAGTTCCTGAAACATAAAACGATCAAAATGACCAAGTTACGTACAAATAGAACGTTCGAAATTATTTTTATTTAATCAATCAATTAATAATAATAATTTGTTTATCACTTTTTAACAATTAAACTTAGGTTTCAATAGGACTGGCATAAGGTTTAGAGCTAGAGTTTAGGGTAAGTATATATCTAAATCGTAAATATATGAAATAATTAAACTTATAGCATGATATTGTCGATATTTTCTAGATCTTTGATCTTTATTTTAACCTCTTTAGAAGCTGTTTTTAGTACTACAAACCACAGTTATATGGTTCTAAATACCAGTCTTGTCAAACGAACATAAATCTGGATTCACTTACAAATGTAAATCCATTTCAAAATTTCAACCATTTCCGTAAGAAATGCTAAATAAACGCTGCTTAAAAAACTCAAAACGCGGTGCTTTCTAAAATATTCTGCAACCCAATTACGCGGGGATAAGTCGAGGTAAGAAGGTGAATTTCCTTATTGTTTACTTTAGTCAGCTTACTTCGAGTACCTCTAAGGGACGAGGTCTCATATAAACCACCTTTCACATACACTAGGTCCAAAAAATACCCGCGGAATTATTTACGGTAGATAAAATGGGATTTTTGGCTTTAAACATGCCTCTGCATATAAAATCTCAATTATGGCAGGCCTTCAAAACCCGGGATTTGTTTGAATTTATATCATATTTTTATGAAAACAAAAGGAAAAAGGCATTAAAGTTAGTACAGTAGACCGCAAAACACCTCAATATGAAAATCACCTTTATGTCCATAGACTTAAGGTTTATTTTTGTGGGGAATTTGTCCTTGCTACTCGGTTCTCCGTACATGTTATTTCTCTGTCGATATTATTGTGTGGGGCTTCCCACTAGTCACGGGCAGTTACGTAGTTTTTAGTTTGTTCTCCCGTGACCGCAAACCTTGCGAACTTTTGTTGTAACCACCAAAGCACAACTAAAGCCTGTTTTAACCTCGACGTGTGTATGTAAAGGTGTAGGCGTTGTTTCGAATTCAAGTGGTGTTGTACTAAGTTTAGTGCTTGTTGTTTAATAAAATTATTTGTTCAAATGGATCAGTTTGTGTCCGTTTATTGTACTGTATCAGCCAAACATTTTGGATTTGCAAAAACTTGTTTCATATCAGGTTGCTCCCGCGTCTTTGCTCTTGTAAAAATCGGTCAAAGCTGCAAAATCATTAGCCTCATTTTACACCGCTATAATATATACCGTATGTGTTAATCTACAAATGTCAACTAATTTCGTCAAAATTGTATTAGCTTGAAGAGATAGCAAACATATACACAGTCACATACATTCGCCTTTAATTTAAGTAGGAAGTATAAATAGGATGATCACACATTCCTTTTTATAGGACCTGAAATATATTTACCCACAATACCCACTATTATTTTTTGGTCACGATTCTCCACAAACTGACGTCCAAGTATCCCTCTTGTTATCTTATTACAAGGTAAAGAACAATACGCATTCACATTGATCCACAACATCTGATTACGCTTCGGTCAGTCGTCCAATCATGACTCGGTACAGTCGAGAGTACCCTTAGGAAATTCTTTTCCTCAGGAATTGGTAATTGTTCCGACGTCCGCAATGATTTCCCCACTGCATTCATGGATGAGAGTCCTAGAAAACTCACGGAAGCCAAGATAAAGCTGCCGAATTTAAATATTTTAGGTTCGACTTTAAATATTTATTTGTAGAGAAAGCCGCATTGTGCCTGTTTTCTACTTAAATATTTATGGCGTGTGTTTCATTTAAATGTTAGGCACGTGAAAACAGGTTGCCTTGTACAGTAAGGAGGTTTCAGGTTTATTCAAGTAAACCTGACATTTTATCAGGACATTGTGTTTTCTATACATATTTGGAAAATGTCTGCATGGAACATTGCCGCACAAAGAAAATTATGAATAAAGTTTGTCAGGGATATTTCGTAACTGCCACTTTGACAGATGTTCACAAATATTGTTGTTTGTAAGAGTTGTAAATCTCATAGTTATAACCAGAAAAGTTTTTTTCGTTACAACTCTGAAAGTCCTTGGTTGTTTAGTTTAAAAGCTTAAAGTTGTGTTTTATAAATCGGCCTATTTGAGGTGGGAAATTGTAAATAATTACTGTTTTTCCTGAAGGGATTTGTTAGAATATTTACTGTTTGACACAATAAACTCTATTTGAAATACAGTAGATATGTATAATAATTGGCTTCTTCGTATGAATAAAAATATGTAAGGAAAATATAAAAGCATGATATAGCATAGAATCTGCGCTACCACTTAACTGGCCATGCGAAATCTGCATTTCAGCAAGCAGCGGACAGAAAAATTCAAAATGGAAGTCGGGTATTAGGCAAAAATTCAATTTTTGGCTTCAATTCGCTGGCGACTTACAACGTCCCAGAAGAAATAAAACCAGTATGTATGACATTTGTCAATTCGTATAAAGAATACGCTGCTATTTCGAAATAAAAGACCTTTCTGGGTAACGAATTATTTTCCGATATGGGTTGTTTATTCACGTATCTCTTATGAGTGCTATATGAATCTGTCAATGTAAAGATGTTATCCTTTTTCCGAAGGTTATCAATGTTTTAGGTGTCAGTCGATCGGATATTGAAATATATCAGGAAGACAGTTTATTGAAATGATTTATTTGTCTCTCTGAAACAGAACACGTCGGCTTATGTTGATTCATACAAAAACAAAAAAGCTCCGGTACAGTGAGCGCCATATTGATTGTCCCCTTTTTGGTGTATTTGTAATCAATAGCTAAACTAGCTTCACATTTATAATGAAGTTTTAATTTATAAAATGGTAGTAGATCTAACATTCTTGGCAGTTGTTGACGTGGACGACGTTGAGTAAATGTGGCATTTAATTTAGACATTGAGACAAATATGACATTGGGGCAATCTGGGCGGCAAACGATTATCAAATCGTAGTAAATAGGTATGGGCATCAATTATCAGGATAGAAACTGAATATGTAAGGTTGTTAAAAAGTATTCACCAAAAATTACATATATTAAAATACGCATAATGTACCTACCTAGATTCAATTACCTATCAACAAAATTCAACATATTTCAAAATCATTTTGCACTTATTCGTAATTCAATTGAGAATATCGAAATAAATTTAGAAAAGTGCTTACAAAGTGTTCATTGAAACTTCATTAGATTTGTTTGAGTGTATAATTCATTAATGTTTTCCCCGGAAAACACGGTCGTATTTCAACAAATAAGTAACACAATCTAAGTTCCGAGTTTTTGGTAATAAATTGCCTACTTTGTATTCGTAAGGAGGTATTGGATACCTGAGTAGTCGGCCCTTGGGGCTCTGACGAAATAATACATTCGATTGGAAATATGAACATAGCGACCTAGAAATATTTAATAATGTAAGTTTATTAAGTGACAAATTCTTAAGTGTTTTCTTTGGATAAATGATTGGATTATGTGCTAAATTGACAGTATCAGATTAACAGTACTTAAATTATATTACTTATCAACCTGCTTACATGTATATAAAACTTTTATAGTTAGGCCGCGCGCCGGTCAGTCTAGTGGTTAGTGGTTCTGACTCCTATACCAAAAGTCGACGGTTCGATCCCCACCGTCTGGTACACCTAAACAGAACAAATGATCGTGCTCATTTATGAATAATATGTGTGTATTAATAATTTATTTTTATCAATTGTCTAGAAGTCATAACACAAGCTTTGTTTAGTTTGATACTGGATGGCGTTGTGTGAAAACCGTGAAATATATAATTAAAAGAATAAGTCACTCGATGATAATCTTAATGTCATTAATAACAGTTCTAAGTAAGGTCTTTCATCACTCCACTTAATTACAATTAAAAAAAAATCTAATACCATATAGGTCTTAATTTATTCTTATCAAAACATTACATTAACTTAAACAAATGGACTAAGCCAGGTCTTTAACTCTGGTCTGAATACACGCCACTAACAAAGGAATATAAAACCTACATGGTATTCATAAAGAGCAATTAGATTATCTAAATTACTTCGCATTTGTGCCCAAATAGTCCTATTTACGCTTATGGTATCGCATCAGGATCAATTAGAGGACTTGATGATGGTAGTAAACGGGCCTTGATAAGTAAAATGCAGTACCTCATTATGTGTACTTTGAGCATATACATATGTATGTATAGGTACATGTCACCACATTATCGGTATCCATAATATCGACATCGATCTGCGTGAATGAAGATTTTGTTAGGTTCTTTAAGTTATGTGGGTTGGTTGTTCAACGAGTAAACCTAAACGGGTTCAATTCCCGTTGAGAAAAATTTAAATTCATAAATTTAGGTGTAGAATCCTGTTTTAAGATTAAAGTATTTATGTATACCTAAATCGTAATAGTGTTTGTGACATTTCTTGCTTGAACTTAAATTATAGAAATGTGGATTGATGGTTTAGAAAAAAATAGCATCCGGATTCAATATCCACTTCTAAACAGCGAAAAAAAAGGTGCAAAGAATTCCAATTTTCAAAGTCCATTCTCAGTTCGAAAATCTGTTAATATTTGTGCGGCGGACCTCATATCAGGATTGGTAAGTACCTAGACGACGACAACCGAAATTCGGGGCCCGACAAAACAATCTCGACTTGACAAATCCCGGCTAATAATCGCCGCTCGTTATCCGCACACGTCCGGACCCGCCCGGATAGATTCCGACGTATTTGTTCACGGTATTTGATATTGATAATGTTTTATTGACAATCAGTTATTAGTAAGATACCTAATGGAAAATAGGGTATAAAGTCGAGTATAGTTTAAGGTGAATGTTCAAGGTGAATCGTGGTCATAAAGGGACTACTATGTTACTAATATAAACTTTTTTGTGTTTTGATGAAATTTGATATAGAATTAGTTGACACCCTGGATTAACACTTAGGCTACTTTTTATGCGACAGCGTTGGACAGTCTTTTTATCCATAGTATATATTCGTTCAAAAGAGCGCGAGTTGTTTCCGTTTAAGTCCAAATGTCTAGTTCAGGTCAAGCCAAGCAAGGGTTGAATTTTGTTTAGTGCATTCTTGTTTAAACGATTCCCGTAGTCAGGAATTTAATTCTAGTGTCGCGGAGGTTTCAAGAAAATGTAAATAAGATGCACAAAGACACCCAGCCTTTCTAGACCTCACAAACACTTGATTCACGCGAGGTTGGAACCTGTGGTACGTCACACATAGTGGTTATTGACGTGGTGGCTTATACCACCCAGCATCCTTAGAGTAAAATACTCATGATCATTGATTTTAAAATTTGTGAATACCGTAATTTATTTGTTAGATCATTTATGAAAAAAAAAACACTTTTTTAATGAAGATTTTGTTAGCTTCTTTGATCGGAACCCTTAGTGTCGCCTGTCAGACTTGCAGTTGACGGCTTTTTTTAGATAGACAAAATTGAGTTACCACTTTAACGTCAAACTACAGCTTGCATGTACTAGTTAATCCATATAAATCACAGTATACGTGAGTCCAACTTCTCCTTCTCGTAGTTTATTTACGTAAATAAAGCTAAAGCTTTTGTTTGTGCCAATTAAGTTTATTGTGGACGCCGTAAAAGATACGTAGAACAAAGTGAGACAACTTCTGCGGGTCACGACCTACATGATAACTACTCACTTTGTTCCCCCTACACTAGTTCCTTAATCTTTATTTGATCGGCTTTCGGCAATCCGACTCGAACTGTCAATATTCTTTATTCGGCGAATTGTGTCTCAGACAAAGTTATTTTAGAATTCTCAAGGAACCAGCTAAAACTATTTCGGAATTCAGCACGTCGACGCTCCACTTCTTAACAAATAGATATATCGCATCAACCTCTGCTCGTATATTTCTGTACATCGCAAAATTTTCTGTACAATGCGCGGTACAATTGAAAGATTCGCTATCGGGTCAAAGTGACACATTTCTCTTTGCGACTATCTTTTCGGGAGGTTTACGTAAGTTCAGAGAATGCCTCATTCAATACGGAACATGTGTGTTGACATCTGATTAATGGTCGTTTCGAGCTCTCCTCCGTTTGGCTTCCAAGATTAAAAAGGAAAACATGGGAAAATAGTTCGCGCGACCCGGCTGGAGGCGTTGTTGTTCGAGTAATGCCCATTAAATGATATCTTTTGATGAAACTTTATTGGGTCCGGTTGAATTAAAGGGATGAAATAGGCTTTTGTGCACATTTAAGAGTAGGTAACGGTTTTGTATCTACGTACAACTTATCAAAAAAATGCTTTTAGAATACAATGTTACTGTAAAACACGGATATTACACGTGCAGAAAACTAGGTCGGATATTAATTCATTTCCATGTAGCGACGTTCATTTCGGCGCGCGAACATATTGGTCCAATGTTCACTGGACTTCGATACTAACAATGGCGGGAATCGTACGAATTGTGTAACTATGACGTCACGCGGATTTATGATGCCAATACATTGCTGAAATGGGATTGATATAGACGGGAAATATTTGCAATAGCGAAAATCATGACTTTGAAGTATTTGTATGAGTAAGAGAATTTCATTTATATTTTTATTTTATTTTTAGCTAAGATCGGCCCGCTGTATTGCAGTGTATGAATTTCATTTTGAAAATATTAAGAGACTGATACGATTTTGTTACTACATGATAAGAATATGATACATGTAATACTTTATCATTTTTTATTTTTGTTATCCGTCTGTCTGCCTGTTTGTCCCCTCCAATCTCTAAAATGGCTAGTCCGATTTTGACGGGACTTAAATTGTAAAAAACTCAGGCTACTTTTAATTTGGTAAAAACATAAATTTTTGAAAATGAACTAATTATCTTTTTAAATTCCACGCGGCCGAAATCGCAGGAACGGCTAGCTGAAAATTATTTAAAAAGATATTTCGCAGAATAATCCTTTGTGTCTCTTCGCTCCTATTTATAATCATTTTTAATAAGCGTCTAGCAAAGTATTCGTACAGTGTGAATAGTGAAACGAAATTAAATGCATCCCGTAACATCACTAGTTTGAGTTATTAAACATTTTGTGGATACGAGATGAAATATGTAGGAATTGTTTATTTATGTTATTATTTATGGCGACCGTACTTTACGTACGTTATTTATGACACAATGGTTCGCATTTTGGTAGAAATGTTGTTAAACAGAATAGTTTAATTGCCATATTATAGTCTGGATAAATTAGAATTATGAATAAAAATGACTATTGATTTTGTGCATGTAGAATATCATTGGGAAGAAAATTGATTATTTTAACTGCTAATATCATTAATTGTAATCTACGTTTATAGTTGTACTGTATGAATCCTTTATAAATCATTATTTACTTTGTTTAAATAATATCATACATTCTCTCATAAAACATTTCCTGTAAATTTGACTCAATTTTTTATAACCAAGTCCGAGTCAGCAGTTTAAAATTTTATTATCAGCTAAACTATCAATTTCTTCATACTGTCTAGTTTTACAATAACGTATAAACATAAGTACCTACCTAATAAGTATAAAACTGAATTAAGGTTTCCAAGACCTAGATTCTATTCATTTTATAGAAACTCATAACACGGAATAGGATGGTTTTATTTACGACGGATATGACGGCCAGTATGAAATATACCCATGAAACATGACGACCGCGTAAATAGGATATCAAAGTGCAACTAACCACAAACATGGCGCGCATTAAAATGTCCCAGCTCATCCCGCTAATGATATGACACGAAGCTGATACGCTTCCAATCATTGCTGACGAACCTGTGGCATAGATTTCTGGCATTCCCATACAAATTTTGATCAGTTGTACGATGTATTTGTAGAATAAAATATAAAGAATTATTATGATCGAAGCCAATTCAAAAAGGTGTATATTTACAAAAAAAAATTGGGTCAATTTTCCGATTTGAGCAAAATCATTACCATTTTTTTATGAATGTTCCTCAATATTGACACAACGCCAACTAACCTCAAGTTACGCATACTAAGTAGCTTGTGTTATGAGTACTAGACAACCGATGAACACTTATATATTTGTAAATTCATACATATTACAGATAAATTACACCCAGACACAGAACAAAATTGATTGTGCTCATCACACAAACATTTGTTTTCGGTGGGAATCGAACCCACGACCTTCGGTATAGCAGTCAGGTTCATTAACCACTAGATCAACAGGCCCGTAAAATCATCATCATCAGCCTATTGCAGTTCACTGCTGGATATAGGACAAGTGCATGCCATTGAGATCTATTTTCAGCCATTGTCTTTCAATATTTATGGTACAAGCTTGTTGCGAGTGACTGAAAACAGATCTTGAGCAAAATAAAAGTTCTGAATGCTGACTAAATAATACCCGTAGATATTTAACAAGATAGCTTCTTTCCGGTTAAATGGGTAGCGGAAAGCATTTGTTCTTTACCCGTATTTGTCGCTGTATTTGTTAAGGGACTTGCACTACTCCAATTAGGGTTGGGATTTTCAAGCAAGCTTACAATCCAAATGGTATTGGACCATTTTACAGACTTCTATTTACAAGATTGGGTTTATCCAACCCTGTACATATCCAATATGTAAATACAAAAATATAAATTCTTTCAAGCTCAAAGTCTGTCGCAAAATAAAAAGAAACTTTTCTTTTTGCATTATTTTGATGTTGATCCTTTAATATTAGCTAATAAAAATTCTGCGTATGAAGTTGCGGGAGTTTGGAGGTCTTTGAAAGTCTTCTTTGAGTTTCGCTTTAATATTAATGGCTTGTTGCATACATTAATTACGACTTAGAACCATCTGTGTACCGTGTAGTTTGGTTATGTAAAATTACAGATGTAAATCATAGCTATAAGCGAAAATTAATACAGAATCGTAAATGAAAGGGTCTGGAAAATATGATTTAGTTTTGAATAGCAACTAACTAGCTATATAGTTGTGAGTGGGTCAAGAATATCCTACTAATATCATAAATGTGAAAGTTTGTGTGTATAGATGTTTGTCTTTCACATTCAAACAAGTAAATCAATTTTGATGAAATTGGGTATGGAGTTAGCTAAAACCCCAGATTAACACACATACCTACTACCTTTTAACCGACTCCGTTGGAATGGGTATTGTTTTTGCAGCTATAACCGATATTTACGCGGACGAATTCGCAAGCAATACCTAGTAGGGTATAATTCATTGTGAATATTGTACGCAGTAGCAAAACAAAAGGGTAAGTAGAAATACGAAGAGGGGTCGACCTCCAAACACTTTCGACCTTGTGTTGTTTGTCGGTGGGGTCCTTCGAAAAGGTCAGGTGTGGGGAACGCGAAATGGCTGGTGTGTTTTAAAAATGCCTGAGTATGTAATGGAAGAATGCGTGAAGATCGTAAAATAAGACTTTATTTGTTTAGCATTTACCGCTGAATAAATCCTTTTTGGAATGAACTCGGATTTTTTTATTTAGTTACAAGTCGTTATTCTGCCGGAAAACTGGATAGGTATTCTATGGGATTAAATAAGTTTAAGATACATTAAGTAAACTTATTCCAGAGCAGTTTAATACATGTTAGATTACGATTTCAATTCATAATACCTTCACCTACCGAACTCAAATCCATTCTCCATAATTATAGCTTTAAATATCGATTCCAAAAACTACTTAGAATAAATACATCTACTAGCCCCAGCGCAGCCCTGTTGCAACCGCATATCCATTGACAATTTGTGTTGTCAAACCAGATAAAAGATTTAATGGCGTCCTTAGCAACCGTGTCGTCGTCGGACCACCATTGTTGTGAAACAATTTCCACGCTTTAATCGCTCCCCTGAACAATTTACCGCTCGACTGTCGCGCGCACGCGGTTACTTATTGTTTTGTACGGAAAACAGCCTTTTTGTTCCCTTTGTAGAACTACCGGGCTTTATGAATAATAACGGTTCAACTACAATCACATTCGTTGTACAGTTCGGTGAGGGAGATGGGTTTAGAAATGTGGTTTTGAGTATTAGATTAATGTTATGTAATAGAAAAAAAATATTAAAAAAAATGTCTTTGTATTTAAATAATTTTACCACTGGCTATTAAGTTACAAAAATAGTAAAATTTAAACCAAGGAACGAATTTAGCCGCTACACAGTCCTAATAATTGAATTGTATAGAATTTGGAGCTCTCCAGGACAACATGAGCTAGAACACTGCAAAGCCTTGGATATATCATCAAGGCACACATAACTGTGCCATAGCTGTCATTTTCAAAATCGAATAGTCCAGAAGTTAGTTTAATCTTTTTTAATTTATGAGGTCACTTCAATTGAAAATATCCCGGTTTATTGTAAAAACTTACACAGGGACACTGGTCCAACATGCAGAGGCCTTGTACAAGTAGTAGTATACTAGTGTAAATTTTGCTACAGCCTTTTCATTCTCAATAGGAACTCTAAAACAGATTTCCGCTATTTTGCTTTCCCTGATAGTAATACATAAATAAATTAGAAAAAAATATTGGTATATATTACCTCAGAAGTAAGTGATAAAGGTATCATAACAGTTCCTTCAGTGAATATGTTCCGCATAACTGTACAAGTTTGGGCCGTAATTAAGCGTCTTCTTAGGCGTCATAATAGTTATCGTTTGTCAGCAGTGCGGTTAATTAGGGCACCGTAAGTAAGAGCTGGTGAATAATATTTTGTCACCTTAACAGTGTTAATTCCGTCTGTGTCGCTGTCTTGTTGGTGACAAATGTTTGTGTGAATGTTGGCCTAAGGTTGAAATTGGTTTTTCGTCAGCCAGTTTCCTAGACCCTCTACAAGGGCGATGCCGGCGTGACGCTGGGGGTTTTTAGTAGTGCGGGATACCGGGAGTCTCTTAGCTCTCGATGAGTCCTACATACAACCTGGATATTGAACCGGATGTGTAACGCATTTCACCCAGCAGAAAAAAAAGGTGATGAAATTGTATTTTTTTTCAATTACTTGATGGGTGTGATAACACGAAAAAGGTATGTCGATACTGATAGATTCTAACCTTTTACTAAATAAGTTAAATTTAAGTGAGCACTTTTACTTCTATTTAAATCACTTTATTTCTACTGTTTAGAATATATATGTAAAAAAAAATACAAATGTTAAAGTTTCAAACCAAGCAAAACTTTGTATTGAAACAACTCAACTATTAGTTGTATTCTAATAAGAAAAAGTCGTTGTAAAGTCAATTCAAACTCTAAAGTGTTTTCTAATAAAAAAGACACAACAGCAGATAAGTTGTTATTACAACTTTTAATGCAGAAAACTTTATTAGACGAAGATGCAATAAAGCAAGACTAAGACTTTTTTTCTTACTAAAGAACTGTTTGTTGTTTTAGTCTCATTAGATGTTAAACTAAGTTGTGTATTTGTAACTTAGGAGATTACTTTTTGAATTCAATACAATTATCTTAATTCAAATTTTGATTTAGTAATAATATTGTCATCATTCACAATATAATATTTTGAAGAATGAAAAACGAATTTATTTCTCGCTTGCCTCAATTAGTATTTTTAAACAGTGGCTTATTGTCGATACAGTAGTTGTGTAAATTCAATAATGAATTAAGAGGGATACTAAATAAAAGGAAGTGTAATATCATAACCTCGCAATAATCAGTCCAATCAGTAAATGAAAGAGTAAAACTTACTTTGGGTTACGTCTCCATCTTAAATGCCTTGAGATGTATGTATTTAAAAGAAAAAAACAAGAGAACTGCCAAACATCCCTAGGCATAAACCGACTTCTTTCCAATAACATACTCTACGCACGAAAAAAATACACATTTTATAAAAAACAAATGCACTCCGCGTATATAAAACAATAGGCGTATACATAAAGAGTTTAGAGCTCGTTCAATTGTTCATTTAGAGCGGCTCCCAGGAGAACGTTCTTCGGGCAAACCCCTTTGATGGAAAATGTATGTTGCGGCTGGACGGCCGTTACTGTACAATTAATTTTACCTAAATCTGCCGCCGCGGTGAATTATTTACATATAAATGTGAACAGGCAGTATTTTAGATAAACGACGACTAGGATTTATAAGGGAAATAGATGAATGTTCAGTATTGTGAAATAGAAAATGATTTTATATTTTTTTTACAAAAAATTCTGAGCCCAAAATATTGGCTTTTTTATCCATAATTCCAATGGCTTCGGACTCTTTGTTCGTTCTGGGCACATTCATCAAATATGTGCGTCAGTATGGGGTCCTATTGACCTATCCCTTCTTTACAACCCAGCTAATTTGCTAAAAGTATGTTCACCGCTATCTTCCTACAAGAACGCTATTTTATTTCATCCAACTCACCGTTCCATTTATAATTAAACAAAACGAAGTGCTATGTGGTACGAAAAAAGCAAAAAAGGTTAATTCGTTCTGTAGAAATATGAGTGATTTAATTTGTATTTTTTACTTTCGCAATTAAAATTTACAAGCTCGTGTTATAATTGAAAGGCACGTCCGTTTTATTCGTGCCAATTAAGATCGGTTGACACTCCATGAGATGCCTGCAAATGAAATCTCTACATCGGCAACGTGACGTATTTATTGTACCCTGTGGAACTTGATTAAAAGAATTGTTTTGTTCAAAGAGTGTTAGGCTCGTCACAATCTGGCAGGGTTTCATACAGTCTACCAGAATTATCATTTTGTATCGCTACTGAGTACGTGGAATACTGAATTGATCTAGATTTTTCTGTTCTCCTTTAATTGAGGAAGCACAACCCAAATCGATGCCAGCCTCTTTTGTCTAACTTATGTGTTCTTTGTTGGAGATCCTTGACGTAAATAAATAAATTTCCATGAGTGCTTACGATAAGCTTTTTACAGAAGCCATCGTAGAACAAGACTGAATAAGCGATCTAAATTTCGCGAGGCGGCGTCTCCTTTTTACATCACTAATAGATCTACATTAAAATCAGAAATCTTAGTACACGTGTAGATTCCTTTTCACGGCATTTTCCACAGATTTCGTAGCTCAAGACCTCATCTAAACAATACAGGTGATTAAATTTCCATCTTGTTTAGTCCAAATACAAATTTTCATAATTATCAAGTTCTGTAAAGTTGAAAAGCGCTCGTTAGACTAAGTTCATATAAATCTCAGCTAGTTAGTAAACTTTATTACCATAGTAATATAAAATAATTTAATTCTACACGGAGACAATTAGCACTCCCGTCTAGTTTGTTACGACGTTATCACACAAGCTCTACAAATGACTCTACCTTTACAAATTATAGGAAACAATAAATTCTAATGAAGATTCAATTACGCGTTTTCAAGGCAAGCTTTGAAATTAAATTGTATTTGATATTTGTGAGAGTAATTAGTGCGAGTGGAAATAGAATATTAATGTAGGTAGGAAAGGGTTAGCCTCCCAGAACTGTGTAATTTCGAAATCATTTTTATACCTAATATGAACCTTTACTTATCTAATTCACACTACAATAGCTTTTAACGCGTGAATAGATATTTTTTTGCTACAAAAATGCTAGATGATAGAAACATTAATCTAAGAGAAATAACCAACCTTCGTCTGACAGTAGAGGGCGCGCGCTGTCATTTTCAAAACAGACATTTTGTGCGGTGACACTACTAACCTTTATTGCCCTCGGGTAGTATTTCCAGCTCATTTCTTTATTTATCATAGTTTTCCGTTCTTTCTTCAACTTATAATATTTATCTATTTATTAAAAGAATAAGTTACTCGATGTTATTTCAAAATATTGTTTCTAGTTCAATTAGTGATACTGTCTGTTTTTTTCTTCCTTTTTCTTTGGCTAAAAAATATTTCAAAGCGTCAAAAATTCGACCTTAAAAACTGCGCTTTATGTTTTTGAATAATTTTTGTTTTATCTTTAACTTACAGTTACAATTGTAGGATCGAGAGAAGAGGCTCCATGCTGTCTCAAGCCTCTTTGATTGTATTACACATGACTCAAGGCCGCGCAACTGGATTCAGAAACCAAGTCACGCTTCAGACCGAGTATTATTATTCCATTATAGGATCCAGGGAGTGGTGAGGATAGCTTAACGGTAATTATAAAGACGCACGTGCTCTAGGGAATTTCTCATATTAGTTCGCACAAGAGCGGTTTAATTAGTCGAGTTGACAATGCGTGTGCTAGAATTATTGGTAAATACTCGCAGGTGGATACATATTTAGGTAAATATTGCTTAGTACCGTGCAACCGCAGGAATCCTTAGTACCTTGTACCGTTTTGGTATTCAATTTGTGATTTTGAAAGACGTAACTCGAGCACTATGGCGTTGACAACTTTACTTTACTTGGAAAGTATGCCGATGCGGGCAAACTAATCTATATATATAAAAATGAAACCCGTTTTCCTTGGTCACGGCATCACGCGTGAATGGCTGGACCGATTTCACTAATTCTTTTTTTGTTGTATTTGTTATTATTAGGAGAAGGTTCTTACGGAAAAAAAATATTAAGAAAAGACCTTGGTTTTTTTGTCCCTTTACCACGCGGGCGAAGCCGCGGGCAGAAGCTAGTCTTAAATATTACTGAAGTAGTAATGATCCAAATCACTACTTATGTTCAATTTTTGTGTTTGTTGGCAATTAAATACACCACCCACACTATACTCAAAACTATTTAAACCGTAAAATGTTAACATACAAACCAGTTGTCCATTCACAAAGTGGAAATTCTAAAACTCTCTCAAAGGGTCTGAAAATTAATTATTACAAAATCCATTGGACGAGTACCTTTTGATAAACGGTACGTGAAATCCAACGAATCCAACAAAATGGCGGCGGTTTTAATAATAGCCAGATATGGCGACACCCACGCGAGTGTACCTATGTGGAAGGACTCAATGATCCTGTGTACGGCTGTGGCTTGTGATAAAGCTTGATTCATGATGCGTACACCTAAGTGCTAAAGATTAAGGACTTGTTTTATTGAAAAAGTTATTGCCAACACTTTGGCTTAGTTGGGTCCGCGAGGATTACCGATGATGATAGACGAAACTGGGCCAAAGTGGAATTATTTTTGCGGTTTCTTTTAGACTGCTCTTAACCCTACGGTTAGATAAAGCGCTCACCCCTTGTTTCTCAAACGCTGATAAAAAGAAATGTTACTCGTCAGTTAAATCTCATATTAAGCTCTGTGATTGTAGTAAGCTGACTATTAAAGTCAACCAATCACAGGCGTGATCAGTTAATTTGTCAGCAGATTAAATTAAACGAGGGTAGCTAAGTCTTCTCACAAACTTCTTCATGTATCGCTATTTAAGGCCCCCTAAGACACCCTGCATATTTAACTGGATCGTCACAGGACATTCAGATAATAATATTGTCACGTAATTATTCCATTTTCCGTACAAAAGTCTGTCAATCGTAATTCGTACGTAGCACTGCGTACGTGACACTTATGAAACAGGTAATACGGAATGAAACGGCGAACATAATTGGATAAAATTAAAGTCAATCGCAATCTGATGCGAGGCTGATGATGTTTTTAATTGGAAAAGGATTATTTATTTACATTCATTTGTTTTATCGAAATTGTAACGGGATTAATATTTAATAACAAATACGGATGTAGGGTAAAATTGCCACATCCGTGTTTGTTATTAAATTATATTATCAAAAATATGTAGAGTTGAATATGTAGGATACAAATCGATTACAGTGCTTTTATGCGGTTTTTTTATATTAATATTAACTGATTGTTTGTAGGACTGGTTTGATAACAAAGTAAATTATATGACAAATATTCTGATGGATGTAACATTATCTATTTAGGTACCTATTACAGTTATGGAGAATTTGGCATTTACTTATACATAAGCCTTTGCCCTGCAGTGGGACACTAACGGCTAGTTATAATAATAATACGTGCCTATTGCATTGGGTACAAAGTTCTCACTTTGTGAAGTAACAGTTTTATTACTAAAGTACAGAACGTTAAAAGCCGTGATCCGACAGGTAGAGACACCGTTTAGCGTTTGTTTTTTATTCTTATTTGTTTGAACGAGCGCCTGTCTTGTTAATCTTGCTTCTTGCTCCCAAGTACCGTCAGGCGTTCAATATACTTTAGCAAGAAGTTTTAATTGGAACAATTATGGTAAAGTTAATATTGTATAGCACTGTTTGAAGTGGCATATTTAAGCTTATTCTTTTGTCAAAAAAAAAAAGTATTTTGTAATTATTATTCCCAAGTTTATTCGAAAAAAAACGCTCCTACCAAAAAGTTTTCTGCAATTCTAAAACGTTTGACTTGTGTAGCGATTTATTTAGGAGCTAGTTTCAGTAGACAGTGATACAGATGCTCTGAAAAACCTTCGATACTTCACAGAAGTCACCAGGGGAATCGTTGCGGAAGTTTTAGATGCCGTTTTCAGATCCAAACATTCGTTTGATGCGCTGAATATTTTTCAAAGAGGTAGATACAAAAGACGGAAAATCTAAAAACGTATAAAGAAATCTTTTTTGAATACTATTTCTAAAGATGCAGATTTGTTTTTTCTATGGTAATAATGCAAAGACATTGCTATGTAGTGCAGTTTTGGCGAATTTTCATTACATAGTTTCGGTTTTTTCTATGACACTAATTTTCATTCGTGGTATATTCGTAGCTAACACAATACCATAACTCCATTTCTCATACTTTTCGCACAGTTTGACTGAAATTTATCTTTTTCTTAGTTTTTGTTCTTGCATCGAAGTTCATTGCCTTTTATTGTTGGCTTTAACGTATACTACGTTGTGGCTTTCAGATTACTTCACGGTTCTTCTAAGAAACCCATTATTAATGTACATAGTCTAATGGAAAGTGTTATGGTGGCGTCTTTTATTATCCTTCGCTGTTATTGTGCTGGCCGTAGGCTTTGAGCAAGTTTTAAGTGCTGCCACGGGTATACTTCAAGCAGCGTCAATGTTTACACTGGGTGGAGAGTATCCTATGTGGCCTGCTTAGTATGATAGTAGGGACTATTTTCCTAGCTAAACATGCACGCTTTATGTAAAATTCTATTCATTATTATAGAAACGAAAGTTTGAGTGTATGGATAGATAGATGGTTGCCTGTTTCTTTTTCACGCTCAAACGACTGGAGCAATTTTGGTGAAATTTGATATGGCGTTAGTTAACACTTAAGAATAACACAAAGGTTACTTTTCCCAACAGCGTCCGAGTAAAGTCGCAGGCAAGAGCTAAGTACCATTTAATATATTTTGCCATTTTATTTGAACAACATGCTCAGTGTGTCACCCTTTAACAGATGCGGTTTTACGAGTGGTCCTTAATGTCATAAAACGTTTTCATAACTGACCATAATATTCTTAATGGCCATTCTGCCATTCCAAAACTTAAAAGTAATAAATTTCGAGCCTTCAATATTCAGTTAATTTCAGGCGCATGTAGTGTTTTTCAAGTTTCGATGGGCACTTGAGTGACGAACTTCTAAACCTTTATATAGCCATGACTAATGAGCACTTGGCTAACTTTTACTGCACTTTCCAAGTATTAATGGCACTTGATAAAGTTCCCCGTGTAAAAACATCGTGGGGGCTACACTTTGGGGGCAACAGGGGGCACCGCGCGGGGGGGGGGTACAGCGGGCAACTTGTTGACGATGGTTTGCTGTTGCTCATTCAAAAGAGGCTATTACGTTGTTACTGGCTTTTGCCCCAGATTCTGCCTGTAGTTAGTCAGTTTTAAAGTTTTATTATTTTCGCGTCGAATCATTTTCTTCTTCGTCGTTGTGGTGTTACTTGGTTATTACTAATTTTTGTATCGTTCTTTTGTTTTTTTACTTTAAATTTGCTTTACCTATTATACATATAATTAAATGGAGGTACAGATGAAACAGTGCATTTTTTTTCTGAATTCGTACTAATTGCAATAGTTTACAGGTAACAGTCACAGAAAGATCATCTTTTATAATCATCAGAGACGACTGCCATCAAAATGAATCTGTACGAATAAATAAAAAATATTTTAACTTATTCTAGTTCATTAATACATCCAATATGTTAGTCCAACCTTCCTCTGACCATTTCGTGCACATAAAACTTGTCAGTTCTGGAAACTAGCCACACCACAACCGATTCCACGCCAAATTTTAAACTTTGTGGTATACACACATTGTTTGATATTAAATTAACTCAAATATTCATCGACCGTTACAAAACAACGATTGTTCTGTATAAAGTTGTGTTAAATATTAAACGAGCAGTAATGAAATATTATACAGGCACCTTTATGTAGCAGTGAATCGTTATTTATCGGTGGAAACAAGCAGGATATTTTAATATTACATATTTTATGTCAGGCGACCGATGAAATATGTAGATATCCGAACGTGGCGCCTTTAAAAGTATACATAAATAATTTGCAGTGTATTCACTGACGCCTGTCGAGGTTTTAAAGGTCCCCTATTTAGTTGGTAAAGAATATATCCTTGGTTGTTTTTTTGGAAATTTTTTTTAGAAAGTATTAGTTTGGTAATGGAAAAATGTTTCACTTAACTTATTTTTGTTAAATCTATTTACTTTTTATAAAGTCTAAAAGATATGTTCTGTATGAATTTACGTACCTTAATGTGTCAAATCAAAATTTGAATACAGTAAGTTAGAAATTTTATTTGTTGAAAAATCCTGGCTCAAGCCAATACCGTAAATTATTTGCGAACGAAGTTTTCAAATATTGGCAAAAAAACCTGGAAAACATTTTGTCTCTTTTAATTGAAAAATGATGAAAACCTCTTTAATAATAATAATAATAATAGCGGTCCGACCGATTTCGGCCACGGCGGCCAGTGTTACTATGACACCAGCCAGCTACGCAGGACATATTATAGTGCACAAGCGTGTGCGCAAACACAGGTGCACTCTCTATTCCTTTACTCTCATAGCCCGATGGGACGGTAATCCGACACGACCGGAGAGAGATCAGGCGCAGGACCCACATTTTACGTGCCTTCCGAAACACGGAAGCTGTGATATTTATTTCTTAAACGCACACAACATTCGAAAAGTCGGTGCGCGCCGTGGGGATCGAACTCAAGACCTCTGACTTAGCAGTCCTACGGTCTCGCCACTAAGCTATCACAGCTTCTAACCTCTTTAGAGATATTACGAGAAACAGACATTAATAAGGTACCTTCGAAACTTAAACACATGCTATATTAAACCGCCATTAGGTAGTTGGAATTTACTTGACACATCCAAAGGCCTAACCTTAGGGCTCTACCTACGCTTTATAAACCCTGTATCCAATCATTCCGGGGAACAATTTATACATATTCATTGTTATTCATTCATCTACTACTATTCCATCAAAACAATTGTAAATGTATTCTATTTATTTACGAGGGGACTGTTTACCGCAACTGTTATTTATACACCTCAAAGGCTCAATCTACATATTAATTAGCACACCATGATCGTTTCACACTGTTTATATTTTTGTAAATTAGTCACGCTTGTTGTACAGACATTTGTAGGTACTATGCACGAAATAAACGAGTTGATTGGTTGGTTCGTTGGTCTAGCGGTTAGTGGCCCTGACTGCTATACCGGAGGTCGCGGGTTTGATTCCCACTCAGGACAAATGTTTGTGTGCTGAACACGATCATTTGATCTGTGTCTGGGTGTTATTTATCTGTAATATGTATGTATTTAGAAATATAAAAGTATGTTTATCAGTTGTCTATCATATCAGTTACATAGTATGTTTAACTTAAGACTAGATAGCGTTGGGTATCACAAGCTACTTAGTTTGCTTAATTTGAGACTAGATAGCATTGAATGAACGTTGAAAATATGAAAATGAAATATGGAATTGAATAAAAAAACTGAAAACAAATGCAACCTCAGGTTTTAAAAAGAGTTTTGAACAAATTCAGAAACACTAAATTCAAATCCAGGAATTAAAGTTCCGTCTGAATACAAAATATGAACTAGTATCACCCAAGATAAAAGGAAAACCATGCTCACAGGTTTGTGTACTGTTAGCATAACAGCAATTAGTAGGGGATTTAATTCAATTCTTTTGCCTTACATTAAATTTAATGTATCATTTTTTCCTGACATATTGTTTCAAATTGATTGTGTTAATATTTTGGATTTTTATCATGTACTCCATTTTCTTTTACTTTTTATGCGGACAGTACTCCCGAGTACCTACTTCCATTGAGTCGTTTAACATTATACCTATATCTACTATTACACTACCTATACTACTATACTACCTCATGGGGTTCACATCTTACTACCTCAGTTTCCTTCCCATGGTATTTTATAATTCTGGTCCCCTCGTTACATAAGAAAACCTTTCACAAATCGAAAAGGGGGAATCTATATTAATGCGGGTTGATGCTGAGTAAAGCTTTTATAAGTGATGAGATCTAAGTTCGAACGTTCCAAATAAATTTAGAAAGTTTATGTGCCTTTGGAGACATTCCGAATTTCACCAAGTTTCTTTGATTGACCTAAAGTTATTTGTGAATCACTTGTGTGGGTATGGTGACGTGAAATGTCATAAAAGGTTTAAAGTAAATGTTTTTATAGCAGTAGGTACTTTGTAATTTTAGTTGACAACGTAAAAGCATGCTCTCAATTTTTCCGTTTTTTTATTGATATCTGTAGTTAGCCTGAGCGCAGGACGCTGCTTCACTGGATTTAAAATTATTTTATCACAAAATTTAAAACTACTAGTAGTACTTCTGAACGTTAAAGTAAAATGGACAGTACACTGATTCGCTTTTATGTTTTAAAAAGAATGATCTGAAAGTTATTAATAAAATGCTTCTGTAAATCTCAGAACAAATGTTTGTCGTGTCGCCCATATGTTTGTTGCGTTACAGATAGTAATTTCACATGACAAAACTCCCCGAAGAGGAATAAATATTTGCAGCGCACACAAACAAATAATCCGTCCGATAAAATGCAAAAATACAGGGTATTCTTTAAATGGGAATAAAAATTGCGACAAGCGCCCATTCGTACAACTGCAGAAATCGAAACGCATTTGAACATTCGTGCTAAAGTTAATATCTAAACTAGTAATGTAAATGCGAAATTTAATGTAATTTCCGCCTAAACTACTTAACCGATTTTGTAAACATTTTTAACTACGGAAATCGAGTATCATGATACATTTCCATAATTCCTTGTAGTAGTAAAAGAGATACGTACCTATACTTATCCCTTTTGTGAAAACGAAGTCAATTCCTGTAGTTTGTTTAGGAGCGTTAGAAACGTCGTAAAATTGCTATATTACTACACTTTTAGACAGATGTTTCAATGTGCCTTCACTTACTTTAGTATCATTTTTACAGCTTTCACACAGCAAACAATCAATGCATTAGACCTTATACGATTTGACATTTAAACAAGCAATTCAGTGGCATAAAACGTCAAAATTATTTGCCCTATCATTTATCCACGTGTCAATGTTAATATATTTATTGTTATGTTTGTTTACAGAACACCCTCGTTATAATAGGGCCCGGTAATATATGGAAGACGGGCGCGTAGGTAATACACCCTTCGCTCAGTAATGAAGATTATGTCGACTGAGGTGGGCCAAGGCCACGGGTTCGGTACGTTTTAAAATTCATAGAATTTTAAATACATAAGTCGTACACATGCGTAAAATATCAGACTTATCTTTAGATTTATTACAATGTATGCGTTACGGTTGTGTGGATATGAATAAGATGTTTTTGTGTTTTGATTTAAGGTATTGGTTAGTTAACTAATTGGAAGGTCGTCTTCATGTGGGTGAACTTAGCAGATCAATGTCCAGCAGATCAAAAAAAAAAAGAGTTCTATTAACAGCAGAAATATTTTTAAAAACTATCAGGAACTATAGAACTAAGCTGCATGCGAATAGAACTCTTTTTTTTTTTTGATCTGCTGGACATTGATCTGCTAAGTTCAGCCACATGTCGTCTTCAGTCTTAAACTTTATTATTAATATGGAGCTCAGATATTAAATAATTAATATTATATTTTCTACTATTAAAATAGAGATATTATGATCCTTGTCTCAATTAGAGATAGATCTTTGAATATCTTATTGACATGAAAATACGAATAATATATTTACAGGAAGAGTCCTGTGCCCAGCTATGGGGAAGAGGCTTATGCCCAGGAGTGGGAAGTACATGAATAATTTTTTATTTATCTTTTATTTACTCTCATTTTAACTATAACAAATCACTCAAATGAATGGAAGAACGAATGACAATTTAGGTGACGGAGCTAATAATTTTATTTCCCGACATAAATCGGTTTATTCATCAGAAAGGATTGTAGAAGTGACCCTACCCAAAGATGTATGTACAGTCACGACCAAACAATTGAAGTTTAAGCCGTAGTCAAATCTAATATATAAAATTCTCGTGTCACAGTTTTCGTTGCCATACTCCTTCAAAACGGCTGGATGGATTCTCTTGAAATTTTGTATATGCATTCAGTAGGTCTGAGAATCGGCCAACATCTATTTTTCATCCCTTTTTTTGCGAACGAAGTCGCGGGCAACAGCTAGTGATTTATAAAATCGTGAAGCTTTCTTTCAAATCAAACATTTTATGTTTAATTTACATTATCAGAATATTCTATAACAGCAATACAACTGTTTGCTCGTGACTGTATAGGGTACTGACTAGTGTAGCATTATTTTATTTTCCTAGTTTCTCTTTACGTATGTCATCAATACATTTTCCCACAGGTAATATGTTTAGTTGTGTATCAGTGTATGTTTGTTTGAATTCGAAACCTACAACCTACTGTCGATATAACTACAGTCCCTCCGGGAATCAAAGGGTTGATTTGTATAACATTGTACTGCTGTGTTGTAATCGAATGGAGAGTTATTGACATTGTTATGAAGTAATTGTATCGGAGATGTTTTGGTTTCCATCATCACTGTGAAGTTTGTAGTTCTGTTACATTGTACACGCCACTCTTAAAAAATATTTCTGTAGTGTTAAAAATTCAAATTCAAATTCAAATCATTTATTCTGCAAATAGGATAAATTTTATCACTTTTACATGTCATCTTCTTAAATATGAGCTCGCTGGAATCGACATTTCCTAACTATTTCCTTACTAATAATATTCTCATGTAAGTGATTTATATGGTTCTTAATGAGAATAAAGTTTTCTGAAACCCCAATGTTCTATGTTAATTTATTCAATAAAATATGTGTGTAAATTGGACAGGCTGATCCTGTAAGTGTTTGAGAAGGGAAGTGATTTTTGGGAGTAAATGAAAACTGCACTCATTTACATTATATATTTATCTATATTCAGGATCTTAATGGTTTACTTTTTCACTAACTAATCAATAATTAAATTAAAATCTACATGTACAAAAATTGTTTTATATACACGAATTCATGCAATTACTATACTTAGTCTAATTGGTAGGTACATAATGACCGTGACACTCGTTACTCGAGGAATTTACAAATACAATTAATATAATATATCTGAATTCTGACGAAATTCATCATTTTGACACAATAAGTAAATCCGAGTTTTTAAAACTTCCATACTAATTAATGTTGTTATTTATTTTAAGTAGCTAATCGCTAATTATATTTAAATTACATTTTAACGTCTTTGTGAACCGGTATGACGATTTTCGCAATAATTAAAAATTGACAATCATCAATTATATTCTTAAGATTATGAATTTCATACATGAACATGACACTGAGTAAAAAATGATTGAATAAATATGATTTATTCTCGCAAAAGGGTTCACACAGCACTCCACTGATAGTTCTCAACAAGCACTCGCGGGGGGAGCGACGCACACAGGCGCACGCACGTGCACACGCGCGCACACACGCGCAGGGCGTCCTCCACACGCACTGGGACCATACAGACTGCGAGGTCGTCCGACGTCTACCCACTAAATGTTAATGTCTATATCAAAGAAATATTATGTTTATATGTACACGCACACACAGACGTACAAACATTTGGCACAAAGAGGCGTTTCACGCTCCAACACGGGCCACTGCACGATCCACTACAGGTTCTGAGCAAATATAGGTATGCGGAGAGATATCTACACAAGTACTTCGTAGCCTCACCTATTAGTCTCCACTTATAATATTGGTGAGTTCTTATTCTACTTATTTACATCTCACAATCAGTCGTAAATAGTATATATTTTGGCAGATAATTTCCATTTAATAACTATTTTAATTACAGAATATTGTTGATACAAAATAAATATCAAACGCGACATAACTGTCTGGGTTGGCACAGTTAAGTCCTAAATAGGCCGGACTAAAAGCGGCTAAAAATATCATGCAAAATGTAAAGTCGTATCGTATAAATTCTGAAATACGAGTCTAATTCCGATCTAATAATGTACGGTCTCATAATGATAAAATTATTTCACAACCTGTTACAGTATGTTTGGAATTAATGACTAATCTACACAGAGGGGATGAAACGACTATTCGAGTATTATAAATTAGGGTTTGAGATTAAAAAGGAGATATTGTCAAGATTGTGTCAAGTCTCAGTAGACGAATACATTTCTAGAAGGGTCTAGAAGTTGCTGTCATAGTCGGAGCGGCGCCGCGAGTAGTGCGAGCGCGGGTACTCGCCGGTGTAGCCGTACACCTGGGAGCCGCCGCCCGTCTGCCCGTACAGCTGCGAGCCGCCGCCGCCGCCGTATCTGTGCCAACACAACACCTATTAACATACGCAATTTGTCCGTATGCGGAAAACTACGGAAAAACTTTCCCTTGCAGAATAGCGGTTTCCATGAATCGTGTAAGACAAGGTTCCGTCGTTCGAGCCCCCGCGGGATAAGTTAGTGGTGGAGTTGCAGCCTCTCTCCGGCAAATTTCGTAGAAAATTTAACGATACGGAAACTATTTCCGCTCTCATGTTTAAAGTTTCTAAAACATTGCTCGTTTTGCTTAGCAGGACTGCTAAAACTTTTGTAATATATATTTATTTTCCTTCATTTTGTATTAATATCTGCAGTGGACTTACTGAAGTGGCCGGTTCAAGTTCAAAAAGTAATAATAAAGTGTGCATGTGGAATATTTCATAGAAAAATATCAGACCCATAAGCATTCCCAGCAGGCCCGTAGATCTGCGATCCCCGGCCCGAGTCAGGCGTGTAGTGCTGCATGTACTTCTGGAGCTGCGGGGTCCACTCCGACCGCCACGAGTCACCCGGGTTGGGGTAAGCTAGCTGCTCTATGAACGCCGTTGACATTCTCTGTGTAAACAAGAACACCAAATAAAAATACGAACACAAAATTATGACGTCAGGAAATTAATATCAAATCAGTGCTCTTTACCTTTCCAGACGGAAGATACGGCAGTTCCCGTTCTTTAAGTTGATGAACATCATCAAAGCCTCCCATATGACTCTTGTCCAAATCCCGAAGCATTTCTTCGCTCAGAGGAATTGGTTGCTTCGCTTTGGCACTCTTCTGACGATTAACCAACTGTAAAATAAAAATATTGTATTACTACCCAAGAAAATCCACATGATGTAGGTCAACTGGTCAGTCATTTATCTCGAATCTACTTACTACTGTGACTCCAAATATAACGACGAACAGAAGAGAGGCCAATGCAATAACGATGACAGCGATACCCCACTGAGGAAGGAACGATTCTTCATCGGGCTCGGCAGGCGTCGGTGCTGCGCGCTTTGGCAAAACTGCACAAAAAAGTTTAGTAAATATCGTATACCTACTTGAAGAAAATTCAAAAATCGTGTGAGTTTTAAAGGAAGGTTACTATGTTACCTATAAATTCAGTGTACGCAGGATCCATAACGAACTTTCCAATTTCCAATTTGCCTGCAGATTTATCAATTGTCTTAGTCATTTTCTCGTTACTCTTCTTCATTCTTTCTTCATCAGGTTGGTCACCCATCATAACATCAGGATCAAATTCATTGTCTTTGGGTTCCTCTGTAACTGTCATGATTACTGAACCAGGTTTGGCATCGTGCAAAGATTTGTGGAACATTTTCTTCAAATCTAATGTATCCACTCTTTCTTCTACCTCCTTGAGTTCAATAAAGTAGTCGACAAGAACAGAGCCTTGACTGAAGCCGTCGATTCTTATACCCTTGTACCATTTGCGCAGGTAGTCCGATTTAGAATAGACGGAATTCAACTGAAAAAGTTGCAAAGTTCATTTAGTAAACATGAATTCTGTAGTCACACAGTTTAAAAATTAGAAGCCAAAATGTACAACAAACCTCTTCTTTAACGTCTTTAGCGAGTCTTTGCCATTCTTCTGTGTTATGATCTAACAATTCTGGTATCCATGTGACGCCTGGAAATTGAGAGCAGAGCAAAAAATACATCAGTGCCTTTTTTCACGATATTTAATATTAGTTTATTATTAAGTTCTACTTTGTTATAATTTGTTACCTGAGACAATCTTTATAGTAGCAGCAATGTCACACTCTTTCCGGCAAAGCCCGGGAGTGGTCGATGGAGGGGGAACGGGTGTCGTTGTGGTCGTGGTCGTAGTGCGGCGTGTGGTGGCTTCGGTTAGATAATCCGGTAAGGGACTGGTGGCAGTAGCATTTCTTTGGGCTTCCAAGAGTTTTTCAATAGAGAACGGTGTCGTCGAAGGTGATGGCCATCCAGTGAATTCAGTTGATGCCCTAAAAAAATTAAATGTAATATAATATGGTTTTAACGCCAAGTGAGTAACTGTAACGTGTATAATAGATTCAATAGATACCTCGTGGGCCAGCCCTTCTGTATTTTTGGTGTGACTGGAACTGGACCTAAAGGTTTCGGCGTGGTCGTTTTTCTGTTCACCTTGCCACCGGGTCTTGAAGGGAACACCAACTTAATCATACCGGGAGCTTTAGTAGTACTGCTGGGTGGAGCTGCTTCACTTTCGCTTTCCGTATCGTTTAACTTAAACCCAGGTGGTAATAAACTAGAAATATCAGCAACTTTTATAGGTAGAATCGGAGCGTCAGCTTCCTTTTCCGTCGCGTTTAGTTTAAAACCAGGGGGTAATAATGCTGTTACATCAATTGGTACCGCGTTAGCAGGAAGTTTGAACTCAGTTTTTGGTTTAGCTGTAGATGAACCATTCTTTTTGAAGTCTTTGGGTAAGAATGCAGTAATATCAACTTTTTCAATTTTGTCAATTATATCAGGTTTCGCCTCTGATGATTCCGTGCTCGGCGGCTTATAATTCGCTGGCAACAGTTTACTGAGGTCATCTTTTTGTAATTTCTTGACAAGATCATCTTGAGGTTTATTTTCTTTTGGCTTATACTCCTTCGGAAGCAAGGATTTGTAATCTAATACAATTACTTTGTTCTTGGCACTGATACCAGATGATCGACCCTGTGTCCCGTTGATGATAGGAATTTCGCTGGGAATTGTTGGTGCACTAGGAGTTGTAGTAGTAGTAGTGGTGGTGGTCGTTGTACTGGTACGTTTGTCCTTGTAAGATAGCCTTGATTTATACCCTGCGGGTAACAGACCAGCTATATCGTCCATGACAGTTACTAACGACGGCTTCTTTCTCGGTTTTGGTGTTGTTGATGTTGTTACTCGATGCGCA
Source organism: Chrysodeixis includens (assembly GCA_941860345.1). Lineage (NCBI taxonomy): Eukaryota > Metazoa > Arthropoda > Insecta > Lepidoptera > Noctuidae > Chrysodeixis > Chrysodeixis includens. The sequence goes on along the minus strand of OW796093.1, from coordinate 6,480,864 downwards.
AACTTTTTGATCTGCACGGGTAATGGCTCTGGTGCAGATTTTTCTGTTCCGGTGGGTGATAGAGTACTCTTTAAAGTGAATACATTCAAAGAAGCTGGAGTCGTAGTAGTAGTCGTAGTTGTAGTTGTGGTAGTGGTTGTCGTACTTTGTTCAGTCGTAGATTCAGTGATCAATTCAATATTCTTGTTTTCGTTATCTAAAGATCCGGATAGAACTGCACTTGACAACTCTGATTGGATACTATCTAATTTGTCATTAATGTTTTCAGTTGATGATGGAGTATTTATTAAACCATTTGTCTCTAGTCTTGGATCTTTTGTGACTGATTCGTCGTCTTCATCATCTTCGTCTTCTTCCTTTTCGTCTGCTAGAACCTGCTTCTTTTCTTCCTGTTCTACTGTGGGGAATGGTAAGAATCGAGCTCCTGAAACGCTTCTGCTTGTTTGCACTGAAGCGACAACTATCCAATTCTCAGTAGTTACAGGCACAGATGCGTCATTTGCTTGGTTGCTAGCTGTTGAAGAGCTTTCGGAAGAAGATGCGCCTAGTTTAGTAGTGCTTGGGGCATATGTAACATCTGGGATAGATATAGTTCCGTTGACAACACTCTTAGTCGTAACAACTGATACAACTTCCTGTCCTAATATTGAAGGTGTTTCTATAGAAGTAACATCTTCCTCGGAAGTTTGTGAATGGTTTCTATTAACTTGTATGTCTTTTTCTTCGCTTTCTTTATTATCTGTTTGGTCTATAACAGTTGTATCAACAAAATGTTTGAAGTTATCATCTTTTACCATAGTCTTCTCTGGTTTCATAACAAGTACATCAAACTCCGTAGTATTCGTCTTAGCTTCTTCAGTAGCCTTTACAGGTTCTTCGGTTGTGTCATAATCATCGTCATAAATATCTGTTACATGTTCAGTTTGGTGTGGTGTGCTATGAGTAGTATGGGGGATTTCGGAGCTTTCTGCGTCGTCATAATACTCAACATACTCGCCATCATCCTCAGAGTTATCTCTTTCGTGGTCTTCTTCAGAATGTTCATTTGATTCTGTGGTCGTTGTGGTAGTGGTAGATGTCGTCGTCGTCGTTGGTTTCAAAGTTTTTATTTGTTTGCTGGGATAGTTGTCAGCGTTCATAGAACTTGCGTCAGGTTTACTATCGTCAGTTGATTCAGGTGTAGTGCTATTAGACTTTATAACTTGCACGTCAAATGATCCTTGGGTATTCTTCATAAGCTCTCTAAATGAACTTAAGTCGCTAATTTCATCTTCAAGTAAAGGTTCTATGTCTAAGAGTCCTTTATACTCGGTGGAAGAACTTTGATATACGTTTTCTGGTTTGGGTACATTAAAGTTATTGTTTCTAGTAAATGCTTTGTTTGGCGAATTTGTGTTTTGGTTTATTGATGGTGTTTCTACGTGAGGGAATCTTGGTGTATTAGGTTTAGAATTCAGTCTTTGTTTGGCAGCGAGCTTATGGGGATTATAAGTAGTCACTCGATGGTGATCAAATAAATCTTGATTGTCGTTTTCGATATCTTCGTCATGTGCAATGTGGCCAGTTTGTCCATTACTCTTTAGGCTATTACCGTCGAATGGTATGTTTTTGAATCTGTTATTTTGTAAATAGTCGATATCAGGGTTGTTTAATGTAATTTGTCCCAAAAACGTTTCTGGTTTCGAGGGATCATTTTGATACGCTACGGAATGTATTTGTGACACGTCAGGCCTTTTTGTTGACGCTGGATGTAATTGGAAGTTGTAAGGTAACGCAGGCCTAAACCTCTGTCGTTGTGCAGGAAATTCGGGTTGATTTACATAATACTGTGTTCCGGCTTGACTTCTTCCGGTCGGTAATTGAAAAGGTGATGGATTTTGATTGTAGTTAGGGCTAGGAAATCTAGTTTGGCCATCATTGTAGAGTGGCTGCTGTGCTGTTGGTGCAACTCTGTAGCTTTCACCATGTTCATAGAATGAAGATGGTCGAGTATTTGGAAATAAAGGCGGTTGAACTTGAGCAAAACTTTTTTCTACAGGTGAAAAGTAATAGTGGCTTTCATCTGAAACAAAGAAAAATATAAAGTTAGAATATATTGTTTATGTCAAGTTACCTTAAGAAAACTTTTTTGCAAGTCTTGGCACTCCACAAAATTGTAAATAGTTAGTAATCGCAAAGGAATGTGCTGGGTCTTTCCGTGATATTCAGATGCAAGGAAAGGTAGTTGAGTGAATGCAAATCACAAAATATTTTTTGTTGGACATTTTTATTGCAACATAAATTTTGACAAACGTATAAAAATAATTAAGTATTACTTAAAAAGCACATGATAAAATCACGAAAAGAATGAATTACAGTTGCGGTTTGTTGACAGTCAACCAACATTAATATTTTCGTGTTAGTTATAACATTACTCATATGCGTTACATTTATTATAAACCTAACAATATACTACTATTACTACATTCAGATATTCCAAAAAATACTACTGTATTTTTTGGAATATCTGAATGTAGATATTAAGTTTGGTTTCAAAGTTTTGTTATTCCAGTTTAGTTTATATGGAAGTAATGGGATTATTTAAACATATGGGCTATGAAGTGTATATTGACCAGAAACTTAATGTGCCTAAGTACAAGACAGTCTTTAAAGGATTCCGTGGGTCGACAAAATTGATAAATATGTTTTAATCTCACACGCATTCGAATTTTAATTGCCTTAGTTACCTATGGCAAGTTCCAACTTGGTGAAGTGAGGGAATCAATAGGGATAATTCTGTTCAGATAACGTAAGGTAAAGTAATCTAATAGGTCAGTAATACATTTTTGTAGAAAGTGACAAAGTAAAACAAAACTTTTCTTCAAAGTAATTTCTAATGGAAATGTTTTACTACCAACTCAATTCTTAATACTAACGTTACATACTTATACATATGAGCGAAAAGTAATCATGTTATTGGACCATAAACTCGGTAGGTATACCAAATAACTCCTCAGTTGCGGAGAAAAACAATATCCTAATGGGTTGTGGAGTTTGTTTTCTACGAATTTTTGGTCTAACTTTAATACAATTTGTTGGGGAACGATATACTTATATAAGCTAATGCAAATAGCGCAGTGGTTTTTGAATTTGATGAACATCATATATCATCTTTTCAGCGAACGTAATCACGGTGATGTGTGGTATTTATAAGCTCGTGTGTATTGCAATCGCGAATGTTAGTGTAATTTTGGTTTTACTAGGTATATTCATGCGAATGTATTACGGTTTTCATTGAAGTTTTTAGCTAAATGTTGAATGTTTATCGCTAATTCGATGAATGAATTGAATGTTTAAAATCGCTCGTTTAAACGAGTGTAAGTGTTAATACTGAGAGTTAGCAAGTTTCTGATCATTTTAATTGATGTAATTGGCAAATATATCTCGTGACACATCGACAAGAAAGGTCAATTCTATTGATTAAGCATTCGTATCAACGTAAATTCTTATAGAAATATAACATCAATTATTATTGTCTACTGGAGCCATTAGGATTACTGCTAATCCGTTGTGGCCAATCATATTAATCTGCAAAATAGTCATATTGTGGTGAGTAGGTAAGAATCCCAAGATTAATTCAAATATTCTGAAAGAACAAAATTCTTTTAACGTCTTTCTAGGGGAATAAAGGTATAGTATTGACTCCATATAAATCTTGACTATGCTACAAAGAGACATACGTTTCAATAGAGCGCAGTCTAACATTTAACAGCTCTTCTAGTTTATTATAATTCTCGGTTTGGGCCTGTATATCGTTGGGAAAGATAATCTCGAGGAAATTACTTTCTTATGGATCATATCCCTAATTAAGAATGGCCTCGGTGTTCATCAGTGCCCAAGTGGGAGTATAGCCGGGTTAATACGAAATCGATCAGTTGAATAACTCATAAACTTCAAGGTTCTCTGCTATACAAACTTTGAGTATTATTTATGTTATTTTGCGTATTTATTGGTTAATGTTGGCGCAGCGCCTAAGTGATTTTTGTCCTGATGTTAGCTTTGGTTTGCGTATGAAAAGAATGCTTGTGATATAGAAAGATGGTTTATTTTGTCTCCTCTTTTTTCAACAACAAATTTGAAAATCACTGGACAAAATTTAATTAATTTCCAAATTCAATACGCATATTAAATGCGCATTTTTTTATAAATAAAGTGTTGTATTGACCGCAACTTAATTAATTCTCCATAAATAAGTAATACAATCTATTCAATTCATCAAAAAAAAATTAAAGATCCATCATCAACATGAGGCCGAAGGAAAATTCAAAGCAAATTAAAGAGATTTATGTTTCGATTACACTTCGGGGCACGCCCCTCGGCTCAGCGTTTTTAAATTTAATATTATGGGAGTCAAGAGTGCCATTGAGAAGTAAGGTAAATATGGATAAAAGAGCAGTTTCATGTTTGATGTGAAAATGGCCTGTATCCCTTTGAAGTTACAACAGAAATCCGAATCGCGTAATTGTTTTTCTATCGATAAATCCGAAAAAAGGTCACCTATTTTGTCACTGTCACAAAAAATCGAGAAATACCAGAACTCTATTGTAATGCGAAATGTTCTTTGAAGTCAACCGAGTGTTATTACTGCATCCCCTTTGTGCGCTGATTTGGCAATGAGACGGAATATAATAACTGATTGCCGCCTGACCTCGTCGATCCCGAAAATTTCTCGTATTTTTATCAGAACAAATTACCAACCCCGAGCAAACCTATAGATTACTATATATTTTGGTATTGTATTTTCGCTTTTTCCGTTTTTCGTGCGTATGAGAGCTATATCGACGGGAAATCGAATAGAATATATTTAAATAGGGAAAGGGAGCGTGTCATTCTTGTAAACTAAAAAGGTTCTTGTATAATCAATCTTCAAACTCCAAACTAACTTTAACTTTGATTTCATCCTTTTCAAATACCAAACCCTTGCTCGGAACGTACGGACATAATCGAGAAGCCAGGTTTACCTGACGAAAGAAATACGTTACGTTCGCAGTGCTTTCAATATATTTTCTGATTAACTCGAAGGTCGCAAGAAGCTGGAATTTCCCTCGAGACTGGCCGAGTTTTGTGGCTTTATCGGCCACGTCAATGTTTATACACCACGGTTGATTATGAGCCAGAATTGCAATACTAGGCGTATGTGGTCCCTACAAAGTTTCCTTTATGAATACGGAATGAAACGAATCGCTTATTGGGGCTATACTCGAGGGGTTGCCGTAAATAAATTACTTTGTGTGACTTTGTCTTCTCTGAACCAAATACATACATTTATTACATTGTATACATTTCATATGATATGATAAAGCTATGTGGCATGCTGATACGGGTAAAGTTATCAAGCTAAAAATATATTTTATTTAGTTTCGTAGGTACTATTAATGTATATTCAGTATTTATATGCATTCTACTCACAAGTCCTGTTTCTCATGTAATATTAAACCCGTGAAGCAGAATAAATTAATAATTCATGCCTAAAAAACCCGAAGGCAAGCCTAGTCCTAATTTACCAGCCACGAACTTTATATAGAGACATAGAGTAAAATTATTTGGTACATACATGAAAAATTAACTCGTCGGTATGAAAAAGGCCGGGATTTACGAGCCCGCTGGGACTGAATGTGTTATGTTATGGTCCCACTAATCTCACTTATCCTTTAACTCAAAATCTATGTTTGTAGAGGATCCTCGCTTGTGTTCATACCAGAAAATTGGGCAACTATTTCGCATTTCGAGCACCTCAGGTAACATTTAATGTTTATAATGATGATTATGTTAATCGCCCACGTGTAGAGTAGCCACGCGAGTAAAGGCAACATTTAAATAATATTTGAAATAGCACGAGAACCCTCATATTAGTTTCAGACGGATCTTTTTCATAACAATGCCGTTACACTAGCAAAAACAGGGCTCCGCTTTTTGCGAACATTCCGAACTTTCATTAGAGGGTCTTGTGGAAGCTAAAAACAACATTCATTAGAACAATAAGTTGTAATTAATATTAGGGGTGGAGCACACGCCGTAAATCGCAGGTAATTAGGCAGGCACACGCGTGGCTAAGGCCCGGCCTGCACGTGACGTGCGCGGGAAGAGCTTAAAAGCTCTTTGTTACGAGTACACAGGGCCGCCCGATATGTAGCCTTTAAGGTAAACAATTCACTTTTTTTATTTCACCCGTAAAATTTTTACCAAAAAAAAAAAGGTATACATTCTGTTATCTTTATATATTGTACTATAAAATCTTATCGTTAGGTTCGGGTAAGATTATTATCATAAGCATTTTTGAGTAGCCTTGTCTATAATAAAGGTCATTTACATTTTGTACGGGGGAAAAAATGAAAAACCTTTTTAAAATTTTGTTAATATCCAGCCGGTAGAAATATTTCAGGTTTTACGCGTGATTTATCGTTCGCCGTTAGAGGGTTTCATTCTTTAATTCCGAAGTGTTTTATCAGATCATAACAAATGAACACGCAAAATAATAAAATGGGTTTATTGTTAAAACGCCGCTGAAAAATACCAGACTAATCTATACTATAATAAAAATGGTCGGGGTCAAATTCTGTACATTGAAGATATTTAAAAAAAAATGAGTGGGGGGCGTTTTATTATCGATACTGAAGTATAAAATGCAATTAAAAAAAATTTTGTCTGTCTGTCTGTCTGTCTGTCTGTATCTTGAACGCGAATCACGCAAAAACTACTGAACGGATTTTGATGAAACTTGGTATGGTTATAGTACCTACTCCGAGGAAGGATCATATCTACTTTTCATCCCGAAAACCGATACAGGGGGGGGAGGGAGGAGAGGTGAAAGTCTCTCCCGCATCACGTAAAATCTACGAAGTCAATGCAGACAATGTTTATACACAAAAATTATACGCAACTTGAGGTATTACTTAGTCTTTGTTTGATCAAAATCGGTTCACTCTACCAAAAGATATGATTAATTTAGTGAATTCAAGAAGTAAAATAATTACGTTACGCAATTCAGTGTAGTACTTGCAACGACATCTTATGACAAAAAATAGAACTAATGTTGATAGCTAAATTCGAAATTCCGATAGATGGCGTTGTGCAAATTTCGTCGTTTTCTGAATCGCGGTGTTAAGATTTGCCACCATTATATTATTGCTGAAGGTCGGGCTAAAATAAATACTATATATTATTGTGCTATCCTATATAGGGGGTGATCAATCACGAATTTTCGTAACTGTTCTACTGTCACCATAGCGACCAAAATACTGTTGCTATGGTTTTATGTTTTTACATTAATATGTATTAACATGTTATTTAGCTTATAACATAGCAATCAAAACAGCCGGGTTGGTATATTGCGAGCTTCGTATTTTTTCACTTCAAGTTCAAATTTCATTTCGACATACACTTTTTGAGTTTATTTTTCAATAATTTTTTTCTTCTATCGTTTTTGATACTACAAAAGTATTTTATGAAGTACCTGGCTTTTTTTAACATAAAATTGTTTTTTAAAATAAACAAAAACAATAGTTTGGACGGTAAATGATTTACTATATTTTATTAACTAGCTGTTTTATAATCTCATTTACATGTGCTTTTGTATTTTTAGTAATAACAAGTAGTTTTAAAAATTTATTTTGAAGAGCTTCCTGTTTATCTCAGTGAGTTTTGAATGTTAACCCATAGCTGTGACTAAAAAAAAACTCTTAAAATAATAATAGGAACTTTAAAGCTTAGGAAGTACATTTTTACTTAATAATATTCTTAGTTCGTCATCTATTTTCACGCCAAGGTACATGTATATAGCCTACTCTTATTTAAACGACGTTGTTTTGTTTCGACAACCACGCGAACAAAGTCGCGGGCACAGCTAGTACTATAATAAAAATGGTCGGGGTCAAATTCTGTACATTGAAGATATTTAAAAAAAAATGAGTGGGGGGCGTTTTATTATCGATACTGAAGTATAAAATGCAATTAAAAAAATTTTTATCTGTCTGTCTGTCTGTCTGTCTGTCTGTATCTTGAACGCGAATCACGCAAAAACTACTGAACGGATTTTGATGAAACTTGGTATGGTTATAGTACCTACTCCGAGGAAGGATCATATCTACTTTTCATCCCGGAAACCGATACAGGGGGGGAGGGAGGAGAGGTGAAAGTCCCTCTCGCATCACGTAAAATCTACGAACTCAATGCAGACAATGTTTATTAAATACACAAAAATTATACGCAACTTAAGGTATAACTTAGTCTTTGTTTGATCAAAATCGGTTCACTCTACCAAAAGATATGATTAATTAAGTGAATTCAAGAAGTAAAAAAATTACGTTACGCAATTCAGTGTAGTACTTGCAACGACATCTTATGACAAAAAATAGAACTAATGTTGATAGATAAATTGTAAATCCGATAGATGGCGTTGTGCAAATTTCGTCGTTTTCTGGATCGCGGTGTTAAGATGTGACACCATTATATTATTGCCGAAGGTCGGGCTAACATAAATACTATATATTATTGTGCTATCCTATACAGGGGGTGATCAATCACGAATTTTCGTAACTGTTCTACTGTCACCATAGCTGTGTACGAGTCACCATAGCGACCAAAATACTGTTGCTATGGTTTTTGTGTTTTTACACTAATATGTATTAACATGTGTTTGGCTTACAACATAGCAATCAAAATAGCCGGGTTGGTGAATTGCGAGCTTCGTATTTTTTCACTTCAAGTTCAAATTTCATTTTTTAATAATTTTTGAATAGAAATTTTACTAAACAAACATTTACTTTTCTTCTATCGTTTTTGATAGTACAAAAGTATTGTATGAAGTACCTGGCTTTTTTAACATAAAATTGTTTTTTTTTTTAAATAAACAAAAACAATAGTTTGGACGGTAAATGATTGCTATATTTTATTAACTAGCTGTTGACTGCAATTTTGTTGTGTGTTACGCGTGGTTTTGAAGATTTGATAGTACTTATACACTATTACAATAAATTGTGCACCAATTGCAATGTAGTAGTAGAAGTAGTTTTAAAATCTATTTTAAAGAGCTTCCAGTTTATCTCAGTGAGTTTTGAATGTTAACCCATAGCTGTGACATAAAAAAAACTCTTGAAATATTAATAGGAACTTTGAAGCTTAGGTACTTAGTACATTTTTTACTTAATGATATTCTTAGTTCGTCATCTATTTTCACGCCAAGGTATATGTATAATATAGCCTACTCTTATCTAAACGACGTTGTTTTGTTTCGACAACCACGCGAACGAAGTCGCGGGCACAGCTAGTAATGAATATATTTAATGTTATAGGTACCTACTACGTACTATACTCAGGCTAAAATTAATAGTCGATTTTAAACCTTTTCTCAACGATGTAACGTGGGAAATGGATTAGTCTTTCTATCACGGCACTCAGGGCTTCGGGAGTAGATCTTTGTTTGACGAAGTGTAATCCCTTGGGGCGCATAGATGGCACTGCACGACCACGACTACATATACTATACTCGTATAACCATACAGTTTCAACGCAAAAGGTTGAGATGTTTAATAGAAGGATAACAAACGAATTTCAATCTATTTTGGTACGATTTAGAGTGCGTTTTACTTTGGATCCGTAACTAGAAATATAGGAAACAGTTATTGATGATTATTAATTATAAAGATTGTCTGCTAAAATGAATACGATATTAGATAATTTCAGAAGTAACATCTGAAATCTTCAAAAGAAAATTTGAAGCAATTTGTGAAATTCTGTAAACCATTTATCCCTTTTAAAGGTTCATTATGGGAGAATTTATCCAATTTGCTTACGTCACGAGGACGGCTCTTTAATCGTAGATTTAGAGATGCTGATTAATTTATCTATGTCAACGGAATTTTGAGATTATTGGCAGTGAAATTGATCCGTGATTGATTATCTACGCCACATTTTTTTAGATTAGACCTTTTTTACTAAGTAGATATATCTAAAACATTAGACATTCACTAAATTCTTTTTTTATTACTAATTCAAAATTATTTATTTATTAAATTCTTACCGAATTACTAAAAAAGCAAAAAAAAAGACGGTTGCCAAGTCGTTCTATATTTGTCTGTGTTGTTTTACTGTATTTTTACAAAAACGTGACTGCCAAGTTCAACGCGTTTTCTCTTAAACAAGGCAGCTTAATCTGGTTGGTAGCTAAATACAAGATAAACCTTGTCAGGCAAGAAAAGGCACTTTTCTCAGTAAAAGAATTTTGCAAGGTTTTAAGCATTAATCTCGTAAACAGGTGCAAATGACTAATGACTTGTGATCCTGTTTATAAACAGAATAAATGCGTATTTTTTAAAATGTGGTACTTTTGTTTCTTTGTTAGGATTTTTTTAGTATTAGCATTAGGCGTAAAAGAAAATATAATTTGTCATACGTGTTGTAGGTACTGGTTATAACTTGATAAAAACTCTCTTAAAGAAGTCCAAAATACTTAAAAGAAAGTCTCTTGAAACATTAGCAAAACAAGTGGTATTTGCAAATGTTTTCAGAATTCGTGTCAATTTATTTTTCGCTTGATATCTTTTTCTATACTGCCAACTTTGTAATGATATCATCTCAACTCTAAGTCGAAACAAAGTCATCAATTGTCCACATTAAGCGATATTTCCTACGGTCTGAACCAAGGCAATTAGTATGCAAACTGAGCAATCTGCGCGAACCACTGCGAACCGTTATTACTTGTACATAGATCGTATGCGTCTCGCGTCCGTATGAAACCTCCATGGTCTGAGTATAACGTCCTACTTGAATCACATAAAAATGCAGAAGCAGTTTTCAGTTTCTTGAACCTTATCTTCATGTGCGAAATTGTAATTGTTTTAGAATTTGCAGCGAATAGAATGCTTTATTGTTCTATTACTGTTAGTTGGTTGTGTTAGGTATTATTTGAAGGGGTTCGATGACTGTTTTACCGATGACCTATATTCAGGTACGAGTATCATAATAAGCCTGGAACAAACACAGTAGTTAAATCTCAGCTAAAAGACAAAATTTCTGCCATAAAAATTGTTCCATTATAGGTAGGTTTTAGTAAACTTTACCTGATCTGGAAGTCTAACCAAAATCTATATATATAAAACTCTTCCGTTACTGACTGACAGACAACGCACAGCCGAAACTACTGGTCGTAGAAAGCTGAAATTTGGCATGTAGGTTCCTTAAGATGTGTAGGGGTGCACTAAGAAAGGATTTTTGGAAATTCAACCCCTAAGGGGGTAAAAAGGGGTCATAACGTTTCTATGCAAAATCTTACTCCTTGGGTTTATAAACTTGAAACTTAGCACAAATACGTATATAGTGAAATAAATAAGTTTGGCATTATAATTTTTTCCAAACTACCCTCCAATCGTGATTTAGGGGGTTGCGATTGGGTGACTGATTGACTTTCGCGCAGCCATAACCGCTCGGTCTAGGAGTCTCATATTTTGGACAAAGCTTCCTTTACTGACGGAATGAGCATAAAAAAAAAAGATTTTAGGAAATTCTACCTCCAAGGGGGCGAAAAGGGGTAAAAACCTTTCTATGAAAAATGTTATTCCTTAGGTCTGATATTTTGAACAAGGCTTCCTTTAGTAACACAAGTGAGCACTAAGAAGGGATTTTTGGAGTAGTAATTTAAGCCCCTAGGTAGCGGGGGGGCGGGGGAATCAACTGATACTTTTTATTCTTCTAGACGATGTTTTTGTCTTGCTTTACTTTTTGTTGCATAACGTAATCGATACTTATCGTTTCAAATATTCACCATTAGAAAACTACATCATCCCTAAGTAACTCAAGCTGTATAATATAATTCCAATTGGAACAATTTTTTAGCCTATGAAAGAAAACCCTGTCGAGATCATTAAAAAACGCTACAATCCCAAATAACACGTGGGCGAAGCCGCGAGCGGAAAGCTAGTTTGATATAAAATTCCTTTAACGAAATCTGCACCAAATGGCGATTACTACGCAAAACCTGGTAGGTTATTCTCATGATTCCAAAAGCCCGAGTAATTTATGAAAAAAGTCATAACATTTTACAACAAGTATTTTATAAGAAAGTTTCCTCGTTCATTTTTAAGATAATGTAACTAAGAAACAAAAAGCGCTCTAGCTTTAGTGGCTAGGAGGAAAGTTTCGCGGGTGCCTACCTACTGGGCCGCGGGTAAAGTTAGCGAAATGTTCGGAACACACCTGCGCTGCAGCGGGTGTTGCTTAGTTCCCGAGCTCGTTATATTAATATAGCTTACCCAGTCAAATTAGCGTCCGGTGTAATGCTTCCCTAATGACGGACAAAAGGAGTATCTTATACGGAAAGGTTTAATTGCTCGGGGCGTTCATCTGTGGAATCTTCAAAAAGGAAAAGTAACTATCATTAGCAGGAACTCCTGATGGGAGGGCACAGTATAATAATTAGCGACATTTACGTGGAAGCTCTTCTTTTCTATTTTTCCTTTCCTTTTTTTTAATGTAAAGAATGGTTTTAATATCTTTTGGACGTTTTTGTGGAATGCTAATTAAAAGCAGCGCGTACTTTCATTAGAATTAAGGATGAAATGTTAGTTCTCTACTTTTTTAGCATTCAATTAATTAAACAGCAAATTAATTCTCATTTTCGGGTATCTACGTTAAAGTGTCATGTGTGTTCGTAGTATTACAAAAAGATAAAACTGAACATCTTCAAAAAAGGACATAGCGAATTGAAAAACACGCGCATACAGTTATATAAACAAAACATTTTTTTTGAAAAAGATATAAAATACAAAGAAAAGACGCCTTTCTTTGAAAACAGTACTTATGAATAAGTAATTAAAAAAACTCTTAAAAGTCTAGACAAAATCAATACGTACTCAAGTATTTTCTGTTCAAGTTCATCTCGAAGAGAAACCTAGAGGTTACTGGAAAAGTTTACGAGTTTGTTTGTTTGTTCCAATGTCAGTAAATATTCAGCGAAATCGAATTTATTTTAAACGGATTTTGCACTAACAAATAACAAACGAAAATAAATATGGGATCCGTATAAACAAACAAGGTGTTTTATTTGACGCGAATCAAATCAAATGGGCACTAAATGTAGTTTATTTGAGCGCAAACAGTAAACGAATATTTATTGTACCTAAAATAACATGCACCTAATTTTTAAATTTCCGAAGAATGCACATTGACTATTACTGTTATACTCAAAATAAGGAAGCAGGATGTTTATAGATAATAATTATAATATGTTCGTGATAAGAAAGTCTGCGACCAATGGCGCCTAAACGGGTGGCACACGGACAAAACCTTGTAAATTAACAAAAGAAACTCGATCCAATTTCATCAAGGAGAAAACAGAGTATCTTAAACAAGTAATCTAGCAATACAATAAGTCAAATACAATTTCAAATTTCTACGAAGATAATTAAATTAACAAAGATGTTAACAAGGTATTGTCATATTACGTTTACTCCTCGATAATGAAAACGGACTTAAAATTTAATATCAAGAAACTGTACCCCACGCATTTGATGACTGATTGACATTTACCGACAAACAATATACGAAAGCATTTACCTTACTGACTCCAAGGTCACGTTAACACAAGGGACCTCTACATATTTCTCCCAAAAAAATATTTCTTCCACATTTCCCAAGTCCATTTAGATATTGACAGGTAACAAAGTGCAAAGCACGAGTAATAAGCTTGTCAAAAATTTGATGTAGGTTCAATCGTCTGAAATTAGCCCAGACAGATACACAAGCGAAAATAAAAATCAAAACGATTTCTTCTACTTCGGCAATCTTTATAAATAAGACGAGTTTTATTTACGTAAGCTTATATACACTTCTACATCAAACGTTCCATCTAGACATGTAGAAATAAATGTAAATAGCTTCTAATTAGTATTCTGTGCGCGTGGGAATTTTAGATATATGAGCAACATACGCAAAATATTTTGATCCAAATACAAAGTGTAGGCTCGGCACTGAGCTACTTGATCCCTAATTAAGCAGGGCCCTCACGTACGCACCTCTCCTAACCTTTGAATAAGAGATGCTCGGGCCCACACGACCATAGTTTTACACCAGCGCCACATAAATTGCCTTTTGAAATGTCAATTACTTTGAGCCAATATTGATTGATCTTCGTGTAGGTTGGCTGGCAAGATGGTGCTCTTGAGGGCTATTTACGACGTAGTTACAGCGATCGCCAACCCTTTAACTATGGTCATTGGCAATTTGATATGTACCCTTCGACCGAACATGTATATTGATAAAGTAGGGTTGGACTAAATAGATACCTATCATTTAAGACTTTACCCAAGAAAAAGCATTTATGAAGCTGTTTCTAGTTTAACACTGCTACTTAAAACAAATCTTCTAAATTGATGTTTGATTAGCTGTAGTGACAAACTAACTCACTGAGCAGAATTCTTCTTAAACTTATAATCGTTATTTAAGAAGATTATCGAAACAACCAAAATGCTTATTCAGACAAAAATGATAGAACATAGGCATCGATTTCACTACCTAAAAGGTTTATCAATATCTTTTACATACATTTTCTCCGCGCCGTTTCCTACAGATTTGCTGGCAAATTGTGATAATGAATATGTGCTTACTTTATAAAATTTAATCAGAACCTCAGTTCTGGTTTCTATAGCGTTATATAAAATGCTAACTTATTACAATAAAGTAGGTATAAAAGGTTCGTTCATGTTTTACGGTACATTTAACAAAGGTACGTTTTTCTCTCAGGGTATTTAATTTACGTTATTACAGTTACTTTAAATGAACTAGGAAATTCGTTTCATTGTCTCTCTCGTATTTTTGTAATGTCGGCTTCATCGCGTTTTATTGTAAATTGTTATGGCAGAAGAGAGAATTATGTATTTTTTTGTACTCTGTTTTCATTCGGAACTGTGTTGTGTAATGTTTTATTTTTTTGCAAAATAAATGACGTCAGTAACTTGTATCAAACTGGGTTAAATTATAAATCTACTTTTGTTAAATTTTGCTTTAGTTTTAGTAGACTTAAAATTTTATAAGTCATTAAAAAACAAATGAATAAAGTGCGAGATGGGCTAAAGTTTTTATCCCTCATTAAATTATACGCATCCTAAAAGAGATTTTCAAGGAGTCCATCAAAACACGGTAATGAGTTCAAGGATAAAAAGCTTTAATGAGCCTTTTAAAAGCAAAACCTTATTTAAACTTTATTAGGTTGGTAGCTACACAGTAAATATACCTACAATGTGTACATTATACAACGTTTTTAAACAAAGCAAGCTTCGTATTTCAAAAAAATCCTACACATCATTGAAAAAAAACTTAACGAAAGCCTGCGTCAATGCCGAAATTGATTACATTTTTTTTTCAAATTGAGCTTATTTTTTTTAAGAATTCAGTTTGATTTTTTTATACGAAAATTGTAATTGACCTGTACAAGAACAGTATTTATATTGATGAAAACTGTAGGTATACAGGCTGGTAAGATACATTGTATAAAATTTAATGGAACCGCAGATCAGAGTGTCTGCAATGCAACGTCATTTTCCAGCTTACTCCTCGCCCTCATATGACAGGCTCGTCGTTATCGGAAACAATTCCGATACCAGTATACCAGACAATTGTTTAGTAGGAAAATTCAATTACAGTCGGGAATCGAATCCAAATGTAATCGACGTCGTCCTCGCTAGCCGCGCTTGGCACATCTAGGTCGATGGGGCGACCGACCAAACGATAAGTAAGCACTTTACTAGGATTGCGAAAATATTCGAATAGCGAGCGCTTTGGAAATTTTTGCATGTCCAAATATGTATGACATTTTCGCCGTTTGGTATCGATGTGTTTCTGTATATGGTTTGTCTATATCATGAAATGGTCAGCTTTAGAATAAAGGGTTAGTTTAAATGGGATTTTTGAATAACCACCACAAAATTGAATGAAATAAAAATCGCACTTATTAAATTTTGTGGTATTTATTTAACAATACCATTTCCCTATTACTGCTCGCTTTCAAACATTTTTCATCCACTCAACTTGTTCAGAAATATTAGTACGATTTCAATTAATTCCTATTGTTCGAGATTTCACCATCAGGTTCTGTCAGAAGTGCCCAACTTCGGCCGGCGCTTGCCGAAGCTGGCTCTTATCGCCACAAATCTCTACTTAAACAGAAATTTGTAGAGGTTTTGAGAAATTCGAGTTCCTACCTACAACTGGAGCCTTAATATCTTCTTTTGTCTAACAAACCTTGAATTGAAATGATCATTTAATTTTACAATACGAAAATAAAATTCGGATCCTTGAATAAATCGCAAGGTCACTTCATTTCGAAAACACACGCAATTTATTTAACGACCGACCTATCCGACCGCTGAACGAATTCCGTTTTGACAAATTAAATAATTTTATGCCGGCAAATACATGATCACATTAAAACGAAATTGTTGACATGCACTCGGTGGATTGAAACTTAATTAATTTAACATGGACACAATCAGTTAACGCTGTTTAATCAAATTAGTGTCTAAATGCCGAGGATTTAGCTAGACCAAAGTTAAACACCAAATAAGTGTTGGAATAGGTGTAACTAAAGTTTATTATGGTTACAATAGTTCATTTACAATACTTTCCGAGCGCTCACCGCGGCTTAAGCGCAGCACTACTTTGTAATAAATTTATTTGTCAAGGAACGGAATGGAAATCTCTGGAATAGTACATTTTAGAAGTAAAGGAAAATACATTGTGCATTCTCTAGGTAGTTTTTCCTTGTCAGGATTTTTATAATATTATGTTCCTTCATTTTACACATCAACAGTTTTGAGACACTGATGTTTTATAATATGTGAAGGTGATACGCAACGGATATGATCGGGTTTCGTAATGCAAACATGTTTATATATTTATTTCAAAAATCAAGTAGCAACTCTTTGGTTACCCGATCAAGGTATCAGAAGACGTCTGGGATCAAACGATTATTACATAGTTGTTAGCTTAATGAGAAAGCCTTAGGCAGGTTCTTCGCGACTCTTATTACATTTTCAATCAGGTTATATTACACGAAATTTTGAAGTACACCTATCAAATTTATAATAGCTTTGATACACGCCAATTACTCAGTAAAGTTCGTTAAAATTTCGATTACATAAATACAATACCGCCGCCGTTCATTTGTTCAAATTAATTTACTTGCTAATAGAAGAATCTTATTTCGGTAATTGTTTGAGATTGGTCGATAATTTGATCCGGTTTCTGATAACTTAAAGGTTCTTTAGGACTATGCTGAATATTTTGATGAAAAGATATATCGTAAGAATTTTTTGTAGAGCGTTGAAAATTCCTATCTTTCTCCATCTTCCTATTTAAAACTCTAATGAACCAATAAATCTAAACTTCTTTTATTGCGATGCAAACTACGGATAGTCACGGAATCTAAATGGAGGCGGTAAAGTGTGAAACTTGCAGTCGATCAGAGGCGGCGGCTATTCGCAACTCGGCTCTTGAATAATAAATATATGGAGCACCGGTTGTTGGGCGCACGTGGGTGCCGACTGCCGCGCACTGCATTGTCCACCCACGCGGACACTGCACAGCCTGCACCGCCATTTTTGTATCATTTTACGCTCACTTTATCTTTATTGTCTCCTTGTTTATCTAGGTTATAGCCCGTATTGACTCGAGACCTTTTCTGCGTACCGTGTTTTTCATATGACCTTATTCTGAGACAGCACAATAAGGCTATTTTTATATGTAACATTTTCTTGAATAGATGTGCCACTATGTTGCTAATTAAGTGGGACTTTTTGTCAGTGTTTATGTTACTTTATGATGTTGTCTTGTCTTACTTAATTTTATATAGATGTAGAGTAAATGAGGTTGCACGGGTAATCTAAAGATCTAGTGAACCGGTTTTGAAAATTCTTTTACCAATAGATCGCTTTGTTATTTGTAAGGATCATTGGTTGTATTAATTCTAAAAGTATTGCCGAAAGAAGAAGGCACGGGTCAACATGTGAATTATAAATAAAACATGTTTCTAATTTCTTTTAAGATAAAACCTTGTCTGAACGAACGAAGAGTAACTAAGTATAGTTTGCTTTGAGCATAAAGCCAGACTGAATATTAGATGAAAATACATAATGTAGGCACTAAGATCTTGGAGGGATTAGTCTACATAAAGTGTATTTTACGTTGAAAAACTATAGAGCTGATTTAATTTAACGTCGGAATAAAGTAGCTAATAAAGTAACAAGATTACCGCGTATTGTTACTTAATCATGAGTATGGGAGCAAGTGTTTTGTCTGCAACTATTAGTACTTACCTTGACACTGCGTGTCTTTTATAACGAACAGCAAGAACGCCGTGATTGTAACAATTCTCCAACGTCGCCTCCCCATTGTTGTAATTAATTTTCACCGTGTCATTGATACTGTCACACACCTCACTAGAATTTTCACTTTACTGTTCATGGAAAGTCTTTTGAAGTTTCAAGATTGCCATATTTGGCAGGAGAAGAGAAGATTGTTGCTACGTCATACCGTTGCCGGTATCACTGTCACATCTGAAACAAACAAACACCAAGGTTAGTAACTGATGAAAAGATTCTTAAGATTAATTTTCTTTAATCAATTTTCTAGTAATCAAGTTGAGGGAAATTTTTGATAGTCTAAAAGAAGCGAAAGCTTTACCAATTAGCACGATTAAGTAGGTTACCAGATAACTAAGATTCATAAATAATTAATAAGAGTTCGCTTTTATATAGTAACTGGATGTGTTGCAATTTATTGCTCACATTGTTTCATGTTTACGCTTTATCGGAGAAATACTATTCAATGGATTTTACCGACGATTTCATCGATAGTACGTAAATAACTGATGCGTTAAACCGCAAAATTTGTAGCGCAAATAAGGTTGATAAGTTAACCACGCGGCTAAGTTTGCATAATCAAAAGACCCCAAAATTAAGTGGCATCCAATCAAGACGCCTGAAGATGACGCGTCAGGTAAAAGGGAAACTTCATAGATTACTTCGTTGAACACCATTGAACAGCGATACTCTTAAACGTTATTACTGCGGGCAAGGGATCTGACACGTTACTACAAAGTTTATGTGACAGCTCGGAAACTTGAGCGAGGCCGGACGGAGCCACAAAGGTGGACGATATCAGCTGTCGCTGTCGCCGCTTTGATGTTTTGATCACTCACTTTGGCATGTTGATTCATTAGTCCCTTGCCTTAATAGACCCTGTTTGAGATTTGACGCTCCTTTGCTACTAATTCCTTTTATCCATCCCTTATTAATCAGAAGGTTTGACTTACTAATAGTAAGAAGGTAAGATTTACTTAATTGGCTATTTAATATACTACCAAGATATTTTTCTGAACTTGTTTACTTCGATTTATATTAATAAGTTGTGACTTTTACTCCTGTTGCGTTCAATGAGACTGGTTGAATGAGTGAATGTAAGTGTAAGGTGACGGAACGAATAAGGAGCGACAGGACGGAAAACATTCCAGCTGAGTACTCGCTTTAACGACCTGATATCAACATTAAGGACCGGAAAATACCTATTTCCGCAACTGAGAGCTGCAAGTGACATTGTAAATATTGTATTTAATAAATTATATTTATCTACTACCTGTGCTCGTGGCTGCGTCTTTGTTAAATTATGCTCGAGGGAAATGTTTTCCTCTTGCTGTTTTACTTGACTTTTTATACGGGTTTATATTTCCATTTTAATTATGTTCTACTAACACAGTACCTACTTACTTAAACATTATAACTTACTTCATAGTTTGCTCTTGCAACTTAAGTATGAAAAATAAATATATGTAAGCGAATAAAGTCCGACAACTTTTAAATCGTCAAGTAGTATGGTCCGATGTTAATGTGAATGGAAGGAAATTTAAAACACGTTGCGCCGTCCCTAAGTAAAATGGGGTAAGAGCCGTAGGATGATGAGTATGGCCCCATGTTTTGATGCCTGCAATACTTAAACCGATTAATTCATCGATTCCCTAATGATAGCTAATTCAGAAGTAGCTTAGTAAGCTGTTTGCAAATGCCGATATTTGGGTTTATCTCAAATCCTGATCGTCTGTACCTAATACAGTTATACAACATCCGCCTACTTTACACTCGAATTAATAATATTATTTTGTACAATTATACGTTTCGGCAGAAGTTTTCTTCAAAATGTTAATCATTTTTATGAAATATTTTTTAAGTAATTTGTCACTTCTGGTGGTTCGAAATGTATATCTACGTGGCTATGATTGGAGGTAGTGAAACGTGTCGTGACGTCACGCCGCGTCACGTACAACGCCGGCCGCACGTGAAAGCGCGTTCCGGCTCGACGGACAGTTTCTCGCGGACGCATAGACACACAGCCAAGTGCTAATGTATTTCTAATAAACCAATCAAAAAATACCTCGAATAACAATAGAAAGTCAATTAGCGAAGATGTATTTGAAAATACAATTCAAAGTGTGTAATTGGA
Source organism: Chrysodeixis includens (assembly GCA_941860345.1). Classification (NCBI taxonomy): domain Eukaryota; kingdom Metazoa; phylum Arthropoda; class Insecta; order Lepidoptera; family Noctuidae; genus Chrysodeixis; species Chrysodeixis includens. Next base: position 6,460,344 of record OW796093.1, on the reverse strand, counting down.
AAAGTTGCTTTCAAGTTTACTTTTTTGTTTTAGCTTTCATTGTGTAGGTATCTGTCTGGTGTCTAGGTATAACTAACGTTCTTTAGTTAAATTCCAACAGGTACAAAACTGTTTTGAGAAAAAGTAAGATAAAACCTTTGCTTCAAATTAAAATTACAATTTTAAGAAATAAATTAGACTTTTTTTTGAGGTTTAGAATTTCAAAGCTATCTATTATTCTGAAAGCATACTATTTAATTAAAACTTAGAATCTTTGAAGCAGAAAATTTGAAAGATTGAATTGCAATAAAATTAAAAGTTGAGTTTACATTTTATTACTTGTGGTTAATCATCCGTAATAAACACAATCATTGTAATTAATTTTTATATCATTCTGATGACTTTATATACACACGTTGGTACATACGAAAAACGTTTTTTGTGAATTATTTACAGACAAATTGATCCTCTTTTTTTTTGTTAAGCCGGGGGAATCCTTATGGACACAAAAGGGTAGTGTCAGACCCTTACTGACTGAACTTGAACCGCCATGCAACATTTTCCGCATTTGGTCAATGCGCGGCAAGACATCGCTTTAGATTAAGACATCCTTCGATTCACACCACCAACTACTAAAACTGTAGCGCGGTGTGTACTCCATAGTATGAGGAGAGCTGAAACAATTGCTTGCCGATAGTGTAGCCTGCTCTTAAAATTCTACCTAATTAGCTTGACAAATCTCGATTTTGTCACTCTAATGATAATGACGGTCTGAGCGACATACTTCATCAATTCATTGCCATTTATCTATGTCAGGGCCGAAATAATTATCTTTTCTTTTTACGACTTTATGCCTTCGCCCTCCGGATAACTTTATTCGAATAAATTTATTCGAATATCTTGATATTTGATTGTTCAATATTCATGTTCCATGAATTACAAATACTGTCGATTTGTTATGGTAATGTCAATAACAAGAAAATGATAACTTGCGAGGCCGGAGGCAGTGAAATTGATGCTTTGTTATCTGTGGCACAAAAGAATCGTGTGACAACAATACTATCCCGCTTTTTGTGTGCTTATACTCGTAAGAGTGAATTGAACATACAACACTACAGAGGAAAGGAACTATGAGTATGTAACACTGGGATATGTATTTCAAAGGATGTTTATGATGGATGATTTAAAGAGTTTGTAATACAATCGTTGCATTTTTTTTAAGAAATAATATACATAACATGACTTTTTACACTAAATCAGCCAGTATCCTATGTAATAGAAAGCAGTAAAAAATTTGACCATAAAACGTTAAATGCTATGTAATTCCGTAATATTCACTTAGAATAATAAAACTATTAACTACCATTTATTATAAACTTAACTCTATTTTTCTATAATAAAACCTGTTATGCGTGAGATACTAGTACATCTTATTAGCAAACCGATCTTAAAACAAAAGCAAGCCGACATTACAATTGGTACAGACTCACATGCCCAAAGTCATAATAACAATAGCGTATGTAAATTATATACATTACACATTCAATGTTAACACATTAGTTGACCTTACAAACAATGTACAGGTGAAGATTTGACTGTCGTTAGAAGTAAGATGAACAGACAACGCAATAGGTTGGAGGTGGCAAACTTTGAGCACCGCATTGAAAAGTATAATCTAAGTAATCTTGACAGTTACTGCCTCTAAATGAAGGAGATAATATAATGACAATTCGTGAAACATAGTTTTTCGATCTTGCATTCGATATGTATGTATGTTATTTGAGCACATGTCAGTGATAATACTCTGACATATAAATGTCAGGTATTATCATAACATTACTATAAAGTAATGTTATTTATGAGAGGTTTTGAGATTGTTCTTCACTTGTTTTAGCATTCGGATAATACGTTTTTAAATAGCGCTGTTTACATCATAAGTCATTTCATTAGGTATGCAATTAAGCGAATATCAAACACAAGTGCCTAAAACAATTTAATATCAGCCTTGTTGGAATCAGGCACGAAATATCGTAATAACACGACGGCGGAACTATTCGCGGTGACATGACAGGACTCTGTGACGTCACGGCGTCCATTATTTTGTTTGACATCATCTCCGAATTCCGTGGGCGCTGCGCTCAACAATTTGCAATTAATATACCGGATCTGTCTTCTGCGGAAAACGTCGATGAGCCATCACAAAAATATCAAGGCCACGAGGAATTAAAACCTTTGTTTGCACGCTACAATTTACAAACACAGTTTTTTAGACTAAGTTAATATCTTCCGTCTATCTCAAGTTATGTTTTTGTACAACCTTATAAACATTGAAGGTTCTTTCACTTAATTAAGAAAAATGAAAAGTACTTGCTTAAGAACTTGTTCAAACTCGTTCGCTGTAGCAATTTAACCTACATAATTGCCTACCTTAAAAAGTAAAAGAAAATTTTTAAATTGTATTGGAATAACGAATTTCACAAGTTTGTGCGTCGTCGGTGAAATTTCATCCGTATCCGTAGAATCTGTACTTAGGTAAATTGATGCTTGCCTAAAATATCGGAACGTTTAGTACTTAAGTTAATTGCTTCGTTGTTATAAACGTTTTAGTATGCAAACGGGTAGCCCAAGCGTGTCTGAGGCAAAGTTAAATTACCCCTATTGTGTGGCTTACCACTCTTACAACACATTCTCACGGTCGTCGACGCACTGCCGACGCGCGACGCATTCTGACGGGCGTAGTGGTGTCCAAACACAACCACAGTATAATAATATATATGGTATGGCGTCTTCAAATTGTCTCCGCTTTCGTAAATGATCGTAATATGCGCTCAGCATACAACAACAGCAAGGGTGTCACAGTCATAAACGGACGGTGCGTTCTTGATGTAATTAAAATACTGTAGGTTGGCAGCCCTGTCGGTCATTAATAGAAAACTTAAAACTACATACCTTCAACTACATATCGACGGGTCCTACGTAGACTAGTACAAGTGCAAAAATGCAACTTTTCAAGAGAGCGGTTTAAAGGTTCAAAAGCTTGTAACTTTGTCGTAAATCAATAAAAACACTTAAAATTTTAGTATGTTATATTTTGATATTTAAGAAATAAGACTGCATTATTGGTTTTTCTTATTTTTTTATACTTTGGAAAATAGGTTGACTTGCATTGATGTAGCTTGTTTTTTTTACTACAGTAGAACCTGTAAACTGATACAAGTGGCCACTTATACCAGTATATACTGTACTTGCTTATACTTATAATAAAGCAAATCTGAAGAATTTTACTCTTTAAACATAGTATTTCCGTGTTATTGACCAATATGAGGTTATAATATTTAAAAAAATACCTACTTTTATCTACTTTTATCGACTTTTTAACACTTACAACAGTTTACTCAGTAGTGGAAAGCTACTTGCAACAGTTTACTGTATTATTATTAACTGTGAATATTTAAATTAGTGTGGCAAGAAGTTAAATAAAAACATTTAAAATACAAAATTACACTTTATTATAAGATAGTAACATTCTTAATAACGAAAAATAAAATCATTGGCCTTGCAATCTTAAAAATAATAAAACAAAAAATGTAATCTTCTTATTTTAAGTAAAAAAAAGGTTTGATTTTTAAAGAGGTTTTCTTACGATAATACCTAATTGTTTTTTTTTATTTTTAAGACTAGCTTGTCTTGAATTTCATGTTATTTTTCTTATAAATATCATATCCACTATTTTTTTTCAGTTACATACGTTACGTCTGTTCAGTTACGTCCACTAGTTTTTGTACGTTGATGTTTCTAATTTATTTCTCCCTTTGCAGATTCGCTAGAAAAGGTATTTTAAAGAAATTAGTATAACCTTTGTGCAACTCCTTTCGAACTATGTGCTGCTATTAAGTGTATAGTTGTGTACATAACTTGTTAAATGTATAAACAAGTAACACAACCCCTAAAAACAGGGCAATGAGACCTTAGACTCTAAATCAGATGATGGAAAACTAATTACATTTTTACAACTTGGTAATGTATGTAATGGTGATTTGTGTCACCCTTCATACGAATGCCTCATCACATCACCACACTCGTCATACTTGTTTAAATATGCATTTTATACATTTGAAAATATCCTACTAATATAGTTAACGCGAAAGTTGCATAAGTGTGGATTAGATGTTTGTTACTCTTTGACGCTCAAACGACTTAACCAATTTTGAAGAAATTTCGTATGGAGTTAGCTGACAACCTGGATTAAAACATAGACTTTTAACCGACTACGTCAGAGGAGGGCAATGTTTTCCAGTTGTAACCGACACTCGTGCGGTCAAAGTTACGGGCGACCACTAAGTCCTTTATTAGTTTAATTTGAATGTCTTTTGTATCACTATACTTAAGTTTTGATTGTATTTAATTGTTTTTTCAATACTACAACTTTACCAAAATAAACTGAGGTTGCGAATATTGTTATATTGTTTACCTCTGGAATATTTTTACATCTTTAAAAATGATGTACTTGGGTACATAAAAAAAAAATTGTCTCGTTAGTTACCAAGTAGCAAAATTTGGTAGCTTCTTACTTTAATTGCTGCAAAAAATGTGTTAAAAGTAGTATCGCTATTTATTTTATTAGTAAATAAATGTTATTATTAAAATAATGTAGGTTACGTCAGACAACAATATCAAGAAAATAGAACAAAGTCACATGTGACTTTGTATACTACTACTTTGTATTCCTACTGATATAAGTGTAAAATTTATTGAAAGAATAAAATAATAATAAAAAAAACAAAAAAACCCGACTGTAAAAAAACAACCCCTAACTAAAAAGGGAAAAACAAACTCTATAATTTAGTGTGAAGAGTATGCAGTACACCGTGCGTCTACATTATATAATTTATACGAAAAAAAATAATGCAGGCGGCACAAACAAATCTACAAGCAGTACAATCTGTATCTTGCATTAGGTGAACATTAATTAAACCCTTTTGTAGAAATATTAGTACTGTCAACTTAGTAATTTGTTTGTCAATTTTTAACGCATACATTTTTTATTAATTGACCTAGTGAGCCCTTAATTGTTGTGAATTCTCACCACTACTTACTCAAAGCAAACAAAACTTGTTAAATATGTAAAAAAGTAACACAACCCCTAAAAACAGGCCACGAAATAGTTTTTATACAGAAGAATACGTTAGCAGTTAACGCAGTTATACCAGTGTTAACGTGCTCCCGACTCCGTCGCAGCGCGCATACTGGAGTAAATGGCACTTGCGCGTACGTCACGCGGCGCACGCGACTACCTACACTGGTGCAAGTGACTTACATCAGTGATGATGGTCGTGCGGCCGAAAATCATGTCACTTATGTTAGTTTACAAGTTTGTATCTCTGAAATTACTGAATAAAATAATATAATTTTTACAGGATATAAAGTTAAGGTAATTTTAAGGCTTTTGGTGCAAAAAAACGTATTTTGATGTTTTGCGGGTTACACCAGTCTACGTAGGACCCGTCGATATAGTATAAACTTGCATTACCACAAGGTTATTACGGTAAGTATGCGGTCAATGTGTTTGTCAATGGCAAAGCTACCTTTGTCCCGCAATCGAGGGATTGCAAAACTCAGAGCTTTGTAATTACACTGTCATTGATTGATGTCGGCAAAACGTTTAATCGTTTTGTTTACAAATATTTTAATGACTTTATTTTTTTATTACGTAAGATCTAATACATTTGAATTGTTAATTGTATTTTAAGGCATCTTGCATTTTTATGCGTATGATAATTTTAATTAATTAATTGGCTTGACTTTGAAATAAAGAATGCTAAATAGAAATTGGTTTATTTTTTTTTAAACAGAACTTAGTTGTTTGTTTTCACTATTACATACTTCTTTCATGGCTTCAGGGAAGTAAACATGATACTTCCTCAGCCTTACGCAACCAAACAAAATACCCAAACACATCGAATATAATGCAAGGTCTTTAGAAACGACTGCAATGAATACATTTATTACACAGTAAGGTCATATACCTAGAGCAGTCCACCTCAATTATTTCCAAATCAAATTACATAAGTAACTGAACTGTATGGCTTCAAAGGACACGCACTTTAGGTCAACAATCAACTATTTCAAGGCGATGTATCGAATTAACAGCTCTATAGAGGTCTGTTTGACACTGACGAATAAATAAAAAAAAATCACGATTTTCCAATAATAGGCACTAATAGAGCAATATTATTATGACCTTTTAGCCTATGTATTTGGAAAACTTCAAGAACTTTTCATGTTTAAACGATTTATTTTAAGTGTGTTATGATTTTATAAATATAAATTAGTTTAAAACAATTTAGGTTTAAATTGGTTAAGGTTATTTGATATAAATAGTAATTTTAGAGTGATTGTTGTTACTACTAATAGTACGACATAAAAACACAACCTATTTGCAAGTGAATGAATGAATGTTCTTTTTTTAATATAACCTCTTTCTTACCAACAATTTCAACCTTGACATAATCCACCACTTTATGAAACACTGTGATTAACATGGTAACTACATCAAAACAATTCATGTTCTGTTAAAACAAAGATCTCTACATCACTACGCAGCAGGACATTCCCAGTCGCGTATAATCTGACAAAATAATCACCCATTTTTATTGTCTTAAGGGAAGTAAATAGCGAGCGACGAAACCATAAAACCAGAGGCAGTCTACACACTTAGTAAGTTTTTATAATAAATGGTTTATGGCGGTCCTCGCCGGATTTATAAGCGATTCGCCCCACTTTCAAGAGTTACATCGAGTGGCCTATTTCCCGAACTTGTCTGGATAACTAAACGTCAATAAGGAACGGTAATAATATTTTAACTATAATGTATCTGGGGATAGGTCAAAGTCCCCTTGATGTTAGATTAAGATTCATTAATAATCTTTTTGTGAATCTGTAACTTGAAAGCTTAGACTTCAGAAAAAAAATGTTTTTAGGTACTAGTACTAGTTTTTAAGCCTGCTGAAAACGTTACATTTTTGTAAGTCATGTGCAATAAAAATGTAGTCTGATACCGATAAATCCAACACAAGAGCCTTTATACATTGCTCGTTAGAGATTTCCTAAAAATATAGAGCTCAAAGCTTAAAACATCCACAGCTTAAAGTCTCAAAGAATTGATATTCGTACATATGTAGAGTGTTACAAACACGCACTGGCCGTGCAAGTTACCGTCAAAAGTAAACCCTGTTTTAATATACCTTTGGGCAAAACCTGACTGTTATGATGTCTGACTCTTTTTGTCGTAGCTGCTATTTTACTTTCGTCTGGTACAAAATACTATAGAACAAGCCATTTAAATTAGAATTTAATATAACGTTAAACTAAAAATAATATTGCCAACCAAATTCCACATCAAATACCAAAAGTTTGTGTTCATATTAGTAATAATAGGATCATAAACAACGCATCAAAGGTTTAATTACAAAGTTTAATTAAAGGTACAAAATAATATTTATTGGTCAAAGTTAGATTATACTATCTCTTTGATAGTAAAGCGAGTATTTCAGTACTTTATCCTCTCATTTAGTTTTAATTGGTTTTAGATAAGGGTAGATGTTGTTTAATGGTATTCTAAGTTGACTCTACAAAGACAGTTTGAGCGGTAAGCGAGCGGCAAGCTAACGTGCATTATGCAAATGCTTTTCAAAGGAATTTGAGTACTTCAATACGGGCCATTACAATGTACACGTCATAATAGTATAACAGTCTGGAAAATATTCCAGTAACAGTAATACCCTGTAGTGGCGAGACGTGAATGTTATATTAAGCGTGAATGTGAATAAAGTATTATAAATCAGATTAATCCCTCTGTGGGCTCGTTACTCGCGTACCGCTCCGAATTAGTATTCCTCCCGCGCACTGCCACTAATGCAATCCCCTATCAACATTCCAGTAGAATTAAAAAAATATGTTATTTTAAATGGAAGCAAACTTTGTTTTATTATCTTCGCGCTATTTACGTTTCACGAATCGTTTCACGCCTCTAAGTTAAGATCGAAGCCGACTTTCGCTGGGTCATCGAAACTCCGGCGTAATGAAAAATGTGATTAATGGTTTGAAAAAATACCTTATTAATCTTATCTTGCCGGCCATCAGCCTTTACGCTCGGGGCTCTACGTCGATTTAGATAGATTTACCAATATATAGGTATAAAGTTTTTTACCCTATTTAATGGTTACAATGCAGTAACTTTTGGGAATGGGTTGCTTAATAATAAAACACAATTTGAGCGCAAAAAATAAGAGAGCTTTTCTACGAAATTGTTGACATGTTCAATCATTGTCAAAAAGTTCACGATTGCTTCGTGATAAATTTATTTTTGAACATTCTTAGAATCATTTTTACTTCAAATATTCTTTCAAGTCTTATTTCGTAACGCACAGTGTTAAAATAAACACGACACCTCAGCTCCGCGGGATATTTCATACTTGATTGACTAAACCCACTGAAGAATAAAATCCCGCCACGATGTTTTATTTTATTTCCAATATTAAATTATAATATTTCGTAACTGCGGCAAAAATAACGCAATGTGACACGTTTCAATGCACACGGACACACATAACTGGAGCGTAATAAATTCTCGCTTTTGAAGTAACGCCAATCATATTATTTCACAGAACACAACTGGTGCGAGCCGATAATGTTCGTTACTCAATGAGATTATTTTGTGTGATCGTACTGATTGAACTCTATCACCTCAACCGCGAACCAATCAACTTTACACTTTAACCTATTCGTAATTAAGTCTAAAGTGAATTGGCAGTGTACAAAAATTGGCCAGTTCATTTGGCAAGCGCGTGCTTTCAAATTCGAGCATGACGTGAACCCCTGCCAAGTTTGGAGTGGTCAAGTATCTGACCGGGTTTTATTAACGTGCACTGTGTTTACTTAAAACGAGTTTGTTTGCACAAAATACTCGATATCGATAGTAATCGCTCTGTATAACGTATGTATGTTACTCTTAGTTGTGTGTTTAATCACATCTGTTTGAGGAGTATCTAATGAATATAAAGCTGGCTTAGATTGCAAACAAAATGTTAATTAATGTCTCTACAAATTAAATAAAAAAACCAGAACTGCCTATAAAAAGAGGTAAGTAAATTATGTTAAGTACTTTGCGGTAGTATGTAGAATCGAAGGATTTATATCTATATTTTTTTGTTCGATATAATCTCTTTTCACATACTCCGGGTGAGGCGTGACTAGGCTGCGAGAGGCTTTGTCTCGCATGGCTGGACGAGATGGTTCGTTTATTTTGAACCCTATTCAATTGCCAGCCTATTTTTTTGCTACAAATCAGTATTCTGAACGCAAACCGCTGCTGAGAAGTTATCGATGAGGAATGTCGATAATACTCGAATCTAGATAATTGTATTCATCAAAGGCAGCCAGCAGCGCTCACGTAATAAAACATTAATTTTATGTAATTACATTCCATCAGTGATTATGTTCGTAGACCTAGGAAAACAACACGCAAATTTGGCTGCAGAACAATTAACCTTGTTACACGTTATCTGAATAGGAAACCTGGTGTCTCAACAGTACAATGGCACCATACATCACCGAATCATTAAGGCAGCTAACGCAACGCTTATTACTTATTACTCAATGCGTTGTTTGGCATGTCTAGAGCCGGTGCAGCCGGTTCGCAACCTTGTACTCCCCCTCCCCGCACCCTCGCCTCGCGCTCCCCCCTCCCGCAGCCGCCCTCGATTCACTTTCACTAGCGCGGCTGCTCGGGCCACTGCTTCGGCCTCCCTCGGCCTTCCTCGGCCGTCTTCGGCATTTCTGTGTACGTACAATTTGAATAACAAAAACGTTTCCTTGTGGCAGCTTTGTGGTTTCGCAAGAATTTGTTTGGTTCTGCGTTTTCAATGAAACGAAATTCGAAATGCGAACTCTTTTGTCGTGAGGTTGGTTCCAAAATGGTCGTTTTAGAAAAGTTTTTGAGAGTTTATATTGTATTCATATGGTTCTTAAAAGAAACTATGTGAAGTATGAGAAAGCTTTGTCGTACACGTAACAATTTGTATTTTTCCATCTGATATAATTTAATTAATTGTATACGAAATATATATGTATACAAAAACTCAACAAAAAATTCGCATAATTGTTAACAGCCAATCAGATTGTGCTGATAAACACATGTTTGCTTCCTTTTAGTTAATTAAATTAAACGGAAATAATAATAAAAATCATCATTAACACATTAATCCAATCAGTTAAAGGTTCCGTCCTTCCTTGCTCTTTAAATTAATTAACTAATATAAATCAAAGAATTTTGAAATTTATATAATTAAATTTATTTGATGTTAAATAATAGAGCGGTCACAAGGCGCGGCTGACGATGTTTACGTCACTGTAACGGCCAAAAGGTTAATCTAATTATAGCTTTTATAGCCGTTGTTAAAAATAAACGCGTTTGAAGCTGGTTGGACCATTAACTATGTCATAGTTTATAAAAATCATTTACGAATTTTGATGACTAACGCGTTGATGTCTTTTGGATGACTTCATGTAACGACAAGTGCACTCATAAATCATTTTGTGAATGTATGTTTCACGGATAAAATTCCATGCAGGCGATAATTTATTCTCAGATGCGAAAGAGATATCAGCATATATTTTATTTTGAGGAACAACTGTACCATGTATACCTACTTGATATGTTGCAAATGCCGTAACTTTGCTTTAAATCTGTTTTCTCTCTAAAACTGAAGTTAAAATTAATGTAATCGTAGCTAGCAAATATAGACACTATTCATATTGAATTACTAAAATTGGAGCCTCAAATTAAATAACAAGTTTTTGCGAACTAAACTTGATACCATTTGAAACCTAACTCAAACTAATGATGTGCAAATTAAGCACAAAAAATAGGTATATCCGAACATTTACGCAATATTAGGATCTATATAAAGCGTAACAAAATCCAAGATGGCTGCAGGGACCGGTTTATGCAAACATGACGATAAAACAAGATGTGTACGAAATAAGCGCGGAAGACTAACTAAATGTCACTTGATCACCTTCCCGATGAAATCAAGCAGATAGAGCGTAGACATAGCTTACTCATGAATATATATTTATGGGTATTTTTATAGCCGACCAAGCTACGTTGCAAACTTTTTGGAACAGGCTTTCCAATGAAAATGACCTTATAATTTACATAAAATCACTTTTAAGAATCAACTCTACCTTTTTTTGGATTTTTCATTAAATTAATTATGAGAAGTATCTCTACTTATTCTGCTTATGTATTTTTGTTAGAACTCTACAGAATATGAGAATATTGATACGTTCACCATATGGGGATTAACCTGTACCACTTTACGACCAGTAAAGCCTTAGTCATGTCGCCTTTCGGGTCGACAACCTTTGTTTAAGGAAACATTATGTAAGTTTACGTAGAAATTCCAAACCGCTGTTACTAAAGTGCAGTACTTACAGAGCTAAGCAAACTATTAGTTACTTAAAAGAAAACATTGAAATAAGTTATTCACAGAAGTTTTTTTTCAAATTCATTTCATTAATATATGTCGGAAATGAAAAATTCGTCATGACTAATCGATTTTAGGCTGTATTTTTTGCTTTGATTCTTAATTCCATCACTCAGACATAGGTACATAAAATGCTGTGAAGTAGGATTTTCCGGATGAGGTCAGATCAAACCGGTTCTGCAACGTCCTTGCGCGGAACGGACCCTCCGAACAAAATAAAAGCAGAACTACAGAATGCCTTACAATTTATATTTTAAGAGACATTTTTACAATACAGTATCACCTGCGACGATCTTCTTTCCTTATATGGTTTAAAGGTTAAGAGTAATGTATTAAGGTGCTACATATTTTGCATTCATAAAGATTGGGGTTGTCGTTCAGTGAGGACTAATATTTTAGCGGTATGTCGTTTCGTATTTCCACGTGAATATTGTATTTAGTTAGTCTGCAGGGTTTCATACCAACACATAGTTACTAAGTTAATTCCGGCACCGACCGAGCCTCTAAAACGCTAAACTGTGTACAACATCAAATTTTATCATTATTCAATACTAAATTCTAAGTGCATACATTTTAGGGTAAGCTATTTTCAACCTTATTTACATAGCAGTGAATGCGACAATTGTGAATACATTTAACTGGCAGAGCGTTGCCCGCAGTTGGCAGCTGTACGCGATTTCGGCGAACCTCGTTTGTTTGACGAAATCGCGTCGCGATGGCAGCAAATAACGATCAGCTGGTATTACCACAGATTGTATAAATATTCGCATAGTTATCAAATTAGCGTTGCCTACTCCAATTAGCGGTGTATCCTCTGCTATACTGGAACGCTATTCATTGAGTTCACTCGAATATGAAAGGTGGCACTCATTCAATAACACTCTGTCTTTCATACTTTTGATCGAGGTTTCGTATAAAGATTCGTTCAGCTTTCAACAGAGAGCCAATTATTTTGACTATAGATTCGTAAACATAAATAATTTAGAAATCACTTTTGTAGAGTTACAATACATTGTTAATTAGGGTAGTTCCTTGATTCAAAGACAAGTTATGGAGTATATCGGTTATGATAAAACATTTAATGAAATAACACAAAATATACTTTAAAACTGAAATTACACTAAAACATTATTCGCCTAATTTAACATCGAAGTATATTGAATATGGATTCAATGAGTTTCATTGAATCCATTACGATTTCAGAGCCTTCATGATCCCTCTAATGAAATCTGTAAAGAACATTATCTCGGCAATTTATTACGACTTGAATATTAGCTAAGTTTTAGAGTTATAGCACCGCATAAGAAACTTTTATATCCTCCTCGGCAAGTCGCTGTCGGCGACGAAAATCGTTATAAATCTTTCACCATTTCTCCGACAACGTGGAAAATATTTCTGACTAAATTCGTCGGATTGCTCTCCAGAGCCTCTCGACTTGTTAACTTTGATATAAAATAGTTAACGGCCAGTTTACTAATAACCAAAATTTAATTGAAAAGGTTTTGATTGTTACATTTTGAAGAGATTCGGTTTTGAATACCCTGTTGAAATTTTGCTCTTTATTATTGTTAAGCCTATCTTTTAAGAATAGGCAGATCCTTTAAAAACGATGGAATGTTTCTTGGTCTAGAAACAAAAAATCTTATTTTTAAGAAATTTAAATCCACAAAGTTTCTTATCGCGCTCAACAGTCGCAACGTCAACCGAAAAGAAAAGTGACGCCATTTTGTAACTTGCACATCCGTGCTTGATGCCAATTTCATACATTTTTTACTGAAGTTACAGTGGCTTGTCAAATGTTATTAGATTTGCTCAAGCCTATTGTAACGTGTATTGCCGATGTAACTGTACGCTTTCGCCACATTACTTGCTCTGATAAATATCGTACGGTGGTAAACAATAAGCGCTCAAGAAAATACGAACAGTTTGAATTCAGTTCCGGAAAATTGCCGACATTTTACCAAAATAAGAAGATTGCTGTATTTTATTTTTCAGTCTGCGTAGACTAGAGTTACTCAGGCATACTTTATTACCCAGCAAAATGGTTGTGGAGATCACTCAGATGGTTATTTTAGACTCTACTCACTCAATTTACTGATATTCAGCTTTTGAAAACACTAAGGAGAATAAGACAAAGAGTAAATAGTGACTACGTACATTTGACCTAGTAGATAATGTAATTCACACTTAATAGTCAGTAAAAAATATGGAATGCTGTTTGGTGAGCAGAATAGTGTTTTTTATCGTATGTAAACGTTGTCACATAACCGCTTCCTGCTCTTGATTTCTTTAATAATAGTTGTATTAACACACGTACATTTGCGCCAACCACAACTATTCCAAGTACATAAAAAACGTTAGTGAGGTCACGACGCTATGAGCTCGGTATAGCCTTGTCTTCGTCTTATTATGCAGGAATTTCTTTCAACAAAGACGCATGTATCGCATACACTAATCTCTCTCTATTTAAGTCTCCAACGATTGAATGCAACTCTCGTGCAGCAAATAAAGGAGTAACAAAGAAAAATCAGACACTGGCCGAGGACGAAGCTTGCGATTTCTAAATAAGGATAGGTGACTTTTATTGTGCATTCATGATCAAATGTCATGTCAGGGTAACATTACTTATGGAGGTAGTTTGCATCGTGCGCCCGTGGCACCAGATTTATAGAGTTGGAGGACTAAGGTTTAATCTCAAAGATTCTTATACTTTTTAGAAAAAAAAGATTTTTCTTGACTGAAATAAAGTATGACATTTCGTTAAAACAATACTTTCAGTAGTCAATAGCAATTACTGCCATCGCAATGCTCTTATTTGTATTTGGCAGAAAAGTTAACCTTAAATAACTTTCCTCAGTTAAATTGTTGAAGTTTAGATAAACATTCACAAAAAAATAATCCGGCAATAACGATAAACGTGACTTATAATTTGATATGCTTCGAATGATTGCGCAAATAAAATCAATGAAGCTTTGGTTGAAAGAATGTTTGATTTAGCAATCCAGTTCATCTCAATCGTACGTTTCAATTTTACATTAGGTAGGTACCAGTAGTAATTTCTTTTTAACTTTATGCACTATATTGCATACTTATGCTCCGTCTGTCTGCAGTAAAATGACAAAACATATAGAGACCTTTGAACAGACCATTTCAAATTATGCAATACAAATCGGCCCACAACATATTTGCAGCATTATAAGAACTAGTTCTACAAAACTACACGATAAGTTATCGTCCCTGATCTACATTGAAACAGAAACTGTAACATATCAAAGCAAACAGCAAACAAATTCAAAGAGCTTTCGTAAAGACTTCACATAAATACCTAACTTGAGTTACTTGTGTTTTATATTCCCTTGCGCTCCGGATGCAATCGATCTTGTGCGAGTGAATGCCAACTTATTCTTATATAATTTTTGTACTAGAAAAAATACAAAAGCAACCTCGATGGTTGAGCGGCCAGTGGACGTGACTTTGTAAGTTGTGTACGATTCAATTCAAATCGATTTGGAGCTTGTATGGTAAAAAGAGTTTTCTGAATGAAGTTTTTGTTGTTTTGTAGTGTTCCTGAATACTACTGGTTCATGTTAAATGTAGAGTTAGATAACTTAAATGTAATAATACTTAGTTTAAATGTAAACTGGGTAATTAAGAAATTGTATTAAGTGCAAAAACTTCTTAAAGTAGCGGATTATGTAAATTCAGGTATGTTTTAATTTTATATTACGTATAAATATGAATATTTATTTATGTTTTACTAAAATGTTAGTCTAGTAGTAAATTCTCATTTTTATGGCCTTGTTTTACATTTAATTTAAGTGGTATTTATGAAATATTAAAACATATTTTTATAGAAATTTATTGTTATATTCGAGATAAGTTGCCTTAAAGTTTATATCTCATAATTCAAGTTTTCTTTTGAAGAGAAGATGAGTTAGTAAAATGATAAGCATTTTTATCCAAAAATATATTTTTGTTGAGCAAGCTGTCAAACTTGGTCTACAACTTTCTCCTATTTTGCAAATGTTTTACTTTCCTTGAAATTTATTCTTTAGCAAAACAACAAGACTTGTTTTAGACATAGGTACTTAAATATACATTACAGAAAACATTATTTATTTTTGGTAGCTTTTTCTACTGTTTATCTATAAACGTAAAAAAATATGTTTTTCACTATGGTAATGTACCTAAGCAGTAAAAAGTTCTAATTGTTATATCCACGGACAGACTGAATCATTTTTTTTTATATTACGTAAAAATGATTACTTTGAACCTTCCTAATAACAACTGTGATTTAAAAACCTGTAAATGCGTCGATACGCTTTATGCAACCGAAAGCCACCCTTTCAAGTACAAAACTAACATAATAAACATTATACAAGTGTACTAGTATCCACAGACCCGCGTTTTCCATTTAAGTCGGCGTAACGTAGTCATTATAAAAACGTTATTGTTTCCTATATTGCTGTAATGCTGTAATACTTTCGTAAATATACACTTAGACAATAAACGTTTTGTAACCTTAAGCGGCTTCTATTATGTATAGAAAGTTAAATTAACAAAACAATAATTCACCGCGCTGCTGATTTTCAGTTGCAAAGGAACTTGTGAGCATTCATTTCATTTGTTTTTAGTGTTGCAATTGTTACTACGATAGTGTTTAATGTACTAAGTTATTTTTTTTTGTCTAACATAATCGAATTAATAAAAAAATAATCATTTATATTTAATTAATGAGCATATATAGTATGCTGCTTTACAGTACCTACAACACTAAGGCACCCAGGCACTTTAAAACAAAACAATTTAAGCCTAAAAACAATGACATATTGAAAGAAATAACAGAACGCGTAAATAAAAAAATGTTGAAAACATGCATAGACAGTTAAACAAGAATGTCACTTAATTAACGAAACATAACTTCCACGAAAAATAATAAATCATCTTTAAAAGAGTTCCGTGACGTGTGGGAGTTAAGTTTAAGTAAATGTAAGCGTTTCTATTCGTCAGAAACGACAGAGAAAATTAAATGTTCGCGAAGCAATTGACAGCTGGAGTAATATTATATTATCACTTCGAAGTAATACGAGTAGGTAACGCTTGAGGCGGACTTTCTGTTTAAACTGCTATCTACTAATAAAACTTATTTTCTAGACCGCCTGTAATTAGCTGCACGTTCGATACGGCAATTTGTAACTGGTCTGTGTTTTACAACTTGTTTTAAATATATCTAACTTATACTAAGTCTTTAAGTAAAAAACTTTCCACAAAAAAATTGTAATAAATACGCAAAAAAAACATCATCAGATCGAAATTAAAATTTGTATCGAATGACCAAGTTTTCGACTATTATTTATTTTCAAACCCAGAAACAGTGTTTCAAAAATATACAAGCTATATTTGAATAGGTTGTATAGCCGCAAAATAACTCGTACATACTGAAGAAGCCTGTTTTGTTTTGTCAAATGCGGGCTGACACACAAGTGCACTCAATGTCGCTTAAAAGCTTGCAATTCTGACTGTAGTGTTGAAAGCATTTCATGTAAGTGTCATAATTTAAACATATTAACTTTGAGCGTCTTCGTTGATGTCGTTCGTAAGTATTTCTATTTTATTTGCAACGAAATATTATTCTAATAAATTGTTTTTACGATAACTAATAAATTTATTAGTTTATTCATAGTGTAGCATAAAAGTTTCAAGTCCTAAAATTTAAATTCGTGTGTTATTGTGTATATTTACCTAAAAAATTACACAATTTGATTACACAAAATCATAGAAAACCATTCAGTAAATTGACATAGCTATTTGTTAACTAATCTCAACAGTATCTATTAGAACTTATTCCATGCTTCGTTTAGTGCTGGCTACTACTGGTCGCACTTTCAGCGGTACCCGACGGCCTCGGCCCACCACGCCTTGTCGCCGTTCACATGCCATACCTGCTCGCCATTCGTGATCTAAACTTGTTTATCAACATGTTCTAAGCATTCAAAGATTATGCTTTAGCAATATTACAAACTTGTTTCGGTATTTTGCATAAAATCGCTAAGAACTTCCTTCGTTTTAGACGACTTTAATTAGGAAATAAAGATTTTATGAGACATCTGGTTTGGTTGGTTTGGAAGACTTAGGAATGGCTTACAATCGTAAATCTGACTTTCAAGTACCTATTACGAAATAAGAATCTGGGTATAAGTTATAAGTTGCAAAAAAAAAAACACAAAACCGATATAATTTATATCATACTCCAAATTATTTCCAATCTAACTGATCTGTATAAAAGAGGTATTAATACTCTTTAAGAACCTTATTTGTACGCATGTCAAAATGTAGAGCACATTATATAAAACAAAAGTGTGTCACCTAGTTGTGTTCCAAATAGGTACTGTTAATCATATTCCGGAAAATCCCAAAATAAACGGGTCGTAGGCGTTGCGCGATATTCAAAGCGTATTCTAATATCCTTACAAATATGTAACAGCATACTAACTCAAGCATGAATAGGTATAATACATACATACATACATCTATTATACGTTGGTAGGTCAGCGGGTGTAAACAATAACTACACTGAAATTTCTGTGGAGAATAAAGTAATAGTACCAACCTAAAGAAAATATATCATAAAAGGCACTTGGCGAAGGGTCAATAGATATATCGTGTGTTGTCACGAGTAACTGTCCTTCCTATTTCCTGGTGTTTTATATATTTTAGTTTTTTCAATCTATATACAGTGTCGAAGTGGCCTTGTGGTTCTATGTGTGGATTTGTATGCACGAGGTGCAGGTTTGATCCCCAGCGTAGGCGAGTGCCGATGTGACTTTTTGACTACCGCAGTGAGCTAGCGTGCTGATCAATGCGTAAACCTTCCCTATATGGAAAGAGGCATGTGCCCAGTAGTGTGACGTATATAGGCTAGTTTATTATTATTTACAGAGACCTAAACAAAGGACTTCAGATTCGGTGGTGCCTTTTCACAAACTTTGAAAGATTTAACTAGAGCATAATCGTAATTGAAATCTTGTGTAAATAACTATAAGTAATTAAAGACATCTTCCGATCACAAAAGCCGCCCAAATCCTTAATCAGATTAGAGCAACAAATCTAAAACGAATCATATTTTTTCGGGCATAAAAATAATGATTTGCTAGCGGAACATAAATTTATTTGGAACTTGGAACGTTCCAGTAAATTAAAGGCACCGAAAAATCGTACAGTCACTTGGTCGATTTCCAATGTCATTAACAGAAGTGAAGAGGTTCCATAGCTTAGCGCGGCTCGGACAAGGCTCTTTGTGAATTTCTCGATTCGTCATGGGGACGCTACACCGGCTTTAATGGGAAACGCTTGACAATGAACGAGGAAATTCCGGTGTGCAACAGCTGTGTCCTATCCAATTATTTTCGCGAATCAGAGAATCGCTTTTAATTTGTTCGTTTTTATTTAAGTAAATTAAACTGTGAAATCAAAATGTTTTGTAGTCCTTCAGTTTTTTCATCGTCATCATGAACATTAGTGTTGACCGCAATGTATTTAACAAAGCACACTCTGGCATTGAGATGATTAGTGCATTGTAAGAGGTGCGGTGATGACGTCACCTCAAGATAATCTTGTACTAGTATTTCCAATTTGAAACCTAGTATTGAGTCACTTGGTCCCATTTCTTAGGTTACAATCTCCGACATGTGCGCGGTTAAAATAATTTAATCTGTTTACGGCCAGCGTGTGATTGCATTTATGTGTAGTTCCAATAAAGGGTTATCGAATTAAGATATCTGAAGTTAAGTCTGTGTCGTGAGAAACTGAATGTTCGCACGATGTACGTTATTGTTTACTTTTAATTAAACTTTGTTTACTCAATCGAGGTACTGTCTGGTTAAATTAGAAGAAGAAATAAATGGAGAAAAACTTTTTGCACGCATACAATTCAATCTGTTATTATTCGATAATTGTCTTAATATGACGCCAAAATTAAGATTTAATATAACTAAACCTAAACTAATAAAGTATTCGCTTGCTGTGCGCTCTCCAAGATAGACGCTTGCCGTGGTAAAACAGAGAGAACATACCTCTACACCTAGTGGCCTCTCGTTTCCACAACAACAAAATCTCATAATACAGGCACTGAAACAATCATCTAAGTCAGCGTTTTGGAGCTACCTCCGCCGGGATTGTAGCTTCGAACGTTAATTGACTTTCCATCGGAAATATCGAGATTTAATTTGAAAATAACAGTTCAGATATGAAACGAACTAACCAAATTTGTTCCGAGAACATCTATTGAAAATGTTTAATTACTTGAGTTATAAATAAACGGCATTACTGAACAATTGTTCTGTACGTTGGAAGGTCAAAGATCAATACAGTTTCTGAATTGAATATTGGGAATTTCGTCTGAGTGGAAATATATTCATAAATCATATTTGAGGTTGTTAATATCGTTGAAGTAAATACTCTGATAAAAGTTATTTAAGCCATTATTGGTACTTGATATGGCATTCGTCTGGAAATATTCCGATATTGGAATATTTCAAACCGTACTCTTATATTATACAAGCTAAATATAAACTGGACTGGAAATATTCGCAACATTATTTTCTGGATTATCAAATAAAGTCACTGATAAGCCAACCTTTGCTTTGCTTTGGAATATATATAATATTATACTCGTAGATATCTAAGCAGAACTTGTATTATGAGTGCTAGACAACTAATACACATATGTATATACTTCTAAACACATACATATTACAGATAAATGACACCCAGACACATAACAAATAATTGTACTTATCACAAAATCATTTGTCCTGGATGGGAATCGAACCCACGACCTCTGGCATAGCAGTCAGGTCCAGTAACCACTAGACCAACAGGGAGAATCATAATTAAAAGTAAGTCACCCGATCGTAAATATGAAGAGTTACGATCCAGTTCGGTTCTATCTGTCGCCCCGAGTGTTAAGTTACGGCTCATATAACTTTAAACTTACCGCCAATAGTCGGCGACCTAGATCGAAACCAGTCGTAATAACTAATTATAATGACGTGGAACATTACTGCTTATAATCGTGCAAGTATTACATTACCAATCAAGCACAAACCGAACCAAATAATAAGAGCAACTCGCAAAAAGTAATCGAAATATATCAATGATATTTTATGCAAAAAATGAACTGTTCAAGATTGCAATTTCAAGGACTATTTATTTATTGGCTACCTTAATAGTTTCTGTTACATGTAGATCATATATTGACGTCAAACCATAATCTGACATGACTGACACTTCTCCAAATTGCAATGATCAGGGTTCGTACCTCGATATCTTAAAAGAGGACAGATGAACAGCGTTATGAAGCGGCATCCTATGGCCACAATGACAGCAGTCTTGAATTAAGATATCATAGTAAGTACACTAAGTACAGGTAATATGGTATGATCAGGGTATCGTTAATAAGAAGGCTATTTAACAAATACTTATACTATAATTTATAATAGTAACGACTGTTATCTTCAAGAGCATCACGACTTACGCGTGGTGCTTGTGCACGCATCGTTTGAGTTTGGCCTATATTTTATTAGACCTATTAGAAGTAAGGTCAATAAAATAATAAATAAATTCCTCAACATATTAATACGATTTTAAACATCCGAATGCATTCTAAATTCTGCTAAAGCTAAATAAATTTAAAACTAAAATGAAGATTTGGCGAGTCTAAAATTTAAATACGACTACAGCACAGATAATTTTGATTTTCTGTTAAAATTTGTGATCTCATGTGACGATTTAAATTAAGAGGTTTAAACCTACCGTGTAAAAAAATAAAAGAAAAACGTATCCAATATTTTTTTATTGAATTTATTGAGTACTAGCTGCTGCCCGCGACTTTGTCTGCGAGGTATTGAAGATGTGTAGTGCTGTACAAAAAGTAAAGCTAAATAACGTTTAATGCCAGCTCCCTAATCCAGTTCTATTCAAAACTAATTTCTTAACTTCCTAATCATAACCTCTAGTCTTACAAACACATTTGACTGTTAGTTAACACTGCTAGTTTTTTGCTGTGGCCGCTATCTTGCACTGATTTGACAATTTGGATTAAAGGGCTTGAAAATGGACGATGGCAAAGAAGTGTGCCGGACTCTTACTGGCTAAACCGCCGGAGTGCTTCTCCGTTTCCTATAGTCCGGGGCCACGGGAACGCTTCAGCAAATTACCGCGAACCCCGAAAGGAGAGCTCTTTTTAAGGGGAGCTTCTTCATTAATGTGGAGCCAGCTTTCTCCAGTCCTTATTAAGAGGCGCGTGGAAGCACCGCGCACGCCGTCTTTGCCTTTATCCAGTACAGTAGACTGCCCCGAAACTACTGCCGTAGGCTATTTATGGTGGTGGGAGGAGGCCCATTAGGCCCTTCTTCTACCCCTATACAAAACAATATTGCAATCAATAGCTAGTTAATAAAGTATAGTAAATGTTTTACCGTCCAAACTATTTTTTTTTGTTTTGAAAAATACAAAGCTCGTACTTCCCTGACCCGGCTATTTTCATTTCTATATTGTAAGCCAAATAACATGTTAATATTGACGTCAGAACATAAAACCATAGCAACAGTATTTTGGTCGCTACGGTGACATTTTAAGTAAAACCAGTTACGTGTTCTTTAAAAATAAAGGTTTATTGCTAAGATCTAAATGAGACAATTAATAAAGTGATAACAAATAAATCTTCGAATCAAATCTAATAGAATGAAAAATCTTCAAATAAATTTTAATGGAATGAAAAATAAAGTGTTATGCGTATAATGTAACGGGATAGACTTCTTTAGTGATGGGATATAGTGCTACGATGGATTGGTAGTCGATATGTTTCTGGAATAAGAAATGTATATCGTGCGTAGTTCAATTTTTATTTTTTAAAAGCGTCTAATTATAATGATAAAACAACGCAACATTATAAGATTGGTTAAAAAGTTGCTAAGGAAAAATATTAACATTTTAAATATTAACATATCTAAGTCAAAAAAAGTAGTCATAAAATATTTATATTGACAGGTATATACACGTAGTTACACTGCACAACTAAATAACACACTATTTTTTATAACAAAATGAAAGATAATTAAATGTATGCTGCGAGTATCGACAGCGATATAAATATTTTTCGAATGTCCATCCCTAGCTGAGAGACGTCAACGTCATACAGGCAACTGTCACCCGCACTATTTAGCCACGGACGCGCAGGCGCGAGGCGTGTCAGTACGTAATCTGATAGAATATTAGAATCTTAACAAATGTTCGAGGTGATTCTTTATATTGGCATAACTTTTTTATTAATCAACCGATTGACATGAAATAAACACTAAATGTGATGGGAAGCTTACTACAACATATTAGTGAAAACCGCATTTCAATCGAATAAGCCGTTACTGAGATTAGCGTGCACAAACACCACTTTTCTAGAATTTTATTATATGTATAGATAAAAAGGGTCATTTCCTCTGTTGCAGACTATTTACTGTGATAATAATTACGCGTTAAATCAGTGGCATTGTAGGATAAATAAAATGAAGGTATCCATTTAATAAAGTCCACGTAATAAACGATGCAGCGTATTACGATGAAAGTTACCTCATTCACCTGCTCAGGATATTTCATTACAAGTCTTTTACTGACGAAACTTGATGAGCGGTATTTATTCTTAAGAACTGAAATATCCTTAATACTCGTTTAATATAACAACTAACTACAATTTAAAACTTGAATAACTACATAATATGCTCTTCAGCCTGTTTTGTTAAGGTAGGGGAATCCTCATGAAAACCCGCCTCCTCGAGGAAGGAAGGTGGTGTCAGACTTTTACTGACTAAACTTGAACCACCGTCTAACGTCTCTCGTATTTGGTCGGTGCGTGGCAATGCATAGCAATTCGTCACGCACCCGTTTGTCTGCTAAATGGCTAGGCTTAGTGTATGAGTCCTCTACTTAAATTGCCACCCATGCAATGCCAGAAACATACAAAACCTTTCGAACAAAAATTAAGTCGTGCATGTGTGCCAAAAACAATACTAATACAGCGAGCCACATTCATAGTTTCGATTTTATCAATCAAGCATTTGTGCACCTTTCTAGGTTTGGATCAATATATTAAACGTTTTAGCGGAAAACATGCCTAGGAGACTGGCGGTATGACCACGTTGAATAGTCATGCCAATAATTTGTGCAAAATACAGCCCAGCCTATTTTTTGACGCTTTGTAAATATGTTATTTTATGGTTATATAAGTTCAGTTTTCAATGTAGTTTTTTTTTGTTTGCTATAGTTTCTGTCACACATTGTAGGTACTTAAACGTTTTAATGTCCTTTTTGAATTATTTCATATTATTATCCGCAGTTGGAATATAAACTGTTTATCTACATCATTTCAATAAAATAGTAATGCCTGTTGTTTATAACTGTGTTGCCGTTAAGTGCATCGTTACGAAGACTGCATACAATGTTAATAAACCCATAACACCCGCATTTAAAAACCCTGAAGAGGGAAATAACATTTTATTTACATTACATTGCTGCTTGAGAAAAGTCTATCTAGTTTTCTAGTCCACACATATCTTAAATCTTAATGTGTTTTATGGGGTAAGCAGATGTTATCAGTTATATAGTACGACGTTTCCGTGATCCGTTGTAATTATGTAATCTAATCAAATGGATGAAACAGAAAGGGAGAAAGTAGGTTTATATCAAGGGATCTACCACCATAACTTACAATAAAACTGTTACAATTGTAGAAACGAGATAGCACGATACACGGTGTATAGTGGCGTCTTTCTTCCACAACTGCAACAGTTTTTAAAAAGTGATTTTAGACTCACTGTCTTTTATTTTTTTGCTGAACTCTTTTACATGTAGCTCTGAATAAACTTGTTAAAATAAGGAAATATTGTAGCTCCTATTAAACGTGCAGCGTTTTATATAACTCTGTGAATGCATTCAATTTTATATATATTGCGACAATAAGCAATTAAGTAATGAATTTATTAGTTTAGTTAAAGAGTTACGTACTCATTACGAGAGTTGAGACTAATTATTTTACTGAAGAGCATAAAAACTGCATTTAAAGGCGCTCATAAAAAAAATATATAAATAAAACTTATTTGGAACACGACACCAGAATTGACCTACATAACAGGTGACTTCAGAGATTTACTTACCACTATAAAACAAATGAACATGACATCATATTTACAAATAACAGATTTTTCATTTGTTTTATAAATCTGTTATTTGTAAATATTATTATGATGTAAGTATTATCATAACACGTCAGATGAATCGATTGCTTGAGACGCCATTGCTCAATTGATCACCAAATGTATGAAATGAAACCAAGCCAACGAATTGAGATTCCTTTGCATTACAATACTGTTAAATGTGCTCTTATATTCCCGTCTGTATGTGCATAAAACTTCTCTATACTGCAGTACAATATACTAGAAAAATTTAAAGCATATTCAGTATTACGAGTCCCGATATTTATCGATGGAATAGGCGAGGGAATTCCAATATTGTCTCGATTCCTCCCTGAAACGATTGACGCAAGAACTACTTACGAGTGAGATATTTTCATATACGGAGCAAAGCCAAGCCTTCACGTAATAATATGCAGTTCAAAATGTATGATTCATTTTTAGAGTTTCGTACCCAAAGGGTGAAACGGAAACTTATTACTAAGCCTCCGCTGTCTTCAGGCTGTATCTCATAAACCGTAATAGCTAGTAAGCTGAAATTTTCACAAATGATGTATTTTCATTGCTGCTATAACAATTAATAATTACACTAAAATTTTTAAAAAAATGTTAATGTAATTTTTTGCTAAGTATTAAAAACGGTAAAAGGTAGACGTTCCAAATTTTCACTTTGTATAGATGATAGTACGCAACCCTTCGTGCGCGAGTCTAACTCGAACTTGGCCGGTTTTTATTCTACAAGTTCTAAAAAAATGTGGTTTAAAACAAAATGTATGTTAAACCGCAGATTTGCGTGAAATTTCAAAGAAGGGCTGTCTTCAGTTTTCGTATAAAAGTATTATGTATTTTTGTGTAGCAAGTTACTCAAGCTTACTGTAATACGCCCACATCCTGTTTTTGGTGTAAGTATTACTTGGTTGATGGTAAAAG
Organism: Chrysodeixis includens; assembly: GCA_941860345.1. Classification (NCBI taxonomy): domain Eukaryota; kingdom Metazoa; phylum Arthropoda; class Insecta; order Lepidoptera; family Noctuidae; genus Chrysodeixis; species Chrysodeixis includens. The sequence continues at coordinate 6,434,645 of OW796093.1, read as the reverse complement.
CCTTTTATTTCCATTTACCGGGACATAAATCTGGCACGCAGACAGTGTAATGTATGTTTGTACCCTTTAACATAGAATCAAAGCTGATACGTTACGCCTAGTAATTACAGGCTGATATTGAACGCTAGTTTAGGTAAATTTTATATATGTAGGGCTCCATTTAATCGGGCCTGATAGTCTAGTGGTCAGTGTCCCTGACTGCTATACCAGAAGTCGTGAGTTCGAAATGTTTGTGTGCTGAGCACGATCATTATTTTGTTCTGTCTGGATGAAATTTATCTATAATATGTATGTATGTTTATCAGTGGTCTAGAACTCAAAATACGAGCTCTGCTTAGTTAGAGAGTTGATGACGTTGTGCAAAAGACGTGGAATAATATATAATTGTTTATGTAGTAACTAATTCAAATGTTTCCCTTAATATTATACTACATGCTTCAAAAACTTCAACTTTTCTCTGTTCACTTTTATGGTAACACAACTCAGGAAAATGTAACAAACTAGTTCACTAAGGCATTATGTATAACAAAAGAAATACCTTAGTAAAAAATGATTAAGATAACGATACCTAAATGCAACGTATAATTAACAACACGATACAAATTGCAAGAACCGGCTATCTAACATATTCATGAATACTTATCTAATATCTGTTGAAATTCAAACGTTAGGAAATCAAGCGTGAACTCCGTGGAATCTAGTGCATACCAAGACTGTTAGTTTTTGTTCATATGTATGTGTATTATGACAAAAACTAAACTGGCTAGAACGATAACACTTATTTGTTGCGGTCATCGTAAGCGCTTGAAACAAAAAGCTATCGGTATTACGAGAAAACTATGATGAAGAAATGTGCAGTTGGATTGAAAGTCTTTTTTTATTTCGTGACCAAATTTATTTGTATGTTGAGTCAAAACTGCACAAATAAATTGAAGCTCTCGAGAGTTCAGTAATTGTCCACAATGTTAGATCAAGCAATTCAAATATTTTGCACAAAACCTAGATCTGAAATATTCTTTTGTCCAAATAAAAAGAAAGTTGACAATGTCAAATTAACAACCACTTAATCAGTGTAAATTAGACTAATTTTCTTTTGTTTTCTATTGTTAATGGGGCGTTTAAAATTAGCTATCATAATTGGATTTAGTGAAGCACTAATTACGATTATAAATTGTACACATTCGGAGGTCGACTTTTAAGAAATACTTTACAATTAGCTTTGTCAAACTTGCAATATGTATAAATGGAAGTTAATAATTATGTAAGAATAGTAAGAAGAGTGTTACAATTTTATGAGGATATCTAAGTTGGCGTGGGCCAATCGAGATAATTGTCTAGGTAAGCTCGATCGATTCCAGCTGATAGTTCTGCATACCAAGCCTTCCGTTACATTGTACGCTGGTTGCCGCATTAGACTGCAAGCAATTAACTAAACACTTATTAAAAATATAATAACGTAATATGATTGCTAACTTTCATAGCAATTACGGTTAATTTCAACACCAAGGTTTATATTGAAACTGCTTAGGAAATTGTAATGTACAGATATGAGAGTGGTTTTTCTAATTTAGATAAAATCATGAAACTAGTGTTTTATTACAACACTTTATATACAAGTCCTTGTTATTGTACCTATTAAAAATTAGTACCTATCAGTTTTGAGGTATTTCGTCTTGTTATGTTATAATACGCAAACAATTTTGTGTGAAGTGAGAAAAGTGAATTTCAAATCTTTCTCTCTCGGATCTCCTTTTATACACCGTGATTTTTAGGTCGTTTTAAAAAAGTCGTCCACACAATGTATCCGTCATAAAATACCTCTAGGCGCGAATATAATTTTTTTATCATTAATTAAAATAATATGCATGAAAAAAATAAATAATACATTGGAAATATGAAACATCCTGTTAAAAATGTTTACGTATCAAACTGTTGAAGATACATGCTACATACTTACTGCGAACATTATGATTGCAATAGTAAGACAGCTGTTTTACGCTAAGGTGAATGACCTGTGATAAGACGCCGCCGCGCCGCCCGCGCGGCCCCTTTGGCACAAGGTTCGGACCGCGCTCACTACAGAGTGTTCGTAAAACTGCCTTGTGTCATAATAATGAATAATATTTTTATTCATTCAAATCTTAAAAAAAACATATTTTTTTATTATAAACGTTTACTAGTCATTGGATACATGAACTGGGCTGCTTTTTTAAAACGACCTAAAAGTCACGGTGTATAATAATAAATTATTAAGGCGCTACCTCGATTTTATTTGCCATTTGCCATGGCAGATTGTAAGACAACCAGCTTACCAATGGATCTGAAATTTTGATATAGGTAAATTGATACCTTTATCTAGATTCTGCCAGAACGAAAACACGATACTGATAATTTTACTCGATCATAATTAATTTCGAAAACACGTCTATAAAAGTACTATTTTTGATTTTACAAGCAAGTTACACGATCTTTATGTTTCAAAATTACTCTAATACATTCGTAACATCAATATTAAGGTTCTGTCAGAACAGTTTTTCCATAACTATTACCAATCATTTTTAAATAAAGTTTATAGTTTTTTAGAAAAAAAAGAAAGCATCACCTCAAAGAATGTGCCAAAAATGCAGGAGGTGAAAAAGGCAAGGTAAATAAAATAAAATCATCATTACCTATCTATGCAACTAGTATGTAGTTATGTAATTTGTTAATTTTAGTGAAATTGTTGTTCTATAAATATCTATAACATATTTTTGTAGTTGTAAACAATAACACCATTCGTAGGAGAGTTGTAACTATAGGTAGATCTCGCCAAACTTTATGGTGGCTTTGGATATTGCTCGAGTCGCTGCATAAACACCATTTTAGGCAGGGAGGTAACAGCGGGTGATGGTGGGCCACATAGGTACCTACAACAAGGTTGTACGCGTATAGGTACTCGGAAGTTAGATGCGATGCGATCAGCCACTATTAAATTCGGCGAGAACTTTTGGTGTATCTACACTAATATTATAAAGAGGAAAATTTTGTATTTTTGTTTGTTTGTATAATGGAGAAACTCAAAACTACGGGACCGATTCTAAAAAGTATTTTACCATTACAAAACTACATTACCTATCCACGAGTAACAGGCTATATTTTATCTAGGTAAGTAATATGAGTGTTATTAGATATTATTGTAAATATTAGCACAAATCACTAAATAAGTAGCTACTACGTAAACATAAACACAAAACAAAAACAACAAAAAATCTATGGAGACTTTGTTTTGTGTTATTTTTCTTGTATTGCCTTTTAGGAGAAGTTACAAAATGAACGGATTCTGCCAGAAAAAACAATATGTACTTTAGATGCCGTTCCAGCAACGAATTTTTTAACATTACATTATTATTTATATTTCAGTTTTAATAAATATGTTTAAAAATTTAATTATTATTGAGGTAGCTATGAAAAGAAATAACGCAATTCAGCATTTTTTGCGGGCGCTATCTTGGATTTTTAATTTATCAAGTCCTTTTATTTGATACCGATATTGAAGGTTTTGTAAAAAAATATGCTATTCACCATTTGTGGCGGCGGCCATCTTGGGCCGATATTCACCAAATAAAGCTAGAAACACTTCCGATTAATTCCCATTCAAACAAAAAAAAACTAAACAACTATCGACTCAGCCGTTCAGGATATACACAAACACACACACACAACACAGCACACACATACATACATACATACAACCATGCACGTCTAACTTATCATATTAAGTTTTCATTACAAGTATTTTTTGTAAATAAAAAAAAAAATAATCCGATTAAAAATTAAATGTAAGTTGCGGCTCCTTATCTTCCCTGTTCGGTTCTTTTGACCCCGCGCTGACCTCGATGTGTGCGATTCGCGCGAAGTTCAAATTTGACACATTGAGTGAAGACGATAGCTTGCGCGACGCGCGCGACGCGCGGGGCGCGCGGGGGCGTAGTGGGCGGAGCTATCTAAAATGAAAATATTCGCGGTAGCGTCTTAAGAGAAAAGATAAATAGAAAGATCTTAGTGTTTTAGATATTGTGTAAGGTGCGCGTTAGTAGTTGGGAAACATTATCGAGGCTGTCTATCTCCAAAGCCCGTGCCGTGAACATAAGACATTGCGTCGCGGTCACATTCCGCGCGTACCGTTGTCGCTCGACCGCGGCTAGGGCTGCCAGCAAACAAAATATAAATCGCTCTAACATCCCAACACTTATAAAAAGATGATGCAAACATCGAGAAACACATTAGGTACATATTTATTGTATTCGTAACCCTGAACTTACAAAGAACAGGCATTTAAGAAGACACAAAGGGAACAATACGGTACCAATTTCAAGTAAAAAAGTGTGTTAAAGAAATTATGACAGATTTGTAACACGACCTCGTGCGTGCAGTCGTTTGTCCAGTTGACGAAATGGCCGCACGCACATTTCTAAATAGGCGTCAAAAATGGCGGTCATGTGTTTAAATTACCGTCATTTGCCTGCATTTTACTCGCTTTTTTGTCAAAATTGTGTAATATTCGCTAGTCGTATGGGAAGTTAGAACTGGAACACGTATGGTTTAAAAGATAAAAATACCAAGGTTATATTAAATTGTATGACTAATAAAAAATACAGTTGAATATAATATAAGGTCCTCGAATTTATCCTTGTAATTGTTTGTAAGGATATGTTGTGTGATAACCCTAAAGGCGAAAGGTAGGTTTCGCAAAAAAAACAAGCTACACTTTTTAATGGCTTTATTTTGCTCTTTACTCACTATTGTCACAATGTAAGTGCAATCACAACAGGCTCAAACACTACAAAACAACATTTGTAATTTTATGACGCGTATTTTGATTACACTTTGACAATTTTATTTTTAATCAACGGTGGATAAATAACAAATAACTGGAGGGCTATTAATAGATCTAAAATGTTAATTTAGTATAATGGATAAAATGATGCAGTGTTAAAGGTGCTAATAAAATTTTGGCAACTTAAATACTAAATAACAAAAACATCAACGTAAAAGCTAAAAATATTTAATAATTATAATGCAAATATTATAATTGATAAAACACAAACATTTCCACATCAAACGCTACGAAAAAGCGACGTGTAGTTGGATTTACATAATGTTTACATCGATCATTGATTATAAATTATTTATGCACAATTATTAATTAATATGATGGGTACGTGCAAAATATTTTAGGGTTTCCGATTCCGTAATTAGCGGTGAAAGTTAACCGACGGGTTAGAAAGTATTAGTTCGCTAACTATTGATATTTGCATTAGAAATCTGTGGAGCACACGTGCTTTCTCACGCGGGGATTCAACGCATCACTCTTTTAGTTAAACACCGCCTGCTGTCTTGTTGTTTATAGCCGGGCTTATTAACATCGACTGGGGTCTTTTTGTATGTGGTACTGTGTGTTTTGCTGGGTTAATTGTAGTGTAGGTATTAGCTGTGGAGATAGTTTAAATAATGAGTAATATGAGATTTGTTACTGTCATTTGTATTTTATTTAAGGTTTTGTTTTGAAATTGTTGAAATTGCAAAACTATTTGGTGTTTTATTTCAAACCTGACACATAACGGTTAACCTTAAAAAAGGAAAAAAAGGGAATTTAGTTTAGACTATGTTGAGCATTGTTGAACTTTAGCATTGTGTCCTAGATATTTTAGTCAAAAATATTTATTTAAACAATTACGAAAGTTTAGCTGTTACAGCACCGCAGTTTGACACAAATGTAAACATCAAATTACATACACACACGGCAACATGTAACAAGATTGTCAAACACATCAAAAATGCCAACGTACTTTCAGATAATTTAGCAAACGCGCAATTTGCCCGACGTATCAAATTTTGATGATTTGCAAGAGGCTAATTCAGGCAGTAATAACGCCACATCAAACGCGTTACTGAACGGTTTCAGATAAATTCAGACATCACTGGGTTCGCTTCAATATTATGAATGGCTAATAGGCGATTCGACGCAGACGGCGCGTGGGTACGCAAAATACTAAAAAAAACAGGGTACATTTAGGATGAAAAACTTTTATTATTGAGCACTTTGTCGACGAACACCAGCCTTTTCAGTATGTATACCGTTATTTCAGAAGAAAATTTTGTTAATGTTTAGAGTGAGCCAACTTTTATCCCGAACAGGACGGATTGATGTCCTCGGGGGAGCCGGCGATGTCGCAAACAAAACAAAAAGATTCAAGACGCTGTCAGGGGAGGAAGTGTCCTTACATGAGCAAGGCAGGGCGCGGCGCTGGGCGCGACGCCGGCGTGACGCGGGCGCGGCGACGGAGCGGCGCGACGCGACCTGCCCGCTACTTATTATAAATAATGGAGACTTCCTATTCCTTATTAGTTTATGTTGAGAGCATCCCTTGACGCATCTTCTTTTGCAGTCAAACTCTCAAATTGGCCTTTTAGCGCGTTGATATTCGTGTATTGTTGGCGGTAAATTATGCCTTTCTGTTTTCCACGTAGCGTGAAATACGAAAAACACGAGCACAAAGTGTCTACTACAGTACTCATAAAATATTGAAGCCCTTATTTGCCCGATAATGTATGCGACATTTTCTACGAATACGACCTACTTGCACTGGCTATACGTAGGCAATAACCTACCTAAGCTTAGGAAAAAGTAAATTAGAAAACCATTCTTTAAACTCACGGGTAATTTATTTTATACCTGTTTAGAAGTTATGTAATGATCACCGAGGGCCACCCTAATTTGAATAAGGCCTCTCCGGGAACTAGCCTCAATTATCTCGAAATACGGCTTAAAAATAATTGAGTGGGACCAAATCCGCTGCGGGGGAAATTAAAAAAGAGTCCACTGCAGTGTCTTCCGCAAATAAATGAGCTTTGCTTTCAAGTGGCGTTTATTGCCTTATCTCAAGGAGAATGATAGCATTATACCCAGACAAAAAAATACTTGTTCCATGTCTTTGAACCTTGGCGAGACATCTTGGACTCGAGCCAATGTCACTGCGTGAGCGCGACTCTCTCGAAAATGGCAAAAACGCTAAATGAATGTGAAACATTTTTTGGAGTTCAGTTTAATTAACGAGTTGAAACTGATATCGCAGTCTTTCATGCTTTTGATAATGTTTAAATAGAATTCACACTATCTTCTGCTTACAGTCTATGAAAAACTTTTATAAAAGATAATAACATCAAATTTTATTAATGTAAGTTTTAAGTACTACACTTCTTAGTTTATCCATCAAGTTCTTGTGTTTAAAGACCATCAAACTCTTCTTTCTTTTAAAAAAGAACTTTATAACTATTATTCTATCCCCTGAAGTATTAAACTAGTAAGTCAGAGTTTAAATTCTTCAGACATTGCAAGTAAAACAAAATGCAGTACTGTGGAGTATTTTGATGTCAGTCTGCAGAGAGCTGTCAGAGAGGTTCAAAGGCATGTTACATTGGTTCGGACTTTCACAGTCAGATAAGACAGATTGAATAAGCAATATCAAAGGGAAAATAAAGGCACCACCTTTACCGACCGTGGTAAAGGAACTACCCTAATTTGGTTTTCCTAAGAAAAGTGTTATGATATGTGGCGTCATATAGTAAAGGTTTTCTAACCGTCGGTAGATGTATGGTGTGTGTTTGGATAAGTAAGTATTTTTAGGTGCGATCAAGAAACAGAAACAGTAACTACTAAGTTCACTGTTTCGATATTTTGTAACATTTGAGCTTTTTAAATATTTTTGCCACTAAAAATCAATTGAAAATCTTGAATAGTAAGGGTCCAAATATTGGGCAGAGGTCAATATTCTATACCCGAAAAAAAAGCTTGGAAGATTTCATTTCTGCAGTAAAAATCCCTTACCTATATATAAAAGATCAACAACGTCAAACGAAATTACAGTTTTACATTAAAAATCGTAATAAAACTCCTTAAAAATGTAATACCAGTGGTTTTATAATTAGCAGCCGCTATAAAGGCCGTTTTAAAATTTCACATAAATTAACGTAACTCAGATTACTTACTGGAACGTGTTGAACACATTTTTACAATATTGTTTTGTATAAATTACGCACTCTAATAACTATTTAGGTAAACTATTGTATAAATTTACAATATTTTGAAATTTATTTCTGTTTTTGCATTTGAAGTTGGTCGGTAGGCTTAGCTTCATTCATTAATGTTAAAATCAAATAAGGTTTTATTGCAATTGTTGTGGTAGAAATTTTGTAAGGGCTACTTGATAGAGCATTAACAACAATTAGGTTTTTTAGTTAGTTGATGGACGGGCTTAAAATTAATGTATGTATTTGTTGACCTGATCGCATACATTATATTTTAATGCTCACTTTCCCTGTCCAATTGACATAGATTTATTTCTTCGTATGCGTCTATGCAGTAAATCCCTGACATTGTTTGCAAAAGAAAGTCATATTTTTTTTTATTCCAATTTAATATTAACCTCTAATACATAACAAAATATAATTAAAATTACAATTTATTCAGTGAATGTTTTAACCTTGGATGAATTACATTATTTTTTTATTTAAAAAATATGAATTCTGCTGCAATTATGATTGTAATAATTGAGTAAACTAACCGAAATGTATATATAATAGACGGACATTACATCCTTGTGAAGAAATAGATAGTTAAAGCTAGGTCACTCAAATTTATAAGTGACAGGCAAAGTTAAAGGTTTTCGTGCTGGTACATTTTTATGCGTGCGTCCAACGCACAACGCTAGAGTACACTAAGTGCAGCTGTACTTAGCCGCTTTGAGAAAGAGAGAAAACATTATTAGAGCGGGATCGAAATATACGTACACGATGAGTGTGATAGTGGCGACGATATCTTAACTTTATCTTCAGAACATCAACTTAATATACCTATGCCTTGACTGTTTGGTTTATTGTACGCACTTTCTGAGGTCTGTGACAAACCCGCGTCTGACGAAAGGCATGTCTGCAATACCTAGCTTTTTCCAAAGGCCTTTACTATTAATAAATAAATGGTACCAGTCGGCTGGCAACAGAACTGGGATTTTTTTTTAATGTACCGCGTCCTATATCTACAGACGTTTAGGAACGCCATACACCTCCAATCAATCCATTCACAGTTAATATTTATGCGTTATTATTAATCATATTCAACTCACATCCCGGTTCTTTGGTTCAGTCTGAAAGTGGCTCACGTAACAATGGAACGGTAACCTAATACGTGACGAGAAATGTGATGTATTAGAAGAGTTGTGTTATTCTATTGCGGTAGACCTATTTACTGTTTAATTGGTTTGGACTGTTCCAGAGTTATTCGTGACTTTCGCAGTCGCGTGCGGTGCGTAGTGAAATCGCGGATCCGCTCAGTTAACGCCGGCCACCTCAGTTTCCACCAAGAATTCTCTCGGATTGAGCTAAATTCACGGAACATTGTCTAGACTAGAGTTCTCGTGTTTCAATTGATTTAATTGCTGGCTATAACTAAGTTTAAACAAGTCACGTAGTTAAATATTTAATGATGAGTAACGTGATCAAATAATCTTCACTATGATATGACAAATATTTTTTTTGTGGTTGTAATAAAACCAATGACTCATAAAAATAATATCCCTACGTCTGATCACTATCACGGTTAGGCGCCTCATCGTTAAGACATCTTTATAATAAAGTGATTTCAAATGTATTAAATAATAAATGGACTATAGATAAAAAGACAATTCAAATTAAAAATACATTACTAAAACCACAGGCCATTTAAAAACAGTTGTTACAATTACAGTTTGTTTTATTAAGTGTTGTCTGATTCACGAACATTTAAAACGCGACTAATGAGCCAACGTTATCTAAAGAGGTTTCAACGTTAACTAAGATTGGTGAAAGACGCTAGAGTATTTATCTGGCAATCAAGATTTACACTAAAGCTAAGCAACCTACTTACGCATAAAGTGTTAGAAAATTAATAAAACATACCTATGCGATACCTGTACTATACACTCTTGTCGTAGTACTGATGAAATTGTGTGAGGAAGATGGCGCACTGCACTGTGTGTAACGTCGTCTTACTCACACAATCGACAATCGTGATTTAAAAGTTCATAGTAAGTGTTCGTGATCTCAATCGGCCAATAGTAACAAAAAATCTATACCTAATAGTCTTTGTATAATCTGTTAGAAGACAGCTTTGTCCTGGCAAAAGACAGGTCTTATTGTATTACAGTGTTAAGTATACAATAAATCTGATTACATGTTTCAGACCAGCACAATGCAACAGCCTGCTTTGATTCAGAGACCGGTTTATATGACAAATACCCGAAGGAATTTAAGACCTTATAGTTGCAGCGTTGTGTCACTGATCGTCCTTATGCAATCGCATTGGAAGTTCATACACAGTTGCGTTGCGTCATGTTATTGTGGCGTATCTCCTCCAAGGGAATAAGTGCCTATTACATACTAATTATAAGCCTCAAGGTCGCTTGAACATCATTCGTAAATTAGATTTTTATTAGGCTATCGTTATGTGGTGAATCCGCCAGTGGAAATAACATTAGCATCAAATATAATTGCATGAACGCATGAACTCAAACCGCTTTTAAATGTCAAATCGAATCATAGCTATTCGCAACCTTTACTTATATAACGACGTATGCTGTAAAGTATTCCAAATATGAAGAAACAGTTGCAAACAAACCGTTTGACCTGCAAATAAAATGTTTCCTAACACAACACCCGCGTTCATGCGGAAAGTGTTATTTTACATTATTTGAAGAAAGCATTAAGGTGTAAATACAGACGATATACGATAAAAGATATATATTTGTTTACAAACAACTACGAGCCTTGCGGGAACAAACATGCGAAACTTTTATGCGCAGTGTACACCCGGCTTTAGCGAACAAATAAAATACACGGTCATGTTCAACTACGTTTAGCTTTTATTACTAATTAATGTGTCTTATCGCTTACACATTTTATAAATAGCCTTTTGTTCTTGATTAAATCTTCAAAGTCGTATAAATTACTCGTTTTCAACGTTCGCTTGTTTTTATTTTCAAGACAAATTAGGCTTTTTGTTACGTTTGGCCTTTCGTAGTTTAGTTCAAGGAACTCTTGCTGCATGGGAGATCGTTAAGCCAAACCTGAGCGGCCTTCGGATAGGCTTAGTTTATCCATATGGCAGCAGCTTAGGCATTCCCGTGGCGAAGCTAGGATTACGGCTGTGTTTAATAATATAGGCTGCGCACGAATTGGGACGTGCGGGCTACGGCGCAAAGAGATTTACTAGAGAGGCTAAATATTTAAGTATGCGAAGGTAATAGGTTGATGGCATTAAAGAAACAGTAGGGAACGAAGCATTTATAAATCATTTCATTGGTATATTAATAATGTGTAAGTTATTATGGAGTAAGCTTATTACAAAATGTTATTAATTGAATTCGAAATGTTAATTAATTCTCCGCGGCTTTGCCCTACATCGTAACCTTAGTAAGTTACGTATTGTATATCGTCAATATTGTGGTAACTGAGCAGGTGTTGCAACTTCCCTCAGTATTCCTCGAAAATTGCAAGTTTAATGTTATCCACGCCAAGTTATCCCGCCGAGGGAGCTATTCGCGTCAACTTCGAAATTAGGTTTAATTCCACTAAATAGAAGAGAATTGATGTTAGTTTCTCAACTAATTTGCAATTAAGACCTCGAACAACCATTATTGGAATATCTCGTTCTGAATTTTGATTGCGAATGTAATTAAAACAGTGTCACAACGACATATATCACATAACATCTAGTCAAAAAGTATATTTCGTTAAGAAAGTAGCTATAAAAGATTGACAGCCAAAGTTTTGTTTACACGTTTACGCAAAAAGAAAGGCGGATTCCATCAACATTTTCTACAAAGAAGGTAGTGACGATAACTTTCTCGTTAGATACAAGCTCGCGAGATATATTCGAGGCTTTAAATAAAGAAAAGTGATTTGTAAAACACGGCACGTCGGTGCGGTGTGAAGTCACCGTATTTGTCTTACACCTTAGTTTTTCGAAGGTCTTAGGACCTGGTTTTAAAACTTAAAAACGCCCGTGCGCCTCTGGCTCGGCTTTATACACCCTTTAATTCTCAGGTGTGCTACCCTCACGATGTTTCCCTTCGCTGTTTTACTAAGTCATAATTACTTAGAAAAACGTACATTAATTTGAAAAGACATTGGGATTTTAATTTACAACCTTTGACTTGGCAGTCCAATTTTTATGTCCGACTAAACAATCAGTAGATAAATAAGTGGTAAGTAGTTGTAAATACAGTAGCGTAACGTAACTCTTTGGTGCAAAAGGCGGATACGACCGGCCTCGGATCAGTTTCCAATTGTGACTCATCCTTGTAGAGAATTCTCTAATTCTGCCCACACCTAATCGAAGTGAGGCTTCAATGTCGCGTTGTAACTTGGCGTTCTGATCTTAACCTTACAAATAATTACTATAAGTATTAAAGTACCTACAAAAAAAATAAAACACAATCATACAGAAACTTTAAAGTAAAATGTGTTCATTATGGCATTCAGATTTTCGATGCGCTTAAACGAAAAAGAGGCGTGAACAGGGATGATTCAATATTATTTTTTAAGCCTCTTAATTCACTATTGTGTTAAAAACAACTACTGATTTATTTTCAAGCTTTTAAGAGTTAATGTGCTTTCAGGCTTACATTGTTCATTGTTTTTTCGGACCCCCTTTTTGCGTATACCATTTAACTTGGACTTTTAATGTAGATAACGATAGATATTTGAAGAAGATATAAGTTTTCATTTGTAATTTCCCCTCGGCAATTGCATAATTCAATAATAAAAATATGTTACAACAAATCCAACAAGCTCGAAACATATTTAAGACATGTAAAAGTGAAATAACTACCCTTTTTACAGAATAAATGATTTCATTCCATCTATCACTCTATTCTCTTAAAGAACCAGCAACTTTAAAATTAATTGTACTTAGGTTACTACTTACTTGTAGGTTCTAATACTCAATCAAATCGATACTAATGTACTTATAATACATATTTCTTCCCACTTGATGTGTAGTAAACAATAATCCATAGCTCTCCGGAATATAGGTTGTAAGTCAAGCCGAGATACCTCTAGAATTACAGCTAACACTTGCTATAATAACGTATTGTATGGAATTGTATGGCTTGTATGTATTGTGTCGAGTATTATGTATTGAGTATTACTATGCTTCGATTAACAAGAAGGGATGGTATGCCATTGATCTGGGTGTATATAGGTGTTATGGAGAAACGTGATATGTATTGCTAAGTTTAGTTGTAGATAATTGAAATTATGTATTTAATAAAAAAACATATAAAGACTGAAGATAGAATTGCGTAAAGTTAAGAAATTCAAAAAATAAGCGTCGTTTGTTAATAAAATTTAGATTTTTTTTAATTCAGTGCTTTTCTAAACAAAACTCGTGTTTACTGCAAAATATTTTTTAAGGTAAGATACATTTAAAAAACGTTTTTAACTTTTAAACAATCTAAACAATCTAATCGGGAAAATATAACATACAAAATATCTTTACGCTTTTATATTTGCTGCAAACATTATCTATCAAAAACGTATCTGATATCTCGCTACCGCAACAATTACATAGAAATCAGCTCGTTCCAGATGTTACTATCCACATCATTAGAAGCCAAGCAACTCAGAAAAAAGACCAACAAATAACGCAATTAACCATAATACCAGAAAATTTAACAAAAGAATTACGATTGAATCGAGAAGTATCCAGCATCTAGTCCGATAGAATAATAATAGCGGTCCGACCGATTTCGGCCACGGCGGCCAGTGTTACTATGACACCAGCCAGCTACGCAGGACATATTATAGTGCACAAGCGTGTGCGCAAACACAGGTGCACTCTCTGTTCCTTTACTCTCATAGCCCGATGGGACGGTAATCCGACACGACCGGAGAGAGATCAGCGCAGGACCCACATTTTTACGTGCCTTCCGAAACACGGAAGCTGTGATATTTATTTCTTAAACGCACACAACATTCGAAAAGTCGGTGCGCGCCGTGGGGATCGAACTCAAGACCTCTGACTTAGCAGTCCTACGGTCTCGCCACTAAGCTATCACAGCTTCAATAGAATCTCCGATAGAATAAGATAGTTAGGAAAAGAATGCGTTCCTCTGCAATTGCTAGAGCAACGTGAAGTTTTCTTGTAGAAATGTCTAAGTGACCAACAAAAGCCTTGACTTAGCTTTTACAACTGAACTTGAGCGCTCTGCAATGTTTTATTGAAACAAATAAAAATGGCACAATAGTATTCAAGAGTTTTCCTCTCATGTTTTATTAGAGATAGAATGGATGGAATTTGCTGACCCAATTGCGAACGGTTGCGAAAAGTTTGATTGCTATGAACAATAACATAATAAACTTAAGAGTAACAATATGGATATTGAAGGAAGATGTTCTATAGTAAACTATTTGAGAAACAAAAAACAATCAGTTTAAATTCTTTTTTTGTTTACACATCGAGTGCATCACTTAAATTATTTCACGAGTTATTCTTACTGTAATATGCTCTCTTAAATTAATTATATTTTTTTGTACTAAAGTTTATGTGGTCTAAAAAACACGTAAACACAAAAGATAGGCAAGGGATTTGCAAATTCCTACTTTCAATCTTATAATTCATATCACGACACGTTTTCTCCACTTCAAATAAAGTCACTGAGATAGATATCACATCGCCCCAAATGACAACAAAGTAGATCTCGGAGTGGCATTAAGGCACGCAGCAGAGCAAAAACTTGATTTCCCTTGACACCAACACCAATAGAATTAACTTGACAATGACAAACCAAAATGTAATTCACACCCGGATCTAGTTAGCGCTGTGTCGATGTAACTCGTTATGTCGATACAGTGGTGTATTCCACTTTGTTCTAATAGGTATCATTAGGATGTTATGTGAGAGACTAGAGTAATTTTAAAATATTTTTTTACCTCGATTCCAAGTTGAAAAGAAGTTACGGCAAAGAAACAAAAAAGAATCACGTCTTATTTTTAGCGCTCTTTTTGGAAATTTATATTACATTGTGTTAAGAACTATCCATTAGTTTAGGTCAGGTTAGGTATCTCAACGAAATGGACATAAATATGCTCGAAATCCATTACTAATTTTTACTTTTGAAGCAGTCGGGTAAAAAAGTTAACTCATTTTACTTGAAGATTTTTTCCTCGTCGGTCGGCCTGTAGTGTCCTACTGCTGGGCAAATACCTCCCAAGACCTTCCACGAATGAATGTATGAATACAATGTACATCGCAAGGACTGGTTCGAAGCGGCGCAAAATAGATAGAGAACATTATTAAATAGCTGAAAAAAAAATATTCAAAGATCGAATCAGGACCTCAAAAACTATATTTCACCTCAAAGTGAAACAAATTGATGTCTAGTACCATTAAAGAAGAAGCCCACATTATTATATTCCACATAGAGCGAACACATTGGAATTCAAGTATTGGAATAAAATATGACTGTAACGTATGTCTGTAGTGTTAAGTAGTCCCACGCTCGATAAGCTGGAGATGTATTGATACGGGACGTGTATCAATGCGGATAATACAGGTGAGGGCGCGTACTATATTACAGGTGGTAGGGGGTACTATAATACAGGTAATGTAGATGTATATATAGGACACGCCCTTATCGTATTTGTAGTGGTTAAGGAGGAGTAGCAATGTAATTTTAAGTATTTTTATGATTCCGATAAATTGAGAACCTCCTCCCTTTTTGAAGTCGGTGAAAAATGTATAAGGAGGAAAATTTGCAATGATAATCAATGCCTTCGTTATATAATAGTAGTGGTAGTTTTAAGGCAAGTTTAATTCGATAAATTTAATGGATAAAAACGCACGAGTTTTGGTACATGCATACCAATAATATCTTTACACATTTTGTATATTACATTAGGTACATATACAAAATGTATAAATTCTTTATACATTTTGTATGTGTTGCCTTTAATCCAGTACTATTACATAATAAAGTCTTACAGAAGCCTGTATGTATTTACAAAAGAAAATTCATTCAAAAGAAACGTTAATATTGTATATTATAAAACAATAGCGGTTAATTGTTTCAGCTTTCATCACAAAAGAAAAATATTTACCTTCGACGTAGTACTAATATTGTTCTTTTGTGCTTTAAATACAAACATTAAATGCATAAAAACCTCTTTCAACAAAGGAATAATAACTCCGATAGAATAAACACAAAATGGTATTTGTTTTCTTTTTGCTCTTTTTAATGAATCCAAATGTTACCTTTAAGATTGGATAAAATAAACTTATGGAGGGGTTTTAAGGCAGAAATGTAAGTATTAGATGTAAATGTAATGGGCACGTAATTATATCACCAGAAAATATTCATAGAACCTGTATTTTTTTTACAAATATGCTCTACATGTTTATTTATACCTTCAATTTGGTAGAGCATATTTATTTAACAATCAATGCAAGGGACAATCTTTGATATAATTTTAATAATCAGAAATGGTCCCACAGGAATTTTCAATGTTGTAAAATGTGTTAAACTCGTTTCAGAAGTGTTTCATACCTGTTGGAAAAATCTATATTACTCATTTTGAGGTATTTTCTACTAAAATATAAGAACAAGTCACTAATAATAAAAATCAGAGTCCGTTCAAAAATATCTTAGACCATTTTATTTCGGTATGGGTCAAGCTAAATGTAGACGATCCTAAATAAAGACAATTTCTATAGTTAGAACGGTTGAAAAGTTCAAATTTAATTGAGTAACATCTTCGTACAAATTCGTTGATAATAAACGAACTTAGAGTCTTGTAATTATTTTGCTTAACTGTATTCAGCACCTATAGTTTTACAATGTATAAAACATAGTCGTTTCTGACTGTCTGTCTCCCCGCCCCTATGCAAACCTCGATCTTTCGATTCGAATGATTTTTTTCAAAAGAAATACTTATATGTATCACACACATTAGTATTGCACCGGTGCGAAGCTGGGGCGGGTCGCTAGTAACATACAATTATTTTGTGACTTGTGACTCAATACTAAACACACAGACAGGTATTTCCAAATACCTGTGATATGTTTGCATGTTAAACTAAATATTAGCATAAAATCTCGTTTCTGTACTAAATCTTCTAGTTTTTTTTGCAATAATAACCCGATCAAAAGGTTATTATTACATAAATAGAATCTTACATTCCACTGGCGCTTTTTGGGCAACTTTTTTGTAGTCGTCTCTTGTTTTTTGTGTTTTAATGAGTGTGTTTATAATTCTATGTATAAAATGTTATTAAGAATATTTTTGGTATCTTAGTACAGTCGTAGTTTTGATGACGTATGAATATAATAACTGAGTAGGCCGTAGTAAAATACGTTTGTGAGATAATATCTGCCTAATATACGTCAAAACCTTAGTAATATTTTTTTCTAGAAAAAGTGCGATACTATTTACAAAATGTTATCTAACTGCTTATTATATTGTGGCCACTAATCTACATAGAGTCAATAGAGAAATAGAAACATATCGGACAAAATGACGCAAACCTTTCCTAACATTTATTAAAATGGTAATTCACGCCTTAATCTATCATTATAAGGCATTTCTGAAGCAAAACTTAACTATGAATATACTTATTAAGAAAAACTAAGGCATAATCCAGTTAGATTTATGCCCACAAATCCTTGGATCAAGAGCACGTGAGAAAATCAAAATGACTCGATGATCAAATATTTAACTTGATACCAAAATACCCATGATTCATCACTGTCAATAGCCCTTAAAACATACAAGAATATATTTATGATGTAACGGTACCTTTAAGCATACTATTATATACTCAGGTTCAAAATAAGGCAACTAAAAGAGCAAGCCAAAAGTTACGCATTACCTCACAAGACTGAACAGGATTTTCTATTGATATGTTCAAAGGAGAGGTCAACCAGTTTCGTGAAATGATCTATTAGAAGCTTAATTAGCATATTACATGTAATTAATGGGCAAAAAATGGCTATAATTAATAAATGGCACGATAAAGGCCTATTAAAAGGACCTTTAATTGGGTAGGAAAAAATCCAAATTGTGAAATCAACAGATTTATATGGTTGCTTGGTACTTTAATATTCAGATACTGAAAGGTATTATTCGTTTTTTTTTTTTCAAGGGTAGAAGCAATGGAATGTATCGGCACTGGCCATAAAATTAATCAGACAAGTACGATCGAATGAGGGATCCAAATAAAACATGAGCACAAATTACAGGGAAATAAAAATAAAAGGGATGGGCAAAATAAATAAAAATAAAAGCAATATTACTTACCAACAACTCCAGTGACAATCCAATGATATATAGAAATAAATCACAACGGAAACACAGAAATGGACGATACAATGAACACCACGGGAGAGGGTTACAAAACAATATAATAAAAT
The DNA here is from genome assembly GCA_941860345.1 of Chrysodeixis includens. NCBI lineage: Eukaryota > Metazoa > Arthropoda > Insecta > Lepidoptera > Noctuidae > Chrysodeixis > Chrysodeixis includens. The sequence continues at coordinate 6,416,163 of OW796093.1, read as the reverse complement.
AAATTCACCAGGGTCAACAGGATCGCACAATCAAACTAACCGCGGTACACCATGCACTGTGACGCGGGGATGTCCAGGACTCGAGCTAACACTCACAGACGTTTCATAATCAATGCGTGAGTGTTGTAATATTTACGTAATTTTTTTTTCAGCTTGTCAGATGGTCGCCGCGATGTAGTGTGGCCGCAGCCGAATGTACCGCTCCCGGTGAACGCACGGGCCGCACTGCTTGCCCATAACGGCAAAAGGTCGTTCGTTACCCACATTCTCTTTCCGCGCAAGCCTTCTCAAGTAAGACAGAGACGGAAAATTTACGGCGCCGCCAAACTGCTCATCTGAGCGAGACGGCAACAACACAGCCTCAGGAAAACCCGAACTCGAGTCTTGATAGTTCTAACTTAAGACCATGCTTTGCCTTTGTGAATTATTTGAAAGGTATATCTCATTGCACAAGCATTTATGTGTAAACGGAAATAACAAAAACGATCTAATTGTCAATTGAATGGCTTTGTCAAGTTAAATGTCGATTGCCACACGACTTCACACAATGCGTGTATGTTTCCAATTCTCATAAACGTAGCAATAATATGCGTACGCATAACGCTGCGGGAAATATTAGATAATTTATTCTAGTATTATTCATTTAATTAGTACTAAGCCAGAGCTTTAGCAAATATGTTCTGCTTAATTAAACAAGTGCCTAGTTAGTGGAAATTACAGAATAATTAAACAGGAGCTGCTGTTATCCCTTTTATCTCCGTTGTTACAGCACAATTTAGTCACATATTCAAAGCCCCAATTTCATATTTTGGGTGAACTGAATATCCCTAATCATTAATTTTGAGTAGCAGTCTATGACAATAATAATCTGTGAAGCGTAACCATGCGTCCTCGATTTCATATTTTCTCGCTCAGTGAGTTTTAGCCGCGGCTGCTAGTTACTATAAGGTTGGATAGTTAGATTAGTTAGTGGATTTCACAATTTAATTAAAATTTAATAATGATAGATGTTCCGTGTTGAATGCTCATCGCGATTGTTTAGCTGTAGTTATTAGTTTTCCATTCGTTTTATTATAAAATTATAGGCTTTATATCTTCTTTTATAAATTCTGATTCACGTCACTTAACATTTAATTATCTTTAGTCATGGATACTTACGGTTTTTAAAAAACACTGATTTAACTTTTAGATTTAAATAGCTTCATTTTCATGGCAAAACAGATAAGAGATATATGGTATACGAGTTCATTCGAATTTCGTGTTGGAAATTAATGAGGCACCTATGAAAAATTCTTTACAACTGTAGTATAATAATCCGTTTTAAACGACATTTCCGAAGTGCAATTATTTCGTTGAAATTGTTACTATTAAATGTGTCGATATGAGGTAGAGCCGGATATAAATGGTTCATAGAATTTATCCCGATCAAGTTTTTGGCGATCAATATAATATCTACCATATGTTGTGTACAAATAAGGATTAATTTACTTTATTCTTTCAATTTATAATGTGTATAGGTCCATATTTATAGATAAGTTTTTTCTCATTATATTTAGAGTGTTGAAAAACAATTGAATAATTGGATAGTATGTTGCAAATTTATTTTCATTACCTGCACCTAACAGATAAAACATGTCGGTTTTGTAGTGCGGTTATAGTATGAGCTAAATTAATTAAATGTTTTTGAAACTTAAATATCATATCAATCTTACAATAATTTAATTCAACCGATTTAGCAATAACTATTATCGCACCTAAAAGTAGTTTGCAGGACAAAAATGTACCTATCAATGTATTATGACAAATTATGTTGTAAAGATACAAAGAGCAATACGTTTTTTTCATGAGCAGCACAATGAAACCTAACAAATCAGTAACTAATTAACTAATTGAGAGCATGCAATAGTGAAGTAATCTTCGATAGAAGCTCAAGACCTGTTTACAAACTATCCATAATTAGTGTGAACATAGCAGTAGTGCATCATTGTTTATTCAACAGCTATACTGGACCTAGCAATACCTCTTGATATAACACTATTGTTGTTTAGAAAGAGATGTCGTTATGTATCGTGTAGAGCGCTGTCTCACTCCCACAACTGCAACAGTCGTACTTTAATGTTTAATGGTGTAAGCATGGTTACTTCATGTACGTTGCGACAAATAATGAATACTGCAAGTGGATGCCCAGCCTTAATTAGTGGTCATTACAAAGTGACGTCATTTAATATTGTGAACTTTCACCTTTTTATGACTTGATTTTTTTACGTGTTTTCTCTTGTTTCCTCTACATTCTGTGTTAAGCGTTAATTTTGTGATAAGATCGCAGGTCAGGTTTTAATGAATTTATTTCTTCTTTATTAATGTCGTATAGTGGCCTTGCGGTTATGTAAAGATTTGTACCAATAATACCAGTGCACGCAAGTGCCAATTTTTAAAAGTAATATGTACTTTCTTAATTATTTTAAGTCACTACTGACAAACGGTGAAGGCAAACGTCATGAAGAAACCTGGATTTCAAATATTGGAATCTATAAATCGCCAATCAGCAGTAGCTTGGTGCTTAATGCTCAAACCTTCCCTGTATGGGAAGAGGCCAGTGCCCAGCAGGGTTACGTATATAGGCTGGCTATTTACATTCTTTTCCTTCATTAAAGATTTCGGTTTTCATAGTTGTGTGTGTATTATTATTATTGTGTGTGTAGTATTGATTGTAATCTTCGATACATTGACTAGGGCTTGGTTTTATGTAACAGCACTTATATTAACAGCCAAGTTACCTAATGTAGAGCAACCTTTTTTACTACAGATCGTTTATAAAAACTCGTTCATTGTTGATAGATATAGAAAGTTATCAATTGTTTTCGTGTTGCGGAATGTTGCTCTACATAAATAACTTCGGTTTCGGTCCATTTTATAATTGATTGTTAACTTTTAGGGACGTATACATAATTGTTTTTTTATGACTGCCCAAAACGAAGAGGATATTGTTTTCTGAAATCATCTATAGTATAAAATCATAAATAAATCATAAATAGTATAAAATGAGGTCGCTGTTTTTGTCCTTCTGTCTGTCTGTTTGCTTAAATCTTTAAAACTAAGCAACGTGTTTTTATGCGGTTTTTTAATAGATAGTGATTCAAGAGAAAAGTTTATATGTATAATACGTAAGTATTTCACCCGTGCGAAGCTGCGGAAGGTCGCTAGTGTATTATATTTCTATAGTCTACTTAAATTTCTATTTGTTGTTTGTTGTATGGGGTATCGATAGAATCTTTACATCGCTGCAAGTGCACAAGCGATATTTATATCACGAAAAAAACAACTGTGTGAATGTGAAACCATTTTTTACGTACTTTTATATTATTTTGCCCGTTTCTTTATTCAGGGAGTTCAAATATTCTTGGACAATGACTATTAAATTATACATTTTTTTAAGAGACTGATAGCTGGCTTACACGTCTGCCTATAGCACCTTTCAGTAAGTATAGTGAACATATTGTACATCAATACCTGTTGCTATTTTAGTAAGGTTATACTCGTCCGCTTATGTCAGGAGCGGCGTTGATTAAAGGCCCTGTTCGTAAAGCCATTATTAACCGTGTTGTGTTTGCACTGAGTTCCTGGCTACACGAGAAACGGAACCACCTGACCCGATATAGACTGACCTTAGAACACGCTCAATCTAATTTATTTGGGCTGTTGTACGTTTGGAATTACTCTACTTTTGGCTTTCGTTATCTCTGTAAAAGATTTTTAGAATCAGATTTCTAATTAATTATTAATACTAGATTTGAGAATCAAATACATGGATACATACATGGATAAACGATTAAACAATTATTGAATTATAAATCTTAGTCAAATAATTATATGAAATCGTGAAATTTTCTTTCAAATTAAAGATTGTTTAGCTTACAATATCAAGCATATTCCATAATAAACATTTCGCATTATAAGAAACCTATTGCAATTATTTGGTCGTGAATACGTAGTTTTGCTCGTGGCTATACGTTACCAAGTTTTTTTTTAGTATGAATATATTACATATTCCAACAAACAAACGTTAGTCAAATTTATCGTCTCTACCATTATCCCTAAATCATCCCTCACCAGATTTGATTCCACGACAAACTGAGCGTAATAATCTAAATATTTCTGCTCTAATTTGAATACATATCCATTTATTTCCTTAGAATATTTCGAGATAATGAATCCCAAACTAACCTTTTGTCAAAGCCAACAATATAGTGTAGAGCTACGGTCGCCGCTCTACCCGCGCTACCCGGCCGCCCGGCCGCCCGGCCACCCGCCGCCCGCTCTGTAAGGCACGCAAGCCGGGCCTTCATCAAAACTTGAACAACACCGTGGTATTGTGTTCCACGTAAATATTATTTACATATTTAGTTTATTCGGGTACGTCGACCACGTAGTTCTAATCTCACGTTCATTGTTTTAGTTTCACACGACTTGTTACGGCTGGGATACATCCTCGCGCCTATCGCACAAATCTATTTCCTTTTCATTTGTTCCTATGTGTTTTGTTTATTATTTTTCGTTGAATAACATTTGGCTAGCGCAGGTTTCATAGGATTTAGTCGGAATCGTTTGAGTATTGATGGAAATAGTGTTTGGAATGGCATGATAGGATTAACTGGGTAGAGCTAGCGTATAGTTAAAACGAGTTCTATTGTATGGAAATATTTCAATCGTTTTTAGTTTTAAAACCTAGGATTTAAACGTAGCATATAAAACACTCACTTACTTAAAATCGGTTGAAACTGTTACTGAAAATGCATTCACAGCAAAAATCAATACACCGTTAAAGAGAGCACACTATACAATATTTGCCGTACATTTTGCGTCTCAATAAAAATTTCAAAAGGTATTTTGAGTATGAAAAGGCCACGTACCACGAAGCTGGTACATTGTCGGAGTGGACGCGGAACTGCCACTGAATGCCAAAGCAGCCTTGTGCAGTGCAGCCGAAATATTACACTAATGTGAGGTTAATACTCCCACTATTACGCCTAACTTTGAAATACTCGTATTAAATAAACTATGAAGATTGTATTTGTTGATATTGTACCCAATTTAAAGTATTTAGTGGTAGCTAGGTTAGGGAATAATTTCCTAAACACTTCACAGTTGCGAATGATTTTGCAATTGTGGAGTACTATTGTATTTGTAACAATCTTTTCGAAGCGGCAAGGGATATCTGACCTACATTGGGTTACGCTAAACTGAAAGTTATAGATATAAAATTTTCATTTTAAAAAATATTTTTCGATGATGATATTTTCTTCTAATCATAGAACTAACACTTATCATGTATTGTTTAAGGAGGTTTATTTATAAATGTAGTTTGTCCAGTTCAGCATTAAATACCTATATATATTAATGCTACTGCATAACATGTGACAAATATAATTATGAGTATGTAACGTAATCATTAATAAGTTATAATCCATTCATGCGTTGAACTAGAAACATTAAAATTAGCCAGTAAAATTACGGCCTATGCTACGAAAATGAGTCCCATTTGTCAAGCTAAATGAATTTACCTTAAAAAGTATTATAAAATTCGTTACAGCCCATTTGTTTAATAACGTCGTGCCGCATTGGCATTCGGGTGTAAATCAAACTCACCTTGCGTGGAATTTAATTTAAAGTGATAAAGTAGTTCGCTACAGCTATTAAGTGATTTCATTCATTGGCACAGGTGGCAGCACTGGCGGCCGAGCGAAAGTGAATCGAGGGCACGCCAAGGTCCCGGCCGTTTTTTGCAATGATCCAATACTACCAACCTAGAAGTACAAAAGTTCTGAAACGTTGGTACCTTCATAAAGTCACGTAGAGTAAGGGTTGAGCCGTGACGAGAAAATATAAAATAGTTCCGTATTCCCGTAGTCCACAGTGCCATCCCTCACTCGGAATATTTGCGTTCTAAACGTTTTCAGTATTTCTAACACTTTGTTGTTTGTACAGCAAACTGAATAAACAGCGAAGAGTTAAATTATTCTACGTACTAACGTCTATCTGTAGTAACCAAAACATCTTATTTAAATTAGTTATGCTTTTCGAATTAACTGTAAGAGTAATGTTATTATTGTAATCTTATTAAAAGATACAAAAGGTTTCAAAACCTTAGACAAATTTCAACACATAGCGTTTCTATACCAAGAAATTATTTGTCTATTACGGGAAAAAATCTCCTCCCTTACATGTTTCTATTTTTAATAATTGAAAGATCTTAAAGAAAGGTTTGTTTTATAATGCGACTGCACGATCTGTAAAATACGTAGTATTTTAATAAAGAATATTTTACAACAAAAATCCCCAAGAATGAATTCCATATAAAAGTTACATTAACTTCCTACAATATCATAGCACACAAAACAATGCAACAAACGAGTTTAAAAAACCAACAAGCGATGTAAACAAAATCCATAAATAATTTAAACAGATGTAGAACCAACTATGGAGTGAGTTTACAACAATACGAATAACAGTGTCCACTTTAACACAGCACGAACAGAACTTGACTGTAAATAAAGTTGGGCTAACTTTTACGAGCATCCACAGTATTCCACAGCCAGCACAAACACGAAACCTTTTAAAAATGGCGATGAGCTCGGGATTCTGTTTTTTATTTAATCTTCCCGTAATCTGCTCGTAAAAAGGACAACAGGCCGCAACGCCACCTAGCGGCCGGGCCGGGAGCTGCCGAAGCGCCACCCGTAAAGTTTTTATTGTTTCCGGGTCACAGCGCGTCGACAATTCGGTTTTCCAATCAACATCTTTATAGTGATAGAGAGCGTAATACCAACTACACTAAAGCGTTCAGATTCCGAATGCTGCTAACTGTACCTTTATCTGTTTCCACACGACCGAATTTGGACATTTAAATATTATGCCGACTGCTCTGAATATTATTACGGTGATATTATCAGAGAATTTCAATAAACAAAGGTTTGGGTTCGAGCAGATTGGTTCAATGATCATTTGTATTGGTGTGAGATTGAGAAGTGGATATAATCAGTTTTAGGCGCACTTTGACGTCAGTTTTAAAAGGCTTTTAGAAAATAGGTCTCTGACTTATAAATTAAAAATCAACTTCAAGTTCAAAACGCGTGGGATTAACTGAATCCTAATTTCGCACCTACGCAGTTTGCGCGCTCGAGTATGTTTTTAATGAAGGCTTCGTTAAAGAGGGCCAGTTCCCAATTATAGAGTACACAATATATTAAGCGTGAAGTTTAATAATTTCACAACTTAATTAAGTGTGTGTATACACAGCAACGAATCCTCGCCTCATTGTATGACACGAATGAATTAATTTCATGCTTACGTTTGGTTTCGCTATGAACAGCGGTCTCTTTTAACAAGTGGAAAATTTCCGGAACGTTACACAGATAATTTAATTCCTTTGAACCGTCCTATTATGCGTATTGTGGCGCCAAACGTTTGTGGATTAGGATTCAACAAATTTCATTTAGTTTCTACGATGAACAAATAAAACGGCCAGTGAGATTATCGTAATCATTCATGTATTAAAATCCGTTGAGGGAGTTCGTTGTTGTGGTAAATTTTCCTTTTGTCCTTTGTGTCTATTTGTGGCGGCACCCGTTTTAAGAAAGTGCCAAAAACATTTCTCGACGGTTTCCAACGAGTAGAGCGAACGTTGGAGTTTGTAACCTTGCTTAAAAACTTTCCGTACATTTCCAGATTTAAATAATTGTTTGAAATAACTGAAGAATTGTAAGCCGTATTAAATTCAGTACAAAACGATTGTCGTCTCATTAAAATATGTAAACATTCACCATCTATTTAGGATAATGATTGACACCAACTCATGTAAAATTCATCAAATTCGTCCCAATTAGCATAATTTAAGGATTTTCTAATAACCAAGATTATGGAAGCTCGCCTCCCTCTGGTTTGGAGGGGTTTATGCAGGGCGAATTATCTCTGATAAACATAACATTAAAGGGGGGATACCGGGGATCAATATTGTCACCGGATAAACACTGCGACGCATAGTAACGTATAATGTGTTTATGGTATCTGGCACAAAATTGATTACAGCATCCAATCTGGAGGTAATGCAGGGTAATAGTAACGAGTTTACAGCGGAGCATATTGCCTCTAAACTCAAATCGCTATTAGCCTCACAAGAGCACTTCGACTCGCCTCCGACCTAGGGTAGATTTAAAATATGATGTAACGTTCAAAAATATGTTATTGCGGCTTTCTTACTAAACTGGATCGAAAACGATCTCAAAAAAGGCAAAAATAGAGTTTATAAAATTTAACTTAGCTAAGTTATACTTAATCCCTTCAATCGAATTTAAATAACAAGCAACAAAAAGGACTCAAATTTATTAAGTTCAATAGAAGATTCTGTAAATCATCTTCAATTTAATTCTAATAATATTTATTTATTTATTGATAAGCTTTCCAACAGAGGATACATAATAACATTTACTAATGCAATAAACGAAGCATAACCACAATTGATCTCTACTACTTACTTTTATACACGTTTTTGCCAACGACATGCAGATATTGGTAAACTGAATTGAACGCGTGGTCCCTTTGATCCAACCTGTCATGTGTGCGATGGACGCAATTGTTTCATACTTTTGTATGGCTACCATCGTGCCGGCACAATCCCGGTTCTGCATTGCGGCCTTGTATTGATACACTATGACTTCATTTTGTCATGCAAATAACGTACACTAGCAGAAAATTAATTCTCAGCACCCAATATCATCTTTGTAAGTAGGAATGCTTTCACGGCTACAATAATATTACTTTAAGATGTGACGGTGGAACCCCTAACCCCCTGTTTAACCATACATGCCTTGCCATGTCTTAAACAAAACATAGTACGTACCAGTTTGAAGCTTACAATTTCAATATTTTTTAGCACAACATTCAAGCCGGGGAAAAGATTTACGACTTGAAAATACTTTAAATTCTTAAGTCGCGAATCTTAAGACAATTCAGGACACGTTTGTTTCAGCTTTAATGCAGACAATCTAATGGGTAAAAGTTTTAAATTAGTTTATGTTAAACAGCGAGAGGTTCAGAGCACTTTGCTATATTAAAAGATTTCACGAGTCGTGTGCACTTCGGCTGTTGTTCGGGCGTAAGATACCCTTCTAACTTCGGCGTAACTTTGCAGAGTCGCGATATCGCAAAATAGATTATTTTTACAGTTACACACGACAATGGTTTTGTTCAGAACCCTTGTAATATCAATTTGGCTTCTAGCCCCAAAGTCTAATGCACCACCGTATTCGAACTTAGCTTTGAATTAACGGTAGTTTGCTTATTGTATGTTTGAACATTTTAATATGGAGTAAATATTTACATAGATTTAGCAAAGGTTTAGAGAAAAATAAATACAATCTCGTAGGTTTCGTGCACAAATACGGGATAAAGTTTTTAGTTTCACCCGCAAGCATTGTATTGCACCACTAAAAGAGTAAACGTTTTTACTAAAAGTTCTGAAATGAGGACAGCATCGCCATGAATAAATTGTAGCGTCGTTTGGGCACGTATGAGAATCTTTAACTCCGGAAGATGTAATTTGAGTTTCAAAGACGTGATGCGACTTTTTCCAAAGTTTTAATTATTCCTCCTTACCATGTTAATGAGGGTGAACCGTTTTAATAGCGCCTACAACATGTCTTAAGCTCTCTACACTCTATAATACTTCTAACATAGTGCTTTTATTGATTTATTCTAAGACGTCTTCATTAATTCTCAAACCAAAATAAACCTCAAAAATCCTATGAGCTAAAAAAGTAAAATCGTATCACAAAGTTCATTTCCAATTCATACGATATTTTTAAAGAGGGTCGAATTTCACAACAATTTGCCCAAATTTATTAAGATGAAGCTCAAATGTTATTCAATGTGGGCGACGCCGGTCCCCCTTTAAAAATACCTCTTGAATGATAAAAATACGGGGCTCATTTCGGCAGTATTGTGGTTTATGTCACGTAAGGCGAGGCCGACATACAAACCCCCGCATTATGTAAATAAATAGATAAAGATAGCAATTCAATTAGGGACCAGTTTACGCACGGTCGGAATCCACGCATGTCAAGTAAGCCAAGATTTTCATTAATTAACTCAATTATATTCCCGCATATCAAATTCATACTAACTCAGGAGGGCGTTGAATAATCTACGAATACTCCCATACATTTTGGATTCGATTTCATCAAAGGTCTACACATAATATCATACTGAGAACTTTCAAGATATACTTTGGAATTTAGATGAAGGGTGATATTGTGAACGTGATGCGTTCACTCTGAAACCATGTAGGCACAGTCACGCGTTCAATTAACGTGTTACCAAATTGGGTTCGTTTGTCATTCGAGACAGATAAAACCTCAAATTAAATGAAGCTCGGCGCGAATAAACGGAAATATTATTGCTGGTTTGTTAGTGTGACTATGCTTGGTAAATTACAATCTCGTAGTATCGGCCTGTAAATGTGGATAAAATGTATGTAAATCTTCGCCTTTACAGAAAAGAGGCCATTAATCACCACACTTGCCGTTGATAAACACGGCAGCAAATTGTCACGAGACGTACAGCCAAATCAAAGTTAACGAAACCGCATTCACCTGCGGTAAACGGTTTAGGAATATTTCTAACTAGTGAAGCTACAAGCGTATACAAGTGTCGCTAACGAGGCCGTTATCAGAGCTCGGATGTTCCCTGTATACCTACAAATACCCACCCCACGTAGAAGAGCGTTCGCAACTGATTGCTCAATTAAGTTCAGCACAAAATCATCAATCAATCGCAAGCTGTGCTCTGTTCACCTTTGATTGATTCCGCTCATTATACTTGGCTGAGGTTGTTAACCGTCCAGAGAATATAAGAGCAACACATAATTATGTACCGTGTTAGGGATAACGAGGAATATTAGCATTACAGAAATATTCCATGTGCTGTAGAAATATGAAGGCAATATTGTACCTGGGTAAAGACTAAATACGTATAATGTGAGCATTTTAAAACCTCAGGTGTTCAAATTTTGACCCAAATTATGGAGATTTGCATGAATAATTGTATGCAGTGATGTTCAAATGAGCATTCTTAAGCATGATAATACGTTATGTGCTCGTGCAGCCGTACGTCACCATTACATTCACCTGATAACGACACGCGCTGCTTTGTTAACATATGTGCCGCAAAAAGGTATGATTGATGTCTCGTTCGGTGAGAGATGCTCCGTGCCTGGAGCGATTCTTCACTCAACCCCCTAATGTTGTGATCTCAAAGGGCTTGGGAACGAGGGAACAATGCTCGAGTCACAAGCCTTGCTGCTCATAAATATCCTTAACAATACATATTATACGGAGATCTCGTGAATTATTATGATTCAGCAAGGAAATTCAAGTTGTGTTAATGTGAGATATTCATCATAACTATATAGACCAAAAATATCCCTGATATTTTGCTAGGCCATAACTTTTACACGCAAACAACTTTATCGCATTATCCAGGATGTGAAGAAACCGTGGGATCTGAGTTACTGCAGCCCTAACCCCAGCATTAAAATCTATAATAAAGGCACGTATTCAATATAGCAAAACGCAAACCAAAACCAATTGTACATAACGGGTTTTGTTCTTTTTATATTTAGCCATAAAATTGGCCCGAGATTCCGGAAGCAATCGCATAAAAGACGCCTGGATTACAATATCGGCAGGTGAGATGAATACGGTGGGAAGCAATAAGGAACTTTCTCGCATTACTCCGGGGCCCGGCGGCGTGAAGCGATCCCACACTGTAAACTTACAACTCGATTGTGCCGCGGGGATCGTCCACCACAGCGCTGGCCTGTTTCCTCTGATAAACTGTTATTGGGTGCACAGTAAACTGAGAAAAACTTTGATGTTGACAAGCCTCGGGCATGCACTTGGGTACCACAACATGTCCACCCGAAACGGTTTTTTATTATGCCCCAAGCGAAGTTGGAACGTAACGAAGAGATCGACTAACGAGTTCCACTATGAGAAAGAAAGACGGAATTACTAGCGTGTTGGTTTGACATGCAGATTAGGATGCAAAACTGAATGTCGAACCTGGCTCTTTAGTTAAATCAGGAGCATTCAGTTGAAATCATTTTAACACAGAATTTGCGATGAATGGACGGTTAAGCATGATCATCGGATTGCTCTATTCAATACCCAGAATCGTATAATCGTTTAACACAAAATGCGACAACCGTATACCCAGCGCGTCCTGCCTAATTGCTATAGATTGATCGCGGGACACGATTCACAATAATACCCTCTATTATGGGATATTCGGAAATAATTCAGAGACACGTTTTGTGTAGTTGCAAGCGAACTAATGGGCAGCTGTCACACTTCGTTATTCAATTTGAATACATCCCGAGGGCGGCTAAACAAACGGAGGAACCTGTATCTAACGACGTGTCATGTTGCCGTGTTTGTCGCTCGGCAATCTTTCATCAATCTAAAATTCACAATCAGTCCTGTATCGGGGGTTTCGACCCAATTTTAGTTCCGTCTGTTGGTAGAAGTTCGTGTGTGAAAATTCGAATAGTAAAAGTGTGGATGAGCAATATTAAATTTCAAATAAGCGTTTTGTTTGTTGGACATTTTCAAGCAATTTCTTTTATTGTTTATATCATTAGCACAAAGCATTAAACAGGCATGTACATCAAGCGAAGTGCCTAACAACACTAGGGCCCAGCGACCCTTTAATAATAAGAACCACGAACGCACGCATTTAATGTCTATCATGCACGCTCCGAATAGGCATTTGAGGGGCGTAATACTAAATTAACTAGCGTGCCTCCTTTATCATGAGCATCCATACTAATAACTTGTGGTGCGGGACGGTGACGACGTGACACAAGTGGCTATTGGCAGTAGCGAGCGAAATTGCTTATTGCCTGCCAACCGCCCGTCTCGGCACCAGCTACCTATATTACCGAGATAAAGCCTCCGGAGCCACTTCTCGGGAAATTAGAGTTGGTACTCGTGTTTGTAACACTATGAATAGGTCTCTCCCAAAGTATGGGTAGGTAAAGTGAATTTTCAGGTAGTTTGATTAATCGCTTTCATATTTCGTCATCGCTACGGTAGCATTGAGTAGCCAATGGATTTTTTGGTAGTGTTGTATCGCACAGTTGAGTTTTAGTATACACGCAAATAACTCTACTTAAAATTCCACTTCAATTCTTTTATACATTTTGTACGTAAAACTAACCCGTTTCTTTGTATAAAATGTCTCTGATTAAACTTTACAGTTTCAGGAAAATCTCCAAGTTAGTTGAGATAGATACACATTGCTTATTCTTATTTTAAACGAAACTTTTTCCTTGTACTGACAATTGCAACGGTACCTAGAAAAGAAAATAGTTTGTATTTGTTTACTTTTAGAACAAGCTTTAGTAGAGTAGAAGTAGTAAACATTGCAGTTACTATTGCAATGTTTTTTTTTTATGGAATGTTTTTACATTTTCAGTATTGACTCAAGTTTCTAGTTCATTCACGGGAATTAAAAAAATTTAATGCACAAGTATAGACAAACTAACAATATGAATGTTACCTAATTTTGCTAGTGAATAGTAATTTAGAAGTAGTTATAATATATTAAACATTTAAGCACCAACACACTCAAATAAACTGATATAGCAACAAAATCACATACCTATATCACTATCAGGTAAAATTATAACCCTGTTACCCTATATTAAAAATGTAAACTTATTCACAAATTACTTACGTTTAAAATAAAAGGTTGGATTGGAATTTCGCTCTCATCCTGGTCGACATGTTTCAATTATGTTGAGGTCGACTTCTAGGATAACCGCATTCCGAACGTCGTGCGTGACTCATTGCCATACGTATTCATTCAGATGGAAAAAAGAAAATTGCAGCAAACATTCGCTCTAAAGGTTTGCTGTCTCGAATCGGTTTTGTATAGATAAGGTTGTGGATATACAGGGTGACTTTGAAGTCGTGGGCAATATTTTAAACTAAGACACTATTAATGATACTAATAGCGTTAGGGCTACTTTTACGCAAAAAGAAAAAAAAATGGTGGAGTGTGGGGCTTAGGCCGTGAGGCGGCCCCGTACCCACTAAAACCCCCGGGTTTTCGGCGTGCGCCACCATGGAGGGGTCACGGGAAACCAAGACGATTACTTCCGCGACCCCTCCGGCGCCTGACCGGGCGTCGGATGCCCGGCCCCACCGGGGGGAACTAGGTAACTACCTGCATTATTTTTTTTTTTAAGTAAAAATAGCCCTAACGCAATTAGTATCATTAATAGTGTCTTAGTTTAAAATATTGCTCACGACTTCAAAGTCACCCTGTATAATCAAGTAACTTATGTGGATTTTTTCATAATAATAAGATTATTTGTTTTATTTTCTAAGCGAAATTATTAGTAGTTTTAAATAAATTTACTCATATCAATGGCCGTCACTAACTAGAAAAAAGATAGCGGGACAAACTAAAAGGACCTTAGGAAAATGGGGGTAGTCTTTAAGAGTCGCTGCACGCTTTAGACAATGGAGGGAGACTTTTGTCCAGCAGTGGGGTGGTACTGACTAGGTATTATAATATGTGATCATTTTTATTATAATCTTATTCGATTAATAAAACCACGGTGGAATAAAAAAACTTTTTTGTAACATCACAGAAAAAAGACGAATTGTTTCAGAACAAAACACATCTACCTACATCCATGGGGAATAAAAGCATATAAAGATATGTACTCGGAAAAAAGCTTTACCATTTTTACCAATCGCAAGCCTTTATTCCATTATATTGTATATCATAGGAATATTCCAGTAAATGGTAACATTATTTCTTGTATACGCTTACCTGAGTAGGTATATTATATAATATTGAGGCAAATATATTGTGGCGAGCAAGTAAAGGCGTAGGACGGCCTTTGTGGATCCAATGTTAGCAAAGGGATCAATACCGCACATAAATATCATAAAAGGTATTAGAATGTGTACATTGTAATTTATTATTCAATATTTTGGATATCGATAGTGGAGAATAATATGATAGTGCGTCTACGAAACATGTAAATGTTAAGAATGATAAAAATATTAAATTGAGACAGGTTTACAGTATCAAGTTAGGTACACAAAATCCTTTAATTTTGATATAAGCAATAAAATAAACTTAATTTACTGAAATAATTAAAGTAAGATTGACATATCTTTTTTGTCATTTTACATTTCGATGTAAAGTAAATTTCACTAGTATTTTTTAAACTTGAAATTTCGTGAAAAGCGCACAAAAAAAAACAAAGTATATACTTACACTAAGAAAAAGGTTCGTTTACCTTGAAAGAAAAAGTATACTTACATTACAACTATTTTTCCTTATTTCTATAACCAAAAAGATTTTCATAACCTTTGAAAATAAATCTAAGAATCTGTAACTCCCACCGGAGAACTTCTAATAAAAGCTTTTATAACAAGATGTTTATCTTTTGTTTTTCTTTCATTGCTAAGATAAACGCCAATTCACATATGGTATGGAACTTTAGGAGCCCTTGATTGATCACAACTCTAAGGGCTGATAAGATCAAAAACTTTTTGGAAGGAAAAATGGCCGCCTGCCTTTTTGACGTCACAATTTAATCTGTTTGCTTTAGTCAGTGTGAGTTTGCTTTAAAATATGTTTTGCATTTGCTGTAAGGGGAGTATAGTTAATATTTGTCAGGCCAGTCGTTCTGATATTAGTAATGTAGTATACACATTTGGCGAAACACTTTCCAAATCCAATATCGAAAAAAAAAGATAAGAAAAATCTACACTTTATACAAATATTGACATGTCCTTTTTGCAAAGTAACTTTCTAGAAATGTTTACATCAGTAGAAAACATTCAAAATTATGAGATCACTTTGTATCAATAAATCACGTGACTAAGACATGTCATTTCATACATTTAAGAGTTTTCTATTGACGTTATCGATCGCTAACGATTACTAAAATGTCGCTTGGCTAAAGGGGCTGTGTATCCAAAACCTCATTTTATGAGTAAATACCTACACACAAACTACTAATAAAATAATTATTACGATTAAATTGGAAATTCCCAGCCTTGTGATGAATTTAGCCATTCAGCTTAGATCCAATACCGTGATTCCCGCATAGCAACAACTGCTGTCAAAAGCTTATTACCATGAATTAACAGTATTAACACCCAAGGCTTAGCATTTCCCTCTAGGGTGGCAATTAAAAACTTTACCATAGCAGTATACAATTCGACACACCTGGTAAATGTAGTTACACGTACCGTATCCTCCACGGAGTCAAATGCGAGCATACACACATAATATAGGTACAACTAATATTATAAACGAAACGTTTGTAAGTATGGATGTAGGTTTGTGACTCTTTCAAGCTCAAACATCTAGATCAATTTTAATGAAATTTAGTATGTAGTTAGCGGAAACCCTGTATAAATACAGGCTACTTTTTAACCGATAACATCTGAGGGAGGTTATGTTTTTGCAGTTACAAATGCTACAATCGACATTCACGCGGACGAAGTCCCTGGTAACAGTTCGTACTTTGTACACATACACATACACATATTTATAAGCGGATGTAGATTTCCATAGCTTTTCTCCGTAAATATGTATAAACCTTTGTTACGCACAGTCTATAAAAACCTTCAGTACTACCTTTAGACGTAGGATTTTCTGATACGCAAAGGTGTGATTGGGTTTCGCCATAAAGAGTTTCGTATTAGCCGCAACATATATTCCCAGTAAATCGCGTAAGCCCGTCCTCTATAAGACGGAGCTTAGCGCCTGCGGAATATAGTTTACAAAATAACGTAACAGGAATATAGTTAAGCCGTGCTTTGATATACGCAGTGTAATATGTATTCTACTTTGACGTAGAAAACAACAATGAAATATCGATTTTTAGACGTATGATGGTGCCTAAATGATTTAGAGGATTTTGATAAAATTTCGTATATAGTTATGTCATAAACACAACTAAGAAATCTATACGAACTGTAGTCAGGATGCAAGCTACTTCTTTCACCGATTAATGGGTCTGGGTGTAATTTATCTATGGCATGTATGTATTTAGAAGTATATAAGTTGTCTAGTACTCATAATTCAAGCTCCATATATTTTGAGACTAGATGGTGTTGTGTGAAATTCGTGGAATATTTATTTATTTATAACCAAAATTTATGCAAACAAGGTGGCAAGACTTTAATCAAATCTTATATATCATATCCCAACGACGGCAAAACTTTAAACAAGTGTGAAACTGTTGTTTTAATAAATAACTGATCCTAAAATATAAATCTAATCCTTTTTAGACCGAATGGAACATACATAACCATAACACACATATCTACATGAACACGGGTAAGAGTTACTTAATAAGGAGCAAGGATATCATATTATACCTTCGTAATAACATCAACAGGAGGGGACCGAACACGTTACATCATTAAATTAATAAGCGTTGAGCGTAATCAAACAATTAATTGTGACAAAGGATAACAAAGGCCGGATTGCTAATCATGTTTATGTAAATATTCGCTTGATTGGCCTTTACTTCGCGTTGTAGAATGTTGAATAATAATTGTGTACAGTAAAAAAAGTGCTAGCTGTAAGTTGTCAAATCGGAAATAATTCTGCCGTGAAAGCGAGACATTGATATGGCATGTCTAGTAAGTCTCGCTTTCTCAAAGGCTGACGTTCCTCAATAGATGCTAAACGTATGCTTATACGAGTATGTACAACAATAACATAAAAAATATTGATATAACATGTGACAAAATATTTTCCTAAATAATATCGACAAATATACATACGTCGCTTAAGATCATTCTAAGAAATAATAGAATGTAAATTAATCTATAATCTAAAAACATGTAATTAATCAACGTACTTAGGTACGTTAACTACTAAGGGAAATTCTAAGAACGTGCTTAAAACGGTAATTAAATTATGTGAAATGTTAAAATTGTAAACCTATAAGGAGATTATGTTTTAATAATTAGCATGATGCAAAATTTGGGTAATACCCTCTTACTTGGAATAAATCTAACATATTTAACAATCTCTCAACGAAATCTGACTCAGATAATAATGTTAATCTAGCTAATGAACCAACTTTATGTTTGATTTAAACGTTATTCAAAACAGTATTATTTTAACCCATTTAATGTCGCTTTGCTGGTCAAATTCTTTTACGTGTTCAAACTTTTTTGTTCCATGACAATTTACATTACACATCTAAAAATGTATCTATACCATCCAGACACCGAATATTTAAATAATATTCAGACCAGAACATAGCCAACAAACCACTATCAAGCAAAAAATAAAATACAATCGTATTGTTCAAAACAAGAGACAATCCAACACTTTTTCTTCTAAATTCATTCACCCCTCAAGTTATTAACAGCCTGACCGTCGCTGATTACTCCGTCCATAATCTTACAGATAAACCAATTCGTACCGTCCATGTTTGGCACTGACAACCGAATAATTGGCGGGATGAGGGCAAACAATCAGAGTGTAATAAAATGCGTAGTTAATACCGATCGCGATTGCATTGTCTAGTGCTTTTGTGCTGACGGTACCCTGCCGAGGGTAAGAGATTACTGCTATCTATTCGTTATTGTAATTTATATCAGCCATTATCGGTATCTCTATAATATATGTGAGCAAGCACGTTATTTTTGGTTACCCAAATATTTGTAATTTAATTATGAAGTTTTCATTACTTACATCAAATTAGCTTACGCAAATAAAATGTTCATAGCCTAAACTAAAATGGACGTTTTTAGCTTAATAGACATAATACAGGCAGCCTTCTAAACATTTATGTAACGTTATTGTCTTTAAATCTGACTAGAAAAGGCTGTTTTCTTAGAATAGCCACAACATCAGCCGCTGCGCTTTTAAAAGCTGCATAAAATCTCACCAGCTTTAAAACCCGTCAACTTACTCGTCAGAAATGTTCTACTAGATCCGAATTTACTTATGCGTCATTGTATAAATTAAGTTTTGTGAGCCGGTTATAAATAAACTACAAAATAAATTGCAATGATGAAACTTGTTAATGACACAAGGACATCTGCAAATAAATATATATAAAAGTTCCACTAAATAAGCTTTGCAATAACATTTGATTTATTGCGTTACATGTATGTAGAAGGTCCTTAAAAACCAATTATTTAAACTGTTTTAAAACAAATTTTAAATATAATTGAGTTGACTACCGCACGCAGCAACACTGACAGATTAATTAAGGCAAATAAATGCATACGTTATAGTTTCTGTAGCGACACAACACGAATATTGTGACGAAACCAATTTTCGTATGCATTTATTCGTTGAAAACCGTTCATGCATGCCTTCTGTAGAGCACTTCGTCCGATTCGTCAATTATTTTCCCATTTTTTACGTGTTTCGGCATCACGGCCGCACAAAAATGTCCAACACTGCGACTATGGTACAGACATGCGCCTTTCTATGTAATTGGAGCGTCAATATTCGTTCGCAGAACGCTTTGCATATTTCATAGCGCGGGCCTTTGAAACTGTGCACTACACAGTGAGGTGGAGCTCGGATACATGCCGCAAATGTCAAGGTCAAAGAAAAACGAGTAAACATCAACAATCTTATGTAGCATTGTGTTCGAATGGTGATATGTCATACGAGCAATTATTGTTACTCACTGTCCGCTACAAATGTGAGGAATGACGCATAATGTGGATGTAGATTGATCTGCAGTCTATCGCTGATTGCGTATTGTTCCGATCGTTACACCGGAGGCTGGCTATTTGCAACTCACACTGGCTTACAAATCTTGCACGGTCACGGTACAATCAAGTGATGTGAGCGATTTATTCGTAAAGAACATTATTTTCGCTCTATACCGAGTTGTGTAGGATAAGTTAATATGGAACGAAATAATGTTCTGCGTCGATTATTTACGAGTTCATGTTTCCGATGGAAAGGAAATAGGTTTGTGATAGATTTTATCCCGAAAAGCAGCCTCATTATATTGCTCCATCCAATAATACGATATAAGTAGGTTAGGTTAAAGATGTTATACATGAATGTCTGTTGCTTTTTGTTGAATAAATACGTTTTATCGAAAGTATTGTATGAAGAAAAAACATATTTGGTTTATCTAATAAGCAGTCGTAATATTTGGCTCCTGTAAAACAGGTTTTACCTAGCTCAGCAGCCAGGACTTCCAATAAAATTGAAAGTCATATTTTTTATGCCAATAAAATATTTTTATTATTTACTAGCCGATACAAAAATATTTTTTCAATTCGACCCAGTAATTCCTGAGATTAGCGCGTTCAAACTCTTCAGCTTTATCATATTAGTTAATATTATTAGTTGTTCATCATTCAGAACTAGTTATACGAATATTAATTTATACTATTATAACATCTCCCTCTTAAGTTATAAGACACTAGCTTTGACTGCCGAGTGAAGACGTTTCTGCTTTGAGGACTTACTCGTAAGTCACGCCAGACGTCCGGTCAAGCGTCGCACAACGCTTATAGACTTTACTGCGGTTCTAGTGGGGCTAGTCTCTACAAGTTATTGCTTTTGCGATATTGACTATTATATTAAGTATTTTGGCATCTAACGAATTTAATAGTTCTACGAGATATTTAATAGGAGGGTAATGGGAAATAGTTTATAATATAAAAGAAGACTTTAAATACAGGAAGAGTATCTTATAAGTCTTGGCGAAGCAGTCATTCTTAAATTGTATTGTATGTATTCATTTTTTATAAAAAAAAATACACATTTTGTTGACGTAATAATATGTTATGAAGTATTTATATACATGTAAATTACAGGTATACACTACATTTTAATATCATAGCACATTTTTTTAAGTAAATATTTTTTTATTTATTTAAAGTTCTTTTAATAATACCATTTCTGGTAATAAAATAAGTGACTTTAATGTAACTCTGACGGTAAGAGAAATGTTTTGTTGCCATGTACTGTAACACTGTTATTATATTCCACTGCCATGGCTAATTCCAAAGTCTTAGTAACTTTAACAAGCTTATAGCAGTATCTAATTAGTATTTAGTGTGTAAAGTTTAGTGCCTCGGGCTAAGTTAGCCGTTTGTGCTAACTGTTCGCGTAGGCGGCTGCGTTTGACGTGCTTGCATATAGCTTTGTTACATCGTTCTCATGGCCGTACGGTGTCAAACTCACAAGGCTCTGTTGTAGGGCAAAAGTCGCTACAAAAACGGTTTGTTTACACTTTGTAATGGAACCGACAGTGTACATCTAATTACATCATATTATTTATTATAAATGATTAGAGATGTGGCTTAAATCAGAGCGTTGATTCAATCCCTATTTTGTCCTAAAAATAGATCATAAAATCTCTTCAGAGATATTGCATTAGTTCCTTTTAATTAAAGACTATATTTTCATCCCCATCCTAATTCAAACGTACCCCTTTTTAATATTCTTTATAAAAACATAAAAGGATTCATTGTCCTGTTGTCTTTAGCTTTAATGATTCTATTAGGGGTAAGAATTCTATTAAGGCAGCAATGCTGATCGAGTAAGTCAATATTGCCCGAAAATTGTTTCGCGATCGTCGGCCGATAATTTAATTATTTCGGGATCCAATTTAACAGGGCTGTTGTTTGGGCGGCTTACATTGGCCGCCACAGATGTGATTACCCGCCCTGGACTGGAGCCCTCTGTTTGAGTTAATCTCCAATATGCTTGCTCGTCACTAACACTCGCCGCCCGACGATGTGTAACATATTGTTCACTATATTACCTACCAAGGTAAACATATTAGGTTATTCAAGAATACTGTAACATGCCGTGATAATGTTAGTTGAAGAGCAGATCAAATTTCATAAACACTGCTTATCAACAAGCAAAGTACACATTTTAGCACAAAACTTGAGCAACAGAAATAATAAAAACAAAAGAGGTCGGAGAAGAAAATCCAGTAAGATAATGGTAACCAAAAGCAAAAACGAAAGTAAACGCAATCTCATTAGAGGAATACCCGACCTCCCTCAGACCTAGCAATATTTCTCCCAGAGGTACCAAAGATAAAGTGTAACAACGTACGGAGAAAAAATCTTAAAGTTCTTTGTGCACCATAAACAGTTAGCCATGCTTCCATTCGGTTGTTTATTATCGGTCCCCTCATTGTCTATTCCTCTGTCGCAGTACCGGCAGTGGCCCGGAATTCAAACACAGCTTTTTAATTAACCTCGATTTGTGATCAAACTTTTTTGGAATGCCTCAAGTGTACCATTGTACTCGGCAGTCCGACTTTAATGCAATCGGTTTTGGAGTTTGAACTAAAAGTGGATTAGGATTTTGTAGTGAATCGTAGAACTACATTTCAGAATATAAGGTTTTTCATGATATTTGCTAAATTTTCAATATAAACTATTTACTTATTTGTTTGTTACAATATCAGAATAAAACTAACATTATAATTACAAAGGGACAATTAAGTTTAGTTGATACCCATATTTCATTAAACCTCGATGCAAACAGCAATATTTTCGTAGACATTGTCCCAAATACCAGCTATATCAAAATAGTGTTGTGAAAGATTGTGAATGTAACAAATGTTCCTGATAAAGGCAATAAAAAATTCAAATGGTCGAGAGTAAGCGATCCCTTTTATTTTCTCGATTGCGAATTTGTAACTTTACTGTGACACGTAGTTTTACCCGTACTTTTCATTTTCGTCAATACAGCGGTTATGCTTTCCTCGTTCATATTTCGTATTAATTCTCTAGCTATTTTTTTAGCTTCAGTTTATTATCATTTGCATTCGTTGTTTAGATTGTTGTGTTGACGCTAAATGTTACTTTTAATAAAAGTTTTTTTTTTGTTATTTGTATGTAAATAGCTTTAAATTGTCGAAGTTCATCAACCCCGAAGTTAAAATTACCAATAAATTGGTACATGATTAATCCTGATAGTAAGTAATTTAATTATTTTGGCAAATATCAAAACTAAATTACTTTTACAATAACTACGAACCAATCATCGTAACTCCTTTACGACAAATACACAATTATAATTGTAGATATTAAATGAAAAGGTAATACTTACAATACGTTGCTGCTTAGCATGTACCTTTTCAGGCAACGTTATATTAAAGAAAATTTCCCGGTTCATTATAAAAATTGCACAAGATGTAAGTGTATTCCCAGTAGATGTTACGAGTATATTGGAAATTGAACATCTCTCATGAGAGAAGTCATCTTCAAACAGGTAAAAATTAATGTAAGTATCCATTACATATCGTGGTTGAAGAATTTCTAACAAGAATTTTTAATTATGTATTTATACTTTTTACATAAGTTACGTAAGGTTAATCGAAGCAAACTCTACTATAGCAAACTATACTATTAAAAAGTCTTTGAAGCTGTATAATTTGCTCGGAAAACCAAGAACAATATTCAAAATCTTGGACCGTTACGTTTACAACTTAAAGCTATTATTATGCAATGAATTGAATTTAGAAGCCGCCACTCTATACATATTTGAAATGTAGGTAGTATTACGCACAACATGCGTGTCTTCAAAGCACGTACATTCAAATCAATGTACTGCGTGTACATCAGTATACACGCAGTACATTGATTTGAGTATTAATTATACTTCATCCAGCAATAAAAGTTCAAACAAACCACGATCAAAATTATCCAGTAAAAGAATAATTATATCTTAATAATAACAACAACAAACTATCAATACCGCCTGATAGTGTAAGCGGGTGCTCGAAACAATGCTCGCGAGCGGCGCCGCAGCACAAAGCTTAACTATCAACTTTACTAACATATTAAGTGCTTAAATTGCTAAGTTTATAATGCTGTTATTAAGCGGGCGGTGCGCGGAACATTGTCTTGGAATAAACTAGTTGACATAAAACTCTACTGAAGTTATACAGGGCTTAAAATAGCCTGTCAATAATTTGTTTGTGGTTTAATTTGACTTGTAAACGCTGTTTAACATTGTTTTGTGTTATGTCAGCTACAGTACAGCGATTTCGTGTGTATTTACTTTAGTTGTCTTTAAAGGAACACTGTAAAATATGAATATATACGATAGTTAAATGAAATTATTCCAGGATGACTTTAAGTAATTCAAAACTCAAAACTCTATCTGAGATTATTATAACCGCTTAAGTTTCTTGACGATAAACGAACCACCGCTACAATTTAAAACGTGATAATATTTGTTGTTCGTGATAATATCATACCAGCCTCTAAAGGCAACATTTTAAAGCCTCCTTTCCACAACACTAAAACAAATATTTCACCCGCACAATCTGCAAACAACATAAACTACAATCTGCTGACTAATTAAGTCAAAACACATTTTAAACAGTCGCGCGCAATAAAATGTAAAGGCAACGTTGTGCAGTAAGGTGCTATCACAAAATTGGAGTTTAAATTGCCTGCAAAATGGCAATATTAAAGTCTTTTTATTGCATAATGCCGCGACGCTCACGGGCTCCGGCCCTCCAGCCAAGTATCTGAACGACGGTAATCTCAAATGACAATATTATCCTTCTCACGTACAAACTCCTCATCCTCTTTTGAACACAAATGCCTATAATATCCTTGTTACACTTCTATTATTTACACCTAAAATATTGACACAGCAAAAAACGACTTTGTTATACATAATTAGCTGCAGTCTATTCTTCTCTTCACGCGATAAATTTTACTTAATGACGAAGTAAAATGTCGTGAGAGCGTTCGTTGATCGACATACCGTGTAAAAACATACAATAACAGTGAGAATGACATTGATGACGATTTATGATGGAGCGTCATATCAAACATGCAGATCTCCCATTATGTAATGGAAATTGGAGGCATCAGAAAAAGCGACACATCTTTATTGTTGCTTTAATAGAAAGTCATTTTATCATGACTCACAAAATAATATTCGATTTTAAAAGCATGTTAGAGCAGTACAAACAGAAAAGTTTATGGATCCAAAAAGGCTTCGGTCAGATTCTTGTATTTATAAATAACTGACAATTTTCCCGGATGACCCCGGAGCTCGACAAGCACGAAATTCCATTAAACATAAATTTACGAAAAAATGCGACCCCTGAACTCGTGTTACAACTATAAACAGCACATTAGGGAAAGCGTCTCGGTACCTTTGTAGCAATTCAACTTTCATTTGGTATATGTTCACACATTAGGGCGGTCCGCGTTTATATTATTGCGGCGGTGGTGGCGCGGCGCAAACTGCCAGTTAACTGGCACCGGACACTCCGAACACACGGACACCACCACATATTGTACTTGCAATAGAATTTACTCACGACAATTTATCTTTAGAACAGCTAACACGAACAACGCGGTTAATGGCGCCGCACTGCCCACGCGCCCCGAACCCAGATCCTGTAAAGTAATATTATTATATTTTACGCCTACTATAAAATATGCATGCGGGTATATAAACTATCCTTTACTTTTTATAGGTACCGCAAGCTAGCTTTATACGTAACTCATTTTTTTCATAACCTTAAGTAAACCATTTTTGCATGCACGATTAACGAATAAGTTTCATGGCAAAGAAAATCCATAATAGGGTATTTCTGATTTCTTTTCTTATGATTCAAGATTATCGTAGCGAATAAAACGGTCGAAATCCAATTCGTCCCGTGATTGAGCTCTGAGCAAATGGGTCAACCAGGGTCAACGATGCCAGGCTACTGAAAGCTAACGAATTAGGTATTCACCTGCTTTCGTGGTTGATTACACGATTCATTTAAAAAGCGTACAGAATATATCGTTACCGACCTAATCACAAAGGCTCTATTCAGGATGTTTAATTATATCGCATTCAGTTTGCTATCCAATTATTTAAATAACCATACCATATATTCGCAAGATGAATAGTCGATTAGTAGATAGTATTTAATATTAATTTAGGCTGTTTTCCTCTTACTAATGATTGGACTGGATTTAATTAGTCTTAGACTTGGCACCCTGTGAACATGTTCTCACGTCATATAACGTAACATGGTTTTGCTTAAGCTCAACAAAGGTGGTGCCAAGATCATTTGTAAAGCTCTTCCGGCTAATTACTTTGTGCAACATTAATTTTAGGGATTCTGTTTGTGTCATTTGAATTAACGTACAACAAACTACGTCACGAAGTTATGAATAAAAATCAAGTAAAATTTGTTGTTAACATTTTGTCGAAAAACAATCGTCAGGTTTTAACCCGTTTTTCTGCTAAAGAAATTGTTGGTAAGAATAATTATTGGTAAACAATAACTTCTACTAAAATATTATATTGGACTTAGGTATTAAACTAGGCTCATATAGAACAATTGTACACTATGGATACTAACCTTGGGTAAAAACCTTATTACGTCGTGCTATCTTTTTTTTTTACTATTTTCAACTTTAGAACGTTCTTGTAAAAATCTTATCATAACGCGCCATTATCTTTTTTTTTGTTCTCAACTTTATGATACCTAGATTCAAAACCTCAATAACATTTTGAATGTCTATTCAATTATTACAAACATTAGGTATTAGTACGCGAACTGCCTTCGAGTTGTTGTTGTGTCGCACGTGGGAGGTAGTCACGCAGGGTACACACGAGCGCGCCTGTCCGATACGATTAGTTACGCGACGCATTTACTCACAAACATTAATAAAACGACGAACAAAAATAATCAAGTATTTTGAGCCAAAAGTAATGTTTATAATAACATTTTTTTATTTTATACAAAAGGATTAAGTTGTACCTACATTGGTTGAATATATTTTGATCTATCGGAAATTTAATTTATCGAACGTGACTTTTTTAAAGTTATACTTATGTCCTTTCTTATTTATCCTAAGACACTTCTGACAAACGGTGAAGGTAAACAATGAGGAAACCTGGATTCCAAACATTGGAATCTGTAATCACCAATCCGTAGTGAGCTAGCGTGGTGATCAATGCTCTAACCTTCCCTATATGGGAAGAGACTTTTGCGCAGTAATCGGACGTATATAGGCTGGTATATTTTATTATTTACATATTAACCGTCTTCAATTTAATTAGCACTAGTATATTTTGAATGGAGAATAGACAGCTACCAAAACCAAACAAATGAAAGATGTACTCGTCGAGATCTGATTGTGAGACAATGTCAAGTCCAAACTCATTGTTTATCGACCTTCATTCAACTATCCGAATGAAAGGAAGATTTGATTGCCAAATAATTATGTAGAGGCTATCTGCGTCAATTACTCAATACGTCTATTCACTGTGCCCTATTATTTGTCTGAAAATCCCGCGATGTTGCGATGTGTTGCCTCACCCTACGAGAGCAAGGCTAAGTCGCAAATATTTACATGGGAATTCAATCCACGCTACTAGTTCAATTTAATTACACGGAATTTAATTTAAACCAATGTTTCTGCTGCGACATACAATGTATTTATGTGTTTGTGTTGTATAGTTATATGTACGTATATAGTTTGTGAGAAGGTATGGATATAATTAAAGGTACGTTAACAGAAGTATTCAGATTAAGTAAAATAGCCAAGAAGAAATTTAAACGAACATAAAGTGAAAAGCTAGAATACTATTAAGGCAGTTATTTCAGGCGTGATTACCAATGTACTAATAGCAACTCGTAAGTTATTAAATAAACTAGATGTAAACGTTATAGTCGCCAATTCCATTTTATCGATACCTCACGATAAACGAAGCCGAGTAATTGAAACAAACGGCAATTTGCGAATCACAAGTCATAGCGCTATCAACTCGGGTACTCGACATAAACATCGTATCCCACCAAATTTCCACCTTAATGCTTACAAACTCAATTTACAAAGTTGAAAGACAACTTCTAAATGGGCTAATGGGGCACAGAAGACTTTTAAACTTTTCAACGCATTAATTAAACACAATGAAGTTTCTTACTTACCTACCGTTACAGCTAGTTAATTAACTTCAATTACTACGAAATGCTTTATTTACGTCACAAAATAATTACAAGCTTATAGCCGATCTAAACAAAAGTGAAATACCTGTAGGAATTACAAAATAAACACAATTCCGTATAATTTTGAAGTGGCCAACAGTTTCCGACCCCTGACCTCCGGCCTTTCGACTGTTCTTAATTATAAAGTTTTCTATACAACACGTCGGTCGTTGGAAAAAGATTATTCTCAAAGAAACTCGCCAAATAAAAGTAAACTCGTCGGTTGTCAGCTCTCAGAGGAAATGTCGCCTCTCGCCTTTAACATTTTTCCCCTTTTTCCAATTGCTAGACGTCGACTGTGTAAACCACAAACTCTAATGAATTTAAGCCACAGTTTTCCCTCATGTATCAATCTAGGTCAATTGGTAAAAGCGTTAATTTACTAAGGCCGCAACTAATTGATGTTAAAAGCGAATGTAGGTATTGAAAATCTTTTCGTACATCTACTAAAAAATACATGCATTAGAATGAAAGAAGAATATTTTATTATTCGTAATTCAAGATAAAAAGAACAAAAAGCAATTTACGTATTAAACATTTACGTGTTGATTTTTGGGTAAAAGCATTTCAACTGTTCAATAAAGGTTGTCGCGAGCAAAGTTTTTGTTGTAACAGACAATCGGAGGACCTAAGTTTTTTCGGGAGCGGTACCCAGCCACCGTACACAATCCTATTGACACTTTAGCTGTCTATTCAACTGTCGAAGCAAATGTAGGTAGGCTTACATCCCCGTGTGCCACCTGTCTATCAGACCAACTATTTACTCCTTACCTCCTAAACTAAGCTTAGGGTTAAACCTAAATACTATTGAGTCATTTGAATAGAGGTATATTTTCCTTTATGGAGTAAATGCTCAAGATATTTAGTTAAAAGCTTCAGAGTTCACGAAAAGAAATGTTACGCTACATTTATTTCCTTTTACCTACGTTTTCAATAAAATACGCCTTAAATTATTCATGGGCCCTAGATTTTTGTTAGATATTTACTATACCGCCGTCTTTTCTATACGAATTCTAATTTGATATTTATTTCAATGGTGACCGCTATTCACCTGTTGGTTTAATCAAACTTTGTGACGGATTAATCAAAGTTATTTGATTTATATTGAATCAAGTTGCCATTCGTATTTTCACAAACGATTTAACCAAGCGTTAAGGAATTTTGGACATTGTCTTCAATAGGCTCGTTAAATTGAAATTCGACTTCAAACTTCTTTTTTTTGTACCTTTTGAAATAATTTCGATTCAAAACCTTTTTTGAAGTTAAAAAGCTTATTAATGTACCTGTTAGAACAATGTCTAGTACATTTATTACTTATAAATAAAAGTTTTCGAGTCCTCGACAAAATGTTTCGGATTGCTTGTTGAGTGAACGTCTAAAAGGGAAAATGGAATGAATAAATCAAACAAGTAACTGGCACAAACAAACAACCTACTAAACATACAAAATACAACGAAAAATATTAATCATGAGTAAATAGGATACCATTTGGATATTTGCTTAACCGACAAACATTTTTAATTAATGGTAAAAATAGGAAATGTACAATCGTACAATCTTAATAAGTCCAGTCAACAAAAAATGAGAGAAAAGGTTATTGTAACTCATTTACTATTGACCTTCTTTCTCATTTTTCGGTAAAATTCTGAAAGACTAATTCTAGATTCTATGTTTAAATACCTTTGTCTTCTAAATGAATTACTGTTTTGATGCCCATTCGATACTCGACGCTGGACGTTAGAATCCTTTTTCTTGATGCGAAATATGAAATTGCCGGCAGCCTGCAAAATAAAGGGCAACGCCATCTGGGGACGGCAAATGGAACTATTTATCACGAAGTGTAAGGTAATCGATTGACCCCAGCCGTTGTATCTCCTAAGGATAAACTGTCCTTTGTTTTGACACAGAATGACCACCTTGTCTTGATTTCGTATTAAAAGAAGTAGAGCGAACGTAATTGTATTTGTTGTTCATCATAGAGGAGACAATATTTGCACGATAGCTAAATAAACGTAAAAATTGGAGCCTTTTCGTTTCCAATATTCGACTTTGGTGATAGATATTCCCCCACATCTATTTTTTTATCTTTTTCCTTATTCTCCCGATAAAAGATTGGAGTTAATATTTTAACTTGAAACTTCCGCAATAAATTTCCAGTTTTACCGAAATTGGGGTGATGGAATTTAAGGGAATTAATAATGCCTTAGAAAAACCTATAGCGTTGAAGTTTAAGAAATGATAATATTCCATTCAGTCTTTTAAAATATATTAAAGACAGTAAAAATAAGCCTTTCTATTTGAAGATTTAAGGATGATATCTTTTAGTTATTAAACATTTTTACTAGAAGACTATTGTGACAAAAAAAAATACACAGCGATATACGTTGCGTTGCACAGATGACAGAAAATGGCAATAGGTGTTTGTTTTAAGCTTAACTCGTTCGTAATAATATATTAGCATCGTATTAATGTAAGGCCCGGAAGCGTCGTGTATCATAAGACAGTGTCCACATATCGGCCCCCGAGGACTCGCGGTGCCCTCGGCGGCTACATCTCGACAATTGCGCCATTTTTCATTTACAGCCCATTAAATACACAGTTCCCGGGCTTATGCGATGGCTATTACCACAGTCATAAACATACACACACCACCATAAAGACATAATCTCTACACTCCGAGTTCGCTTTGCGCTGTAAAATTAATTCAATAATAGGATTACACGACAACTTATTATATGGTTTAGAATTTTAGATGTTCTATAAAATAACAATGTTTGTGTGGATGCAAACAAAGGTACGTCGTCCTCTGACGTAACGTGAAGTCCGATATTGCGGTTAGATTTTACAGCTTTCTACATACTTCGGTTAAAGCACTGGACTGCGCATCATAAAATTCAAACGAAATGTAAAATATACTCATCTTATACAACTGTATCGACCGTCATAAGACTGAGGATCATTGATGAATTATTCAAGGATTTTAAAAGGGTCATGTAAAGGCATGAATGAAATAAAAGTATATGAATTATTATTTAACCAAAACAAAAGTTTAAATACTGACATTTAAACTTGAAAGTATGTTGATTGCATAACAAAAAACGATGCAGTCAGAACAATGTTAGATTGATGATAAATGGATGAACTGTGTCGCAACCGTAACACATCGGTTGTCAATCATTTGACCATTGAACGCCGGACAGAATGATTGGCACTTGATTTATTCCCAGGCGATGTCCCAACACTAGACCTGACTGGAGATTACTATAGCTATCGTGATACCTTCCAAATTACTTCAACCACTTTTAAGATTTTCCTTCACAGTTATTATGTCACTATTAGGTGCTGAATAGTGAAGCTTCTACTTGGAGACTTTTGGTAATAGTCAGCACGTTCAATTTGGGCAATAATATATATTTCGCTCCCAAAAATATCCATAAGTCAGTACAAGCAGTGTGTGACTATACCTCCAGCATTTTTCGCGGATTAAAATTTACATTCTAGTGCCGAATTTCCTATATTTGAAACGCTGTTGTGGCGAGCTTGTGGTAGGTTTAAAAATAGTTTTAGTGTAGTATCTGCCATCAGAAATCATTAATATCATTTGTTATAACAAAACATATCAATACGAGGTACGCCGCGGGCAGACACGTTCAACCAATTACGATTGTTGTCATAACGACATTTCGTAATGCAGTTGGTAATCAGATTTATTTCTAGTTATTTTTCGGTTGCACAGACAACTTATTGGTGCTGCTCGCCCCAGTACACTCTGTACTTAGTCACTACTGTAGCATGGGGTAAATATTGGAGCGGGAAACAAAAATAAGTTACGTGCTTATTACCCGACTGCAAAGGAACGGTTATGTGTTTCGCGCGTATCTTGTATGTATGTATTAAACATATATGCAATATTCTTTTTTAAGTCTGGATCATCATCACGTCGTTTTGGGCATTTGATTTAAATGTATGTGAAAAAGCCTGCAACAAGGATTAAATTCTATTGTTTAAAAAATTGTGATATAACGGTAATTCTTGTCCAAGAGACCCAAACAATAAAAGATTATTATGTTAATGTTTCTTTCCACTCCCTGACACTTCTCGTTATGGGGCTCCATATATCGTTAATTACGTGTTGGTCTCTCACATCATTGGTGATTGCTCTGACCCTCGCCTGACCCCGGATATAAGGTAATACCCATTTCCGAACGACGAACCCCAGTGTTGCCAGTAACAAAATGTAAAAATACGTAAATTTATACTGTTCGTAAATTTAATTAATCCTTAAGGCATATATAGGCAAGCAGTTAAAATAACAGCATGTAATACTCTAACTTCGTATTTTAAATTGTTTTAGATCTGTCTGTTGAAATCAAATGTTTGAGGTCTTTCACGCTCAAGTAGCTATAGCAATTTTGATGACATTTGGTATGAAGTTAGTTAACACCCGGGATTAACACATAAGCTGCTTTTTAACCGACAGTACCAGTCGGAGGTTATGTTTTTGCAACTATAACCGTCATTGGCGCGGGCGAAGTCTCGGGCACCCGCTACAGGTTATACATTTACTCAATAAATATTTTCATTTTCGAGAAAAACTGTTATCTTTGAGTAACAACCCTCGGTGTGTAGATATTGTGTCGTGTTTATTTTATCGATGTAGGTAATCGCGCAATTCTTTTCGTCAACAGAAATATTATATGAAAAGAGAGGTCGGCCTTTGAAATAAACATCAAAGTAATGGTTTCGTATAGACGTCACACGATTTTATTCTTGTGGATGTGCGCCGGGTACTTTTATTGAGTGGGTACACTGGGTATTATTTATACAGTTTATTATTTATGTACTTTTATGGTTGCACAAGGGTATTTGTTTTGAGTAAGCAAACACGTCGAAACTGTTTAAAAATAAAATGGTACTATAATTTCTCGTGTATACTTAGGGCAGAAGAAAACGCTAGCGTACCTACATGGAATTCATATTTTAGACATTTCTTGTCTTACAGTTTTAATTACAAAATATTACTACATTACTGAAACGAAAAACTTCGGTTGGGTCTGAAACTGCTTGGGCTATCCTGATAAATTCGCATAAAAAATCGTTACTCAATAATTTATTTGGAACAGAAACTTCTGTTGTAACTCCTTAATAACAACAATTTAATACCTACACATGCCGATATATTGTATGCAAAGCTACAACATAAAAAAAACTATGAAATACAGAAAAAACTGTGCAGTACAGGAAAACCAATCGCACTAAGTCAATGTAGTATTAGGTATGGAACTAGAGCAATTTAAAGTTTGTCGCCTCGCTCATATTTCACCGGTCCACCGTCCCAACACAATTGGTGTTTCATAACATGGCGGCAATAAACTAAGTTACCGTAAAAAAGGAACATTACCTTAGAGGCTCTACCATTATATCAAAAAGTAATATCATTGCAGTCGTGGAAGAGAGACAGTGCGATATACGACATAGAGCGTCGTCTCTTTTCCACTACAGTAAAAATATGACTTTAAGATGATGCCTGTTTGTGCAGTGGTTAGTAACCCTGAAAGCTGTACCGGAGGTGATGGGTTCGATTCCCACCCAGAACAAATGTTTGTATGATGAGCACGATCATTTGTTTTGTCTGGATGTAATTTATCTATAGCATGTGTGTATTTAGAAATATATAAGTATGTTTATCGGTTGTCTGGTACTCATTACACAAGCTACTAAGTACACTAACTTGAGACTAGATGGCGTTGTGTGAATGTTGAGAAATATTTATTTATATTTATTTAAGACACGGTGGTAGGACCCCTGCTAGTGTTTTCTCAACCAATCCCTAGTTCCAAACATGGTGAAAACTTTTTGCTGGAACACTGGCTACAGCGAGGTTTTTTATTGAATATGTACTGTTCGCGACACAAATAACAAACAAGAGAGCAAATTTAATATTTTTGTTGTTTTTACTTGAAAAACAAAACAGCTATGCATTTTTTCGCTTCGAGCAAACGCTGGTTTAGTAAACTTTGTTATATTCACGACAGTTTCATTTATGAAATCGTTTTGAAGGTGTACTCTTGTATTCAGAGTTCCTTTGTGTTCCTGTTTTTAACGACAACCGAGCGACACCTGGTTTCCAAACTGGGCAAAGTGTTTTACATTGATTTTCGGAAAGGTTGAGAAATTGATGGCTCTAGGTACCGTTAACAAAACAAAGGTTACACGGTCAGTCGTCGAAAAATGCAAACAAAAACGTTCTTACATAAATAACATTTGATTCAATATGAATTGTTTTCGTAAAATTATAGGTAAATTGTTTTCTTTACCCCACAAAAGACTGAGATAAAATAAAAATCATGGCTTATGAAAACAAAGCATAAATATAAAGTTATGTAATAAAGGAGCTCCTTTATAACCGTTCAGCTGTTTAATTTCACCAAATGTTTCAGTGGCTTAATTAAAAACATTTCGAGCGAATTTTTGTGGCTTACTACGCTTTTAATAAAAACCTTCACAATGATCTCTGACAGAAACCTTAGACAAGTTATTAGGGTAGTCTTTTGTTATTTCGAATGCCCCACAGGCGTTATTATTTAAGGAAACTTTTGTACTTACATGTCTTGTAACAACATAATGGTTGTACTGTATGATTCAAATTAGTACGCATTTATATGGATTGTCTCTAGAGAAAAGAAAATGCGTGGTATGTTTGGGAAATGATAAGATTATTTGTTACGACAATTTACGATTACATGTTAAAGTTACCAACCTCATTTTATGTGACAAGGCGATGCTTTGTTATAGATCAGACACTTGATCAAAAACATTACCCTCCTTTCTGTAGCAATCGGCTAAAAACAAATCCCGTAAACAAATGCAGTACAGGGCTTTATAGGAAGTAACGGTGTTTGAGCCATCGGAGCTCAAAACTACGACGGGCATTCCGTTACCTAGCACAATGTATCGGCGTTTTAGATCGACATGACACTAACTCAGAAATAGTTTAGAGTTCTGAACTGATTCTAAACTATCTACACAGTCCCGTCACCACCTCGTCGGAATAGAATAACACACACTATCGATAACATACTTGTATACTAATGATGAAGCTGTGATTGCCTCGTGCGTGCGTTGTGCGCGTTGTGTGCGTTTCAAAAATAAATATTACATTTTCCGGGTTTTGGAAGACACGTAAAACTGTGGGTCTTGCGCCTGATCTCTTTCCAGTCGTGTCCGATTACCGTCCCATCGGGCTATGAGAGTAAAGGAATAGAGAGTGCACCTGTGTTTGCGCACACGCTTATGCACTACAATATGACCCGCGTAGCTGGCTGCTGCCATAGTAACATTAGCCACCGTAGCCGAAATCGGTCCGCACGTTATTATATGAATGATACAGCATACTTCGCTTACTATACGGGATAAGTAGACTGTACAATCACATTGAATTCAGGGGACCTAACACTACTTCTTAAAGTAACATGTTTATACGCGGCGTAGAACAGCACCTACTACACAATAATTGCTATACTATTACTGTAAGTGAATAACGGTGTTCTCATTAGAGATTATATATGATGACTGTGATGATTATGATGTAAATAACTTTTTCAATACCTTTTTTAATATTTATTGTAGGTATTCCATGGGCAAAATAGTGAAATACTAGCTGTTACCTGCGACTTCGCCCGCGTGCATGTTGGTTATAGTTATAGCTGCAAAACGTTATCTGAACCAGTCGGTTAAAAAGTTTATAAGTCATTTCAGGGTCAGCTAACTCCATATCTAATTTCATTTCAATTGATCTAGCCGCTTAAGCGTGAAAGAGTAACATCCATTCACGCATGCTTGCAAACTGTCTCGTATATAATAATAGTAGAACTAACATTCTATTTCATTCTTTGTCTGTGCACCTATTTAATATGCAAAACCCTACAAAATGCTCAGTCTGCCAGTATATAGTTCCGCGAAGTCATCTCCGTCATTATCTGCACATGACGCCATTATTGTTCCTTCCTAATATTTTAAGGGGGACCGGGTGATGTATACGAGGGTCTACGAGCATGCATAAAACCTTCATCGTAATATGCCCAGGAATAACCCGTGTTCCTAAAAAGCCTCCTACTTTTATAACACGCATTTATAAATACGAAATTTAATTATTATGGAATTTAATGGTAGTGGTCGTGTGTACAGTTTTCTTATGTTTTTATTTTATAGTGATGAGTAATGATTTTTATTGGCCTTCTATGGTAGTTCGTAAGACAGTTTTGAGTAAGAAGGATAATATGTTGAATATTTGTTTACTGTTTCGCGTAATATTAAAAACAACTAAAGATAAAACACTGAAATGAAATTTCAATTGGTATTAAGACATTTTTCCGTCTCTTGCAACAACAGTCACTTTGAGGTGTATAGTTGTTTAACGGATAACAATTAAAAAACGTTACGTGATTACAACCGACGTACGCAGAGTTCCCATAGCGTACCACTCTGGCATTTCCAAGGCATCCTTTTTTTGTATCCCAGTGGAAATCATCATGGACTGTCTTACTTACTTACTGACTTACCAGCTAAAACCACTGGAGCGTCATCTACCTCCCCTGGCCACAGGTAGATGAAGACGCTAGCGAAGATACACATTAACCACGCAAGGCATCCCATACTTTACAAGAACATCGGTATTTATTTAATTCTGTCGATGTTAGCCCTGGAGTAGTGTACATACGAGTACATTACGCCAATCAGCGTTTTACTAGCGAGCCCTTTGGCAACGCCGCTAAGTAATTCATTCCATGCAAATTGTAGCACCTTTGAATAGGGTATTCAATTTCCACAATATTCTATAGGTATATGACAATATGAGTACAGTTTAGCCTTTGATGTTAGGTATATATTTGCAAATGAATACGTCATGAGTTCGGATTATAATACTGGTACAATATACCCCACGTATTTATGCGTAATTGGAATGTTGGGCCACTTGCCTGATATTACGTGTACTTTATACCTACCTACAGCGGCCTACGGTGTTACAGCTACAATTATGATTGAGGAAAATACCAATGCGCAAATTATGGGAAAATTGGGAAAGCAATAGCTAAAAGTTTTCAGTATATGATGAAATATGATTATTTATCGTACCGCCACTGAAAAAGCAAAGTAAACCCGAATATTTTACCATGCTTTCTCTGTACCGATTGCCGACTATTAATGCTCAATCCTTATTCTTTTAAGAAGATGACTTTGTTTAGTAGTCTTAAGAGTTACGGGCAGGGCTCATTCAAGTTCCATTTCTCCAAACTAATACTGATCGCTTAAAAGTCAAGTCAAACTCCCTCCACTTGTCGAAACATAACATCATTCCCAGAAGCAATGTTAAACAAAAAATCACCTATAAATTAGCCGGCTCTGTGTTAATATAAAACCGGGCAAGTGCGACTCGCGCACGAACGGTTCCGTACTATCATCTATACACAGTGAACATTTTAAACGTCTACCTGTTACCGTTTTTAATATTGAGCAAAAAATACGAATAAACACGTTGTCCTTAACATGTTTTTTTTATTTAGTTTATTTGTTGTTATAACGGAACGTTGCTACGTAAATACATCATTTGTGAAAATTTCAGCTTTCTAGTTATTACGGTTTATGAGATACAGCCTGAAGACAGACAGACAGCGGAGGCTTAGTAATAGGGCTCCATTTTACTCTTTGGGTACGGAACCCTAATAGCAAACACTGGATATACACCGTGATTTTTAGGTCGTTTTAAAAAAGTCGTCCACACAATGTATCCGTCATAAAATACCTCTAGGCGCGAATATAATTTTTTTATCATTAATTAAAATAATATGCATGAAAAAAATAAATAATACATTGGAAATATGAAACATCCTGTTAAAAATGTTTACGTATCAAACTGTTGAAGATACATGCTACATACTTACTGCGAACATTATGATTGCAATAGTAAGACAGCTGTTTTACGCTAAGGTGAATGACCTGTGATAAGACGCCGCCGCGCCGCCCGCGCGGCCCCTTTGGCACAAGGTTCGGACCGCGCTCACTACAGAGTGTTCGTAAAACTGCCTTGTGTCATAATAATGAATAATATTTTTATTCATTCAAATCTTAAAAAAAACATATTTTTTATTATAAACGTTTACTAGTCATTGGATACATGAACTGGGCTGCTTTTTTAAAACGACCTAAAAGTCACGGTGTATATACTAAAATGTTTTTCAATATTTTAACTTCGAATGCAAACAGCAACATGTTTAATTTATGAACGAACCTAAATATGCGTTCAGTTGCAATAACAAAGCTCGTTGCAGTTTAAAAATACCAACCATGTATAAACTTCAAACAAATATTGACGATGATATTGTTTTAAAAACAAATTGTATTGTAAAAGCTAGTGAGTTATTAAAAAATAAGGCTTTTGTATTACAATTAATTTCCCTAGCATTGTTATTTGTGGAACATCAGTACCTTATTTTTTTTAGACATACAAAGACAGAGCAAAACAAAATCGTTTAGATCCTTAAAAGTACAGAAGGGATTGTGATACGGTTTTTAGGGATCTTTAGCCAAATGGCAAAAACGGAATCTTAAAAACTCAATAATAAAACCTAAAATAGGCTTTTCATCTCCAATATTACACTGTATTATATTAACACTTAAACTGAACTAAAACCGTTTCCTATTTAGAATTAAATAAAATTATCTTTTACTAGCATTTATGTAACATAGCAACACACACTCATAGTGAAGCAGAGTGCATTACAGCAGTAGTGTCAGTGAAGTATTACACAGAGAGTGTACGTATTAGTGCTGAGAAATGTGTCCCAGCGCTGTCTCGCCCAGGAGACGCATTGCGGAGCCGTTAGCCAAGCCAATGTGCACGCATTACACGCTGCATTGGCTGCGACAATATCATACTGATATATTTTCTGGTGAACTTCTTTTATGTTCAATGCTTAACTTGTGATATTCACATCACAATTATGAGTATAAGCATCTACTAACTTTCAAAGTCTCAAATATTGTTCAATGAATGAGTTCATAAAGTGATTTGTACATGCTGGAAAAAGATCATAGTACAGTAAAATAGATACTGAAGTAGGGAAATTGGTAAATTATTTGATCAGCAGTAAACGGCAAATATAGTGGTAAGAATAAGAATAAGAATAAGAATATATTTATTTTCTCATCATCACATTACAGTTTTGGAATATACAAACAGTATCTTAAATAGAGACTGGTGTCTGAGATAGGCAAAACCTGTGTTACAGATCACCAGGCCACCATCCGAAGAGACTAACAACATCTTGCGTTTATGATAAGCCTATTATAAATTAAACAATAACAAGTATTATTAAAAATCTTAAAAAAATATATACAACGTTGATAAAAGCGAGAGGCATTAAATGAAACCACATATTCTGTATATCATTATAAGGCTACACAACAAAAATCAAATCAATGTAAG
The DNA here is from genome assembly GCA_941860345.1 of Chrysodeixis includens. Classification (NCBI taxonomy): domain Eukaryota; kingdom Metazoa; phylum Arthropoda; class Insecta; order Lepidoptera; family Noctuidae; genus Chrysodeixis; species Chrysodeixis includens. The sequence goes on along the minus strand of OW796093.1, from coordinate 6,376,606 downwards.
CAATAGTTTAGTCACAGGATATTTTTTTAGTTTTTTTTTAGTTTGAACATGCTGTATCTTCCTGATTAGGTGACTAAGTTTTATAGGCATAGTTATCTAGTTGGCTCCGGTTGGGTCCGAAACTAGTCGGGCTATCCCGATAAATACGCGTGAGTAAACCGTTATAACGTTTTAAGTATGAATCATCCTCACGAAAGTTATTATAAAAATATTGCTTACATTGATTTGATTTTTGTTGTGTAGCCTTATAATGATATACAGAATATGTGGTTTCATTTAATGCCTCTCGCTTTTATCAACGTTGTATATATAATTTTAACAGTAATGAGATCAATAAGTCCTTGTTTTAAGAATTATCAATAAAAATGGTTATAGCAAATTATTATATTAATATGAACATATGAAATGAAATTTATACTTATTAAACATAAAGTTAATATTTGATGATGTCATCAAAAATCATGCTAAAATTTTGGACATAATATATGAACGAGTGCATGTATGTGTGTATGTGTGTGTACGTGTGTGTGTGAGTGTATGTGTGTATGTGGGTGTTATTTACGATAGCGGTTTAAGTAAGGATTCAGTAGTTGAATAGTCTAGGTTTAGAAGCCATGAAATAACTTTTTTTTTACATTTTGCTTTGGTAAGTGAATAGATTGTTATTTCTTTGTTTATCTTGTTATATAAATATGGACCTAAGAAAAGGAAGAATTTTTGTGATAGACTGTTATTACATCTGATTTTAGTACAAACTTCAGTGGCTCTTCGTTTAGCAGATAGTGTTTTTTTATCGAATTGTAATTCAGAGTGTTTTTTAAGAACTATTGTAAAGATAAAAATTTGACGTACTGTTAATAATTTGGAGTGTTGATATAACTCGAAAGTTGGATGTTGAATGGGAAGAAATTGACTGACTTTAAGTATGGCCCTTTGAGCTCGTTCCAAGTTCAACAAGAAAGTTTTACATGCTCCACCCCATGATGCTATGCAATATGACAATACATACAGTGGTGTTTGTATAGTAGCAAATAGAAGTTAAGGGGAACACAGATAAAAGTGAGTAGTATATAAAAAAGTTGATGGTAGTATATGGTAGTGTTTTGTTTATTGTTAGATGAAAATTACAACATTTGTTAAGTTTAGTTTCATACATTAATACTTAAAGGTTACAAAAATAAACTAGCAATGTAGAAATGTAATTTAGTTACAGTTAAAATCAACACGGTTGCATTTGATAACCCACAAACTTCTACATTGCATAGGTTTCTAACTAAATTTACGCTTGACTTAACTTTGAAATACGTTACCTTAGTTTTGTTGTTTTATTTTAGAAATTCAACTTTAGGCCTTTTTTGAAAAGACCGTAACCAATATTTAAAACAAGTGCTAATGTTGAATAGCCAGATTTTTCCCGTGAAGTTGATCAGTTTTATGACCACGATAAGTACTTAATACACTTCAGGGTAAATGTTTTGATACTTTTGCAACTTGTACACATATTTTAGACAGCAAACGGATCTTATTCGCGATGACGAGGGCAGTCCACCCGTGATCACGGTCGGTGCAACTCGGCCAAACTGTCGGGATAAAAAAAATACTTCTAATCCAAAAACAAAATACAAAAACACTTCAGGGTGCCCACCAACACCTTTTGCAGTAAGATTATCAACGTTGTGGAAGTGAGACGACAACTACACGGTGTAGACTATCGCTCTCTTTCACAACTGCAACAATCAAAATATAAGACCCCTAAGTGCAAAACGATCTTCTAAAAGTACGAACATAGTAAGAACGAGTCCCACAATTCATATTTCTTCTAAGAGAATAAAAATACACATACAGTACAACAACAAATAGAAAAGACGATTTCTAGATAAAATGCAAAGAAAATTGAATGCCAATCCCTGGCTTATTTTGACATTTATTCAACGGTTGAGTGCATTTCGTGCGGGTACTGTGTGAGCGTGCGTCATAATATAACAGTTTTACTTGTTTATTTAAAGCACATTCTGCTATATTATGTCTTGCATTTTTATATTGATACATAAAAATACTAAACATACTCGGAGTCTTAGTATTTTTATGTATCGATCATAGGCAATAAGGATGATATAATATTTTCAGACAGCCAAATCTTTAAGCAACATGACTAGAAGACGTGTTGCGCCGACCCCAAGTGAAATGGGATAAGGGCAGGAAGATGATGATAATATTTTCAGACAAGTTCTCATCCACACTACGTCGCTTACGTGCCTTATCCATCCAGTACGTTAAATTTGAATCTCTAATTATATTACATTGGTAGGATTCTTTTTTAGTTATCCTGAGCCTTTGTCTGGGTTGCGAGATGTTGGTAAGAGTTACCGTGACCCTGGCACTCAAAGGGCTCCAGGAGAAGCATGGTGGTTTAGTTAGTAAAAGTCTGACACTTCCTCCCGCTGCAACTACAGCGAGTGGGGTCATTTGATGATTTCCCACGAAAAAAAAAGATATCCTAAATTGTACCTTATTTTACGACCACAAAGGTGCGTTTTTTAGCCATAACCATGAAGAAGATTGTTTCGTTATTCAGTATTTTTAAAAGCGCTTAATAGCAAATTATGCAATACATAACTATGCACCGCATAATTAAGTATTATGCAACAACTAAACGATGGTCATTGAAGCTTAAGACCAAAGTAAACTACAGCCCTCTTTCCATCAACCCAGTTTGTTGGGGCTTTAGCAAAACACTCCATTACCAAGGAACCACTTTGTTTACATTTGCTTACTGCGTGAATTAATATTCACTCAATACTGACCATTTCGCTATTCAAACTATTTGGTTTACATTGCTAACTGGCAACTATTGTTGAACGGAGATATATATCTTTGAACAACTTTATTTAAACTTACATCGTACTATCATACGTGTATAAATTACATTCGTTAATGTTCTTTGCTTAACCTGTGAAATTTCCATCACAATTATGAGTAAACGAGCGTCTACTGACTTTCAAAGTTTCAAATATTGTTCTAAGTTTCAAAATTCATAACTAATTTGAACACGAGCGAAGACTAATAGAAACTTAATACTTAACACATATTCGTTGCTAAGCCGGCTCGTCTCTGACGCCGTCGCGCGTCGCTGTCAAGTAAAAGTCATCCTTTATTATTACGTGCGATATTAATTGTGTGTCGAGAGCTCATATCAGTCGCCATTGTACGCCTAATGACAAAAAGATGAGACCCGAAACATGAGACATTAAGTATTTAAGTGTGAACATAATGTATGGATTAATCTCATTAGAGTATTGAGCTTAAGGTGGGGTAACCCTAACGAAAACCAAATAAGACTGAACGTAGTCCTGTGTAAGACATATTCCTCTTTTGTTTTAATTGAGAGGGCAACAAAAGCATTGAAAGGATTTCAATTGCTTTTTTGTTGCAGTTTGTACTCTCCGCATCAATCAGAGATTTTGAAGTCACAACAGTATTAAAAAAAGAAGTTGTACGTACATACAGGCATCCGACGAATAAGATATTCTTAGAGCAGGAAAACAGTTGTTAAAACCTTAATATAAAAACCCAAAGTATTTTGTTCGACAATACATCAATTTTCGGCTTCGTTCAATATTGTGCCGAAAATACAAATAACAAAAACACGTACGAGTAACATCACATTACGGTCATATTTTTAAGATTCCTAGCTGGAGGCGACGAACAACATGTCGCCATGGCAACGCTTCCGCAGAGGAAATTGCCTCTCCCCCGCATTTCATAAATCAAGTCTCAGGTAAAATTTAATATCATTGCACGAATCAGGTTCATCTTGGTAGATGACGTTTTGTTTTTTAAAAATGGCAACTCTCCAATTTTCCGCGCAGCATTGTTCGGCTGTGTTCCGGAACGTTGTATCAATTTTGTGATATAAAGCTATTTCATTTTATTTCGTATTTGCCCGATCCCGTTTATTTCCTCATTCGGCTTCGGCGGAGGCTACAATACTATCAATCTATATAATTGGGTAATTTTTCTTTCACTATTGCTTTGACTTCTTTTACTTCGCCCTTAAAAGCTCCAATAATATGAGAGTTTCGGATCAACTACACGGCAAATAAGTACATTTATTTTGTAAGTAGATGAATAACTTTATGACAGAAGCGAAAGTAATTCTAGATATATCGTATACTAGCTTTTGCCCGCGGCTTCGCACGCGTTAAGAAGTATAATTGTTTAGCAAGTTAGTGTAAAAAATTAGGGCCTACAAAATTTCTTTGTACACAATATTCTTAACTAATTTGTCATTTGGCGCTAAAACTATCAAGCTACTGGGAGAACTTACTCGTGAGCAAGTAACATAAAACTGCCCGTGAGAGAAGCAATGTTCTCTCAAGTTTGAGACCCGCAAATTTGAGAGTTTGCCCCTGAGACTTGTCATGGCAAGTCAAAAATCTAAGAAGATTTATATAAACTATTTCATCCCCTTATGGGTGGAATTTATCAAAATCCTTTCTTAGCGGATGCCTACGTCATAGTACCTATATGCATGCAAATTCTCAGGCCGATGGGTTTAATTTTAACAAAGTTTCATACAAAACTTCATCCCCCTATTTTATCCCCTTGGGGGTAGAATTTATCAAAATCCTTTCTTAGCGGATACCTACGTCATAACATCTACCAGCATGCCAAATTTCAGCCCGATCCGTCCAGTAGTTTGGGCTGTGCGTTGATAGATCACTATGTCAGTCACCTTTGAGTTTTATATATATAGTACCTAGACAACGAACAATTTAAACAACAAATACAATGAAAACAACGAAAATTTCCTTGTGCAACGAAAGTACAAAGTGAAAAATCAAGCTATTTTATTGCGGGGTATAACACCTCGGTACGCGCGATCGCAAGTCCCGTCGTGGTACCTCGTCCCGCGCCCCTCACTGCAACTCGCCTCGAGAGCCGCGTGCCGTGTGCAAAAATATTCGTGCGTACTTTTTAATTTCACGATATATCAGAAACTATTCATCCGATTTATAAACTGTGAAAGACAAATATTATCTCCATGATATGACCTTTTTTTTAAAGTAAGTTTTAGACGTAAGAATTAATATGGTAGTACTAAAATCATGCTCAGAAAACATGTCTTATTTTTCTTTATCTGTTTAGACTCATCATGGATTTCCCCTAAAAGATAGATATAGGGCATCGCGAACTTTTTTGTAGGTCTATAGGAGCCCTACATTTTTGTAGTACGTAGTATTCATATATACTTGAGTATTTCGGCAGCGTACGCGATAAAAGTGATTTAGCGGTAATTTTTTTCCGACTTACTTGACTAATATCCTTATTTGAAGATAACCGAGAGAAGTAGGGTGATTTCATATAGCCCATGGCAATTCGGAATGATGTAGCTTTCTAACAGTGAAAGAATTTTTAAAATCGGTTCAGTAGTTTTGAAGATTAGCGCCGACAAACATACAAATATACAAACTTACAAACTCACAAACGCTTACCTCTTTATAATATTAGTATAGATAGAGATATGGTGTCGCGGACTTTTTTGTAGAAATCATTAAGACAAATCAGATTGCCATACATTGTTTTCAATTTTAAGCAACTGTTTAGGCAGCGCATGCATATGTTTCTGTTTTATGAGCAATTTTTCTCCGACTTGCTAGACAAAAGTTGTGATATCTCGGTTAATATACATGTTATAAAAATAATTTATAGCCTATAGCACTCAGGAATAATGTAGCTTTCTACCAGTGAAAACATTTTTAGGATTGGATCATTAGTTCCAGAGATTACCCCCTACATACAAACTTACAAATTTTACCTCTTTATAATATTAGTATAGACTTAGGCTTACTGAAACAGGTCTTAGAAAGAAATCTTTAAGACCGAGGCCGTCAACTCTCCAGCAGGCAAGTATCCACGTCAATACTATTTTCATATTTGTAGACAGCTCGAAACTTTTGAACGTTGATAACCGAAGCTTGAAACAAAAGAAGTAACTGTTTCCGTGTAGGGCTCGAGAGCTGAGAGCGACTCGAAACGTCGAGAACTATTCCAGTTCGGAGACAGTCTGAGTTGTTCAACTCAGGCAACGTTTCTCGCACGATAGTACTTCAGCTGATGTCGACTTATCTGCAGCGCGCCTCTAACTACACACAGAAGAGTCGTTCAAACAACCCCGGACGCTACCTACAAGTTTCAAGTGCTTGGAGTATGAGCCAAGTAATGAATTAAATTAAACTAAATTATGACTGAGGTTAGATGTGGCTTAGTGCTTAAGACTGCTTTGCGCAGGAGCGAGACCCATTTCTAAATCTGGGCATAAATTTTCTTTATTTTCATTACTTGCATCACTTACTTGACGAACTTTACGAACAGTTAAGTACTCCTCGAGCAGTGTAAAGTCAGTAACACATTGAACTCCTAACTGATCCGTACCCACTTTGGTATTTGCGTTCAATATACCTATTTCCTATATTACTCACAAATAAAGTGGCTTAAACAGATCTCAGTAGCGTGCACTTGGAAAGGCCTATGTCCAGCAGAGATCTGCGATACGCTGATGATAATGGTGATGAAAGTTTTTCGACTCGATTCAGTAGATCCAGAGATTAAAAAAATTACCCGTACAACGTCTTAAAATTATAAAAAACTTAACCTCTTTACAATATTAAGTATCGAGTGAAATATAAGTAATAAACGCATAGTTTGTGGAACTTATATTCAGTATTGTTCGTGGCATAAATAACTAGCCCAATCATAAGGCTGTGTACACTCGTACAGCAGACGCGCGCCGACGCCGACGGCAAAGCGTCGAGAGTTTCCATCACATTTATGCTCACTCACTTCGTGCACTCCACAGCCCACAACACGTAAAAGAACTGCATTTGTTTTCATGACACATGTTTCAAAGACTATTTACAGTAATATACAAGTAATTTTGCAGTACTGAACTGAAGAACAATCGAATTGAATGGATATCAAAACAACATTGCCAGTAAATAATAACAACGAAAAGGATCCTTCTTTCTGTGTTGTACCCGTGTATAATTTTTATTTAAAATTTTAAAACCCTCGCTAAAATGTACTCCTATTTATCTATCAATATCAGTCCATAAACAAAATTCTATAATCTGTTATTTATTTAAACAAAGTAATTATTACTAAATTTCAAAACCAAAAAGTCAAATCAAATTAAAATTTTAAAGAACTTTAACTTTTTTTTAAAACGTTATTCAAAACTTGAAAACAACATTTGTGTTAACCGAATTCTGTTAAGCAACCTTCATCGTATTTGTATGCAAAATGCCTTCGTAAATGTAGTCCTAAATAGCATTAATATGGCATTAGGCTTACACCGAAAATGGTAATAGCAAAAAAAATAAACCGGCCACCGACGGGCATTTCCGTTATAATAGATTCTGGGTCGGAACTACGAAGCAGTTTAAAATTTACATGTCTCGGATATTGCGCGGCCAACGAGAAGTAAATGTTGAGGACCTTGGGAAACACGAAAAATTAGGCCTGACCACTTAGTTTTAGGTTTTAGCATTCGTCGTTCTTAATGTCTAGAAGTCCCTGAGGTTAGCGCGATCAACCAAACATACTGTTTATTAAGCGCTTAACGAATTGATTATTAATCTGATGTCAAAGTTATTTAACAATGTAATTATTATTCGTCGGGACCAATTTAGTTTTTCTACTTTACATGACAATTTAAGTAAACAAAATGATAAGTTGTTAGGAAAACATATCTCATTTAGATCTCACCATCATCATCAAAGTCTACTCACCAAACATCACTCGAAAATCTTAAACTCAACAATCTGTCTTATTCAAATGAAGTAAAACACCAGGATTTATTCAAACGGCCTAAAAATAACAGCTAACACAATCATAAAGGAAAACTTACATAATACGCAAAGCCATGATTAATATCCATCCATTACACATTAAACCGCAAAATCTTAAAATGAAGCGACTCATAAAACAAGAGAAGAGCGAGGCCTACCGTTTCCAATGCCTGAGGGTCTACCATCACACCTCCAAGTAATATTATTACTAGTGTGGAAAAGAGATGGAGCACTACACAGCGTAGAGCGGCGTCTCTTTCCCCCACCCACAATAATATTACTTTAAGCGCTGTTGGTTGGCCCACTGGCTTTATTTTGTCGATTCGGCAAATGACATTGATAAATGGACCACTCTATCAATCAAAGTAAATTGTACTCTAAGCTTTTAACAGGTAGGCTCAATTAAGGGCAGTGCTGAGATTAAAGTTATATTTAATAAATTATTGAAGCTGGATATTAAACGGTTCGATTTATATTGGACTAACTAGGTTTAAGCTTAAGTGCGTGCTACGAGTGATCTTCAATATTGAATATGTACTATGTTATGGGTTGTGTTTGGCACATTAAAGAATATACAACCTTATTTGATCCTTTTTTTTCATTCTTATGTCACCTTTATCATGCACAGGGCTCTCATTCGAAATTGATTTTGATTGATCGAACGAATCATTCAGGAGCATTTACAAGGGCTAACATGAATGGAAACGACCCTTCGCAGTTTATTAATTGAGCTGTTTCGTGAAAATATCGCCCACTAGTTGTGTTAAATCACTTTCTCTCAATTAAGTTTTAAGCGGCTTACTGTGTAAATAATAGCCTCATTAAACATGTACCTTCCTATTAGGGATAATATATTTTATCTAGTTCGCTTTACGATACATTTAATTTATTTGTTAGTTGTAAATCATTTGCTGACTAGTGGTAATAGTAGGCATGATTAATATTCACCCAACGACCCGACCGATGGTTTAAGCTTGCTTTCTAATCACGTTAACGGTCACTCTGTCAACTATCAAAGTGCTAACCGCACATTAACCTACCTTTATTACCTACCTACAGGCTATCTTCAATGATTCAAATATAACTAGACTATACATATTTATATCAAGTAAATACTTGCATAGCTACATCCATCTTAGAATTAAATAGATTCAAATTACTCTTTTTTAATACGTATCTCTATAAAAAAGCCGCATCACAATATTTCTACACCTACTTACTTTACATATTGGGCGTTAATCATAATATTTATGAATTCATTAGCGATTTTAATGTGCGCGTAATTTCACAGTCTGCTAGACATAGGTTCATATCGTTTCATACCACGTATTATGCTTCTCCACATTCGTGCTCCTAATATTACCCCTAATTTAATAGCATCTGTTTAAATTGCGTTATCTTGTAAGAAGAACTTTAGTCTGCACTTATATCAATAGAGAATTTACCTCTTGAAAAAATAGTTAAGTTATTAAAAAGTACGAGAATCCACAGCCGATAAATGTAATGGGCAGACTAAAATTTAATGAGCTAAAACAAATATAGTATAAATTTAATCCTCTCTTCGTGGGCTTAGTACTTCTAAGCCCACCATGCCAGTAAGTACCGCGACAATCATAATGAGGCCATTAGGAATTTGAAACAGTAATAAGTAGGTAGCTACAGTAACGAACCTTAATTACAAAGGGTGCAGACTGAGTTTCTAAAACGGGTGCCATCTTAACCTTAAAATTGGAAATCCGATTCGACGTTTCAACTAATTTAATATTACAAGGTTTTCAGGACAGCCCTGACGTAATAAAATTTACGTCGATCGAAAGCGAAACTTCTTAATTAGCGACGGCCTATAACGAAGCGCCCTCGCCGTGACACCCTGCCGATCCGACCACTAGACATTTTCAATTCGTAACTAATTCGCAAAGCGATAAACTCGTCCTTAGATACTAACTTGGTGAAAACTAAGCAATATTCAGTACGTATCTCACGCCGGAGTTTTGCGCAAATAATATTGGAATTTAAGCTAAGGGGAGCCAAAGGGAATTTAAATTAGAAACTACGTTTTGTGATAGAAGTGGAAATATTCTCTTGCAGAGATTTCTGTTCTTATTCATTTTGATATTCCGCAGTAATACATCAAATCTGGGACTGGAAATGTAACTACTATTCACGAAAAATGAAAAGTTATATTCCCACATCTGCGCTAACCCATTCGACGATTTCAGCATTTTCTCTGCGAGTCGGCTTTACAGTGGTGGAAGCGTTCGCGGCGGGAGCTCCGGACTAATCGAATGACCGACACGTTCCGTGCCCACTCAAGCAAATTACAGCTGTAACATCTAGAATAGGTGTCCGACACAGATTGCCTCTTCACTACAGTTGCTGCTGACCTACTACTTTCAGAATCCTTTATAAAATTGCTAGTCATTTTCCTAATATTATTTATTTAGCTTTTATATTCAAAGCCTCTTGAACACAACTTGAAACGCGAAGAGAATGTTATCAAAGCAAAACAAACTGTTCCACTTTGGTAACATTCTTGGTTTGGAACAAAAGAAATATTTTTTTTTTCTGTTTTGTTTATCAACAACTTCTATTTTCTTAGCCTGTTACCACAAATTTGCGAATAACATTCCCTAATCTTGAGATGTAAAAGTACGTTTTATTTTTGAGAACCGTCTCAGATTCCAAACTTTAATTTCAATAAGAGAAACGCGATAACTTTTATAAGTTTATTACAATCTATTATATTCCTTAAAGTTTCTAAAGATAGAGTTAAAAAACAGTGCTCAATAAAATCAAGGGAGATCTATGTGTAACGTATTTGCGATTGAATCTCCATCTGTTAGAGTGCGCGGACAAATGGTACATCAGCGTACGATTGTTTCCTTTAATTGCATCCATTAGGAAGAACACAAAATGTACAAGGTATAAGGAGGGATCCCTCGCCCCCAGCATTTGCTAACTCATGTACGGCTAAAAGTCAACCATCGTGAATTTAACATTTCTGTGTAAATGATTTATTATGGCCGCAAGCGCTTTTCGTATTTGGAGTTCGTTCGGTAAAAAGTTCAATATTAAAAAACTTCGTGGCCTGTCGATGTCATTATTTCTGGAAACTGCCCCTGAGTTTACGTAATACGTTTTTAGAATTTTTTCTCATAAGTTTACTTATTCTTCTCTTTCCAATTGTACTTTTTTTGGTTTTGTTAAAAGTTCAGAGAATGTGGCTGTTTCAATGCCGGTGGCAATGTGAAATACTTTCAGGTTTTCCGAGTTTTCTCGACGTCAAACCAAGGTTTTCCAATTACTATACATATAGTCGGTACACACGGTCCTCGGTATTAAAGTTTCGATATTTAACGAGGAAATCGAGCGATCACAATTTTTATGGGTCCCTACCTCATAAAGTAAAAAAGCGTGACCTTTACAATTATTTTCGCAGTCGAAGCGAAAAAGCCCACCTGTTCACAACAGGAGCGGGGGCTACCCCTAAGGCATTATATAACATTACTGAGAGCCTTTGCAATTATAATTGCCTGTTTTTGGGGTATTTGCTTTCAAATATTCGGACCTTGGACCTGTTTCATTTTGCGGTATAATTTATTCATTTACGGTTTAATTAGGTACGGACATTGTTGGGACGAATATTGGCCTAAGTTGAGGAATAAACTTAATTCGTCTCCCATGTTTTTTGTTGTTTATTATTGTCGGTTTATTTTCCTGCTGGACAGAAGTCGTTCGTGATTTGTATTTTGTTATACGAGAAGTAAATATTACTTGTCCATTATAATCTACCTACTGCTCTAGAACTATTTAACATAATAATATTTAACTGTTGCCCGGAATTTCACCCACATGAATGTCGGATTTCTTGACACAGACGTTTACAAAAAGTAGCCTATGTATTAACCCAGGGTGTCATTTTACTCCATGTCAAATTTCATCAAAATGTATCACCGTTTGAGCGGATAGATTTAAAAACATCTATCTGTCCATCTATACTTACAAACTTTCGCGTTAAAAATATTGGTAAAATATTATATTAAAATAAATTCCAACAAGCAAGTTTTTCCGACGCAACAGTATTACTAAAGCACACTTTGTCACAGGAACGCACCTAATCAACATCGGTAATTACGCTCTACATATTTTAGGACCACACACACATAGCTACATAAACTAGGTACATACACATATTCCCCGCTCTAATATACCGTCGGCACATTGTTTCGGCGGTACATTATTAATGTGTGACGCGTGACGTCAAGCCAGCGATCACTATCGCAGCTATCTTGTTATCTCGGGATCCCATCACACGGACTTACGTGACACTGTACTATATTAATAATATTCGACCCAACTTAATGACTTATTACAGAGTAATGGATTTTGTATTAAGGACTAAACTACGTGTCTAAATATGGTCAAGGTGAAGCGACCTACTAAGAAAATTTTATTTTCTTATATTTGATTAGCAAAAAACGCCTAGTTAATTGCATTCAGTCCGCTCTACCTTTTATTAATAAAATTAAATCTATACATATAATAAATCTGTAGAAAAGTCATTTTTGTACATTGAAGAAATTGAAAAAAAAAATAGCCAGGGTGTGAAAAGATAACTAACAGAACCCATTTCCATCATTTTTAAAATTTTTGTCTGTTTGTCTGTTTGTCTGTTTGTCTGTTTGTATGTGCGCGCATCACGTAAAATCTACGAACTCAATGCAGACAATGTTTATACACAAAAATTATACGCAACTTGAGGTATAACTTAGTCTTTGTTTGATCAAAATCGGTTCACTCTACCAAAAGATATGATTAATTTAGTGAATTCAAGAAGTAAAATAATTACGTTACGCAATTCAGTGTAGTACTTGCAACGACATCTTATGACAAAAAATAGAACTAATGTTGACAGCTAAATTACAAATCCGATAGATGGCGTTGTGCAAATTTCGTCGTTTTCTGAATCGCGGTGTTAACATTTGACACCATTATAGTATTGCTGAAGGTCGGGCTAACATAAATACTATATATTACTGTGCTATCCTATACAGGGGGTGATGAATCACGAATTTTCGTAACTGTTCTACTGTCACCATAGCTGTGTACGAGTCACCATAGCGACCAAAATACTGTTGCTATGGTTTTATGTTTTTACATTAATATGTATTGGCTTACATGTTATTTGGCTTACAACATAGCAATCAAAATAGCCGGGTTGGTGAATTGCGAGCTTCGTATTTTTTCACTTCAAGTTCAAATTTCATTTCGACATACACTTTTTGAATTTATTTTTTTAATAATTTTTGAATATAAATTTTACTAAACAAACATTTACTTTTCTTCTATCGTTTTTGATAGTACAAAAGTATTGTATGAAGTACCTGGCTTTTTTAACATAAAATTGTTTTTTAAAATAAACAAAAACAATAGTTTGGACGGTAAATGTTTATATTTTTTTAACTAGCTGTTGACTGCAATTTTGTTGTGTGTTACGCGTGGTTTTGAAGATTTGATAGTACTTATACACTACTACAATTGTGCACCAATTGCAATGGTATAGGGTAGTTGCATTGGTAAAAGTGTGTTGATATACTATTATTAATATCATTAATCTCGCGTACGAGTATGCCCCGTTCACATTCTCCCGCAAATGGTTTGTTACGTGTGCATAACATTACCCTTCTTCAGCCTCAGTTGGCTCAGCTCAAACTACCATAATTAGAAACTTAAAACATTGATAACCATATAACACTATAAAAGGGATTTTTGAAAATTCGTCCGTCAAGGAGTAGAAAGAAAACGAAATAGAAGATCGGCGCCCAGAATAATCTGCTGCACCCGCATACATCCACCAGATTGGGAGCGGCGTCCGATGTTCGCTGCACCACAGTGCATAGCGCTCAACAAAACGTGTCGAATGATATCTGGCTCTTTAAAACCAACCCTGCTCAATAAGTTCTCCCTTTGGTTAGCATTGCTCTACCTGACATTAGAAGAGAAGTCGCATGCGCGCTCGAAAAAGACATCGAGGAATCAGACACACGACATCGGACATCCCCTATGTAATACCAAAGCTTACACCCGATTAGACTTAAGAGCCAAAAGAGCTTCCTCCGATGTACACTGGCTACAAACGAAACTCCAACTCGAACTCGGTGCAAGATCTGGGCAGATCAGCATCTACCACCTGCCACTTATGTCCTACCTCATAAACGTCTGCCGCCCGGAATTCTTTGCAGTGACCTGTTTGGAAAGCAGACGGTTGATCTGAGAATCCAAGTAGGTCGCTGCAAACAAAATTTGCCAAATTTGGGTATACAGACCTCTCTAACATCCAGTAAGAATGCGTCATTTCCGTACAGACGATGTCACACCACCTATAGTGACGAAAATGTCTGCACACTTGCAATTCAAAGGATCTACTATTTACCAAATACTACGTACAATTGACACAAAAAAAAAAAAAGGTTTTTCTAATTAAACTTAAAAATAGAGAAGAAACGGCGTAACAAACTTCACAACATAATTCAATACACAATTATTTTTAGTGTTTCCAGAGGGTATTAGTTTGCCGTAGCCAAGGATAGTTGGTGTGCCATCATCGAATTCTGCAAAGAAATGATGACGCTCAACAAAAAACCGCAGAAAGAACACGGGAAGCCTCATCTGACCACTCGATCCGTGCCCAGCGAGCAACAAATAGAAGAAAGACCAAATTTACCCTCATCAAACCACCATAAATAGCCTACGCAGGTAGGCTAGGGGAAGTCTACTGTACTGTATAATATCAAGGCAAAGACGGCAAGCTCTTAATGAGCGCTGGGGAAAACTGACTCCACGTCAATTAAGAAGCTCCCGTTAAAAAGATCTCTCCCGTCAGGGTTCACGATAGTTTGCGAAAGTGTTCCCGTGGCTCCAGACAATAGGACACGGAGATGCACTCAGGTGGTTTTAGCCAGTCAGAATCCGGCACACTTCTTCCCCATCGCCCGTATTCAAGACCTTCAATTAAAATTGGCAAATCAGTGTAAGATAGTGGCCACAGCAACAATATAATACGACCTTTCATCATATGAATGTTGGACTAACCTTTAAAACTAGCAGTGTTAACAGTCAAGTAATATGTTTGTAAGAGTAAAGGTTATGAGTAGAAAGTTAAGATATAATTTTGGAACAGAACTGGATTAAGGAGCTTGCATTAAACTTTATTTAGCTTTACTTTTTGTACAGCACTACACATCTTCAATTTACCTAATCTTCAATACCACGCAGACAAAGTCGCGGGCAACAGCTATTTCTATTTCAAATAATTTAGGTACTATAATCTCATTTACATGTGCTTTTGTATTTTTAGTAATTACAAGTAGTTTTAAAAATCTATTTTGAAGAGCTTCCAGTTTATTTCAGTGAGTTTTGAATGTTAACCCATAGCTGTGACATAAAAAAAACTCTTAAAATAATAATAGGAACTTTAAAGCTTAGGTAATACATTTTTTACTTAACAATATTCTTAGTTCGTCATCTATTTTCACGCCAAGGTATATGTATATAGCCTACTCTTATCTAAACAACGTTGTTTTGTTTCGACAACCACGCGAAAGAAGTCGCGGGCACAGCTAGTAGATAATAATTTCTTGATGGAAAAGGTCTGTTAATATGATTTATTGTGTGAGGGTTATTTGTTCAGACAGCACTAGGTCTGCTAACTAATATTGTCACATTTCAAACTAAGTTTTCAGTCGAACCTGTGGACAACTAACTCGCAGTATCCTTAAATATTTTCTTATTACGGGTTTCTTTATTCTACGTAAGACCAAACTAAAGCATGTTTATAATCTAAACCATAAATGTATATCACCACTTGCACTTTAGGTATTAAAACTATAAGAATACGACAACAGTTGCCAGAAAGTCTCTAAACATTTTCTCCCACCAAACAATAAGCAGCGTTCACCGGCCAAATAAATGGTCTTGCACAAAATAAACCAGATCAGTCCTAGGGTCACAGTTGCAGTTATAAAAGACTTTAATCTAATCCTATTTCCGATACTCAATTTCGTTAGTCGCTCAGTCGAGGTCGGCCGTCGCGGACTAAAGTGCTTTCACGCGAGCTAAGCTATTCATTTCCTTCAAACTAACGTTCACAGTTACTTTTGATTGTATGTTTAATTCATTTATTGTTAAATTTTAGTTTTTTTAATTTCATTTTTAGGGAAATATATTGATATTCTTGGTGATTACAGGTCTTTAATGCAAAGGTGTTTTTGTCTTCGGAAAAAATATGCTGTATTTAATATGTAGGTATATCTAGATTTTTAAATAGATTAGAAACTACTGTCATAAACGCTGAAAAATGTAACAAACGTGTTCAAGTATTTTTGCTATAAAAAAATTTAAACACACTTCCAAAAACTATTTTCTTTTCTCAAGACATAAAATGTCTTGGGAAAATAAATGGGTCTTTAAAAAATTAACGTTTGTAAGCATGTTTATATTCCCTGTTTATGCGGCTTACTGAACTTCATCACTCTGTAAGCTCACTTAAGGTTTCTCAAGATACGAGTAGGTCGAGAGAACCCGTAGGAAAACACGAGTTAATATAAAATTTTATGCGCTCTGCATCGTCTAGTACTGTCGTCGAGTGGAAGAGCTTAGTTGGCTCAAAAACAAATTGAAATTCACAGAAATTCTCTTTTGAAATACTAGAATATAATCAAGTTGCATCGTATGCAACTCTCCGTGCTGGCTTATACATTTCGTTTGAATTTAACCCTCTCATTATTGTTTTCCGTAATACTATTTTACAAAGATAGCTGGTTATTTTCACGTTAACGAGCTGTGATGTTTTTGCAAGGATAATCGGATTAAAAGGTGTGTAGGTACTATGTATAAATAATACGTGTTTAAGTAAAGGAAAATGCAAAAAATAGCACTCTGTGTTGAATTATGCTTAAGACGTCTTTTTATCTGCAATTTAAATTGAAAATCTGTTAAAATATTGTTTTAGGAGAAAGATAATTCATTATCATTTAATGTAAAGATAATAATTAAACCACTTCTAATTAACAAGCTCATTAAGAGAGTACTTTAGTTCAACAATAAAATGGAGGAAATCTTCAAGAGAGAGATAAGTACAACTGCGCAGTCATTTGTTACGCACAATTCGGTGATTTCCCCGTATCACTTCGGCGTTATTCATTGATGACGTGGCTGCCAGTGTGACGTCACACTTGGGAAGCACGCCTCAGCGAAAAAAACATCGATATATAAAATTGCGTGCGAAACTGCGAACATTTCTTCTAAGGACGCGACGACGGAAACTTTCGATTAAAGCTTCGCTCTGGGCGAATATCGAGGAACTTGTCAAAAGAAAGTTACCGACAAGGCCTCAAAGTTAGAAATTTCATAAAGTCTGAAATGTAAACGCTTTCGTCTTTTAGGTACCCGTACGCAAGTGCTTCAAGATTATAGTATACACCTAGTTCGTTAACACAATGTTGGCACACCATCATAACATGAGGTTTGTTATCGATGCACTAGTTATTTGTATAAGTACATATAGTAATTTATTTATTTTTTTTGTTCGTGTTAATGGTACCTACTTCTACTTAAAAATTTAATATATAATAGGAAAATTATATTTACCATAACTAAATATAACTTCTTCTTTGTCCCTCCTTTTTGCAAAAGTAATTTTTCTGCCTTTTGTTAATGTCGAAAGTTTCTATTAAACTTTTTACGTAAAATAAGTGAAGTCTCTATGCAACCCAATCACAGAACTACATCACAGAATGCTTAAACCACTGTATTTCTCCTCTCAAAGCCACCCAATGCGCTCTGTTTCGATCAAAGTCTACTAATTTATAAGCTAAATTAGATACGTTCCAGTCGGATCTAACAAGTTTGCGTTAATGAAAAGCAATTCGGTTGACACGAGTACCTTCGCCGTCAGTTGGGAGCAAATAGCGAAGCAACGAATTGTAACTTTACTCATTCAATTGCTAGGAAACAAAGACTCGGCTAATGGGTATAAAACAAATTAATTTTGAAGATTCCTTTGGTGTAGTCGCGCAGAATTAAGTGAATCCCTAGTAACAGCAATTGAGATTAACTCTTGTAGGTACATAGTTGGTATATAGGGTTGTACATAGCTGATCGAAATAAATCAATTTAGATCATAATAAGTATACATAATAATTCTACAGTAAACTAATTTAAACGCGAAAGTTTGTTACTATGGATGGATGTTTGTTACACTTTCACTTTCCTAGTATGCCTTTAAAATATATTCGTTACAGTGAAATAATTCTGGCCTCCTAGAAATTTCAAAAACGTGAAATTATTTCAGGAAGCTGAAAACTAACAGAATCAATTTTCTATGATGAATAAAAACAAAACAGTAAATTAAATTCTTTCTCTTCACAAAACTATTTTTTACTGCGGAATCCGAACGCAACATTAAAGTAACGAACTATTTTTGTAGCAAATTTTTATGCACTTTTATTTTCTAGAACAGTTCGTTCGAAAATTTCTAATTATTGGATTACTTTAAAAAAAAATACACACATTCGCAAGAATTGCTAATTAGTTGCATGTACAATTTTAGCCGACGGCACACCCGCCATGCCCGTCCTAATGGTCGTTCACAAACTTTTTTATAACTAGCTACTAGAAGCTGGGGGTCTACCACCAAATTTTAAAGGACTTCTGCTGTTGCAGCTGTAGAAGCGAAACAGCACACAGCGCGATATAGAGCGGCGTCTCTTTCCCACAGCGAGTATTGTTCTGATGGCAAATGGTAGTAGGCCCCATATTACATGCCAGTTAAAAGTTAGTGAGCAGAAACACACAGTCACACACTGATACCTTGTTAGTAGATGTTACTTTAAAAACAGGACGTAACGAACGTGGAATTAGTCTCTGAATGGGTCTAGATTAAAAGTTATCTTGAGCTGGAAGCAAAAACATGTTTTCGGTAGACGGCTGCTAATACGGCTTACTGGATATTTTTTTCGTCATGAAACTTATAACGAACCGATGTTCCGGCAAAATGTTTGCTTTTTTATACGGAAAATTTAGAACTAGCATCTATTACTATTTTTTGTGGACTTTATCTCTAAAGTTTTAAAATCTCATTTATGCAGTCGTTCATCAACGTCTTTTGGCTAGTCTTAATTATACATTATCTTATATATGTTATGGACCAAGTGATAAATTGGGCAGTGTACATAATGCCCGGGCACTATGAATAATGCCCAGCATCATCGGGCTAAGTGATTAATTACAATCTTAACTTCATTATTATCATATCGCTCGGTCATTATTATATTGCTAAATGATAGTTGGGCAATTTGATACTAATGCTATATTTAAGTTGTATCAAGCGCTAAATAAACCATGGCTGCAATTGGGGACACCGTAAGAGTTCGAGTTCCGATGTTGATTGCGGTCGTAATGATGGAAGAAATAAAAAAAAATCTAACCTAACCTAACCTAAATTAGGTGAGGTTAGGTTTTTTTTTTATTTGTCAAAATCTATATCTATTGAGGTGAAAACTATCATTTAATTTTAGCAATATAATAATGACCGAGCGATATGATAATAATGAAGTTAAGATAGTAATTAATCACTTAGCCCGATGATGCCGGGCATTATTCATAGTGCCCGGGGCATTATGTATAGGGTCGGGTGTCTCACAGTGAACCAGGCAGCTACATTGAACCACCGCCAAATCTCGAAAACGCCACGTTGTTAAACCGCGCTAATATGAGTGAAAGAGAGTTATTTACGATCCCTTACTGCCCACTAATTTGCGTGGCGATCGCGTGCCAAGTGGTTGTGTGAGGAGCATTTGAAAGCAAATTGACTCAAAAAGTAAATATTTTTTTCCAACTTCATTCTTTTTTAGCTTTTTTCATTTAAATAATATCAATTTATTTATATGCACACTGTATTCTACGGTTATTTAGCAATTAAAAGCGCTACAATTCCAGTTTTTAAGTGATTGGTATGCCGGTAAATTTTTTAGATTAGTTATCAAAACCTGGTGTGTCTCACAGTGAACCACCTGGGGGAGTTACACATTGAACCATGGTTTATTGTGTACATCCAAGTCGTTAAATGAGTTTTTTTTCTACAATTGTTTTAATTTGTTATAAAATGGTGCATTCGACTGCCAACATGCTTGAGGCCAAGCCTAAGTGTTAAACTGCACAGATCAGGTGCCATGAAACTCCGGATGCCTTTGGAACCCGATTTGGCTAATTATCCAATTAAAGGATCATAAGATTTTAAGTGATTTTAATAAATATAAGACTGATTTTTATTATTACAAAGTATTTGCCTTATAAATTGATCTATAAGACATAATTAATAAGGTGACTCAATGTGGACCACCCTCTGGTTAAATGTGTACCACCGGTAGTACTCATTGAACCAAAAATATTTTTTCAGAAAAGCCTGTTTTACGCTGAAACTAAAAAGAATATGATAAATTAATATTTTACAAAATTAAAGCTAAATAAATATGCTAACTATGCACAAAAAATTGAAGGCATTGATTGAAAATCCAGCCCAATATGGGACTTTGAAATTTACCTGGTTCAAAGTGAGACAACTTACCATACTGCCCGCATTAATCACTTGGTCCATAACATATACATCACACCGTTAATCTCAAAATAAGTAAAATCTACCTACTCCCTTTATTTATGCCTGTAAGCTAACCTCTTTTACTAAAATAACTCTAAGGTCACGATACCTGAGTTCCTAATTACTGTTATTAATAAAGTAATATTTTGTTTAAAGACAAATATTTGTCAAATACCAAAGCTGCTACAGTAACCTTTGATATTAAATCTAAACTTTATCTATTTTTGGAAAGTTAAAGATAAACACTGTCAAACCCGCTTTAAGCAAAAAATGTTTAAAAGGTTACTGAAACATCATTGTTTAAAGAAAAATAATCAAGAGGTTAACCTGGCCATGCCTTGAAGTGAAGGTGACTCAAGGCAGTTTATAAAGTTTCTGCTTATCCACCATTTCCAGGACTCATCGTTCAAATCAATACGGTAAGCGGTTTGGTCATTTTCGGACTACGCAATAAAGGGTCAAGAAGTCTTTATTATCGCGACAGCTGCTCATTCAAATTTACTTTAGATTAATAACGATCACTGTAATAAACTTTGTTGTAGTATTCGTAAAAATAAACTCTAAGAAGTATGATTTTAGTAAAACTTTTCCCAGATTTAAATAGTTTTCAAAAATGGTTAGAAACTTCGGTCTCAGAAAATAATACTTGAACTCTGTGGATGCTCAGTTAACTTTTACCGATTCGCTCGATTCTCGTTTACATGAACTTTGAATCATCTTTTATGCATTTTCAGTTGTGAATTACCAGGTGTTCAATAATCGCCACTTATGCTGAGGTAAAATATAGAAATGCACAGAAATTTCAGCGGGATTTGCAAACTTCTCCTTGAATTATGTAGAGTTCGGCAGTCTCCGGACTTGCTAAGTCTGTAGTCGTTAAAACTCCTTAACTACCCTCCCCATATTCACGAGGCTGGCTGCCCTTTCCGCAGTTTAAATCTCCATTAACAGAATATGACCGACACCAAACAAGTCGATTACGAGAACACACCAAACTAACACTGCACAACTATTGTTTCTATTAGTCTTAGGTAACGGATGTGTCCCTTATGAATGATTACTCACAACTTCCACTCGACTGGGGACTGATCGCAAGTATAATCTATCAGAGATGAACAGTGAGCACTCATAATGGATATCCCGCTATCTAAGACTCTTATTTAAAACATGTAATGAAAGCTTCGTGTTGAATTAACGAACTTCGCCGAAAACAATTGTGATAAATTCGACGATCTCGATGAGAGAAAGAGATGTGTTTCCCGGGGCTATTTCTCGGCCAAGAAAGTCTATTGTGTTGGAGCCTGCGGCGACCCGCCACCAGCGCAACCCTAATTGATATCAATTACCCGACATCTCTCAAAATCTCTTTGAAACCGTCTTAGATCTCAAAATATTGAAGCTCTGCGTTGGCGTTTCGTTTTATGAACGTTTAATAAATTATTCGCATCTACCCCAAGTGGGTGTACCAAAGTTTGTAAAAAAATGGAAACTACTAAATTAATTACAAAGTTCTAGTTAAATTAATTTTGTATTTTACGTAACTTTACAATTTGATTGTCAGTCAGTAACGTCAGCGCTGTCAGTCTTTACTCTTCACACTCGTCCAACTTTTGTGTTTGGCATGGTTAAATATCTGAAGCCAAGGTTGCGTCCCTTTCTGCGACTGACGACTTTGACAGGTTCTGAAATGTGTTTACAGAAATATACTTTAGGAGTAGCTAAAAATAGATAGAATCATCTAACAATAACGTATAATATACTTTCAGTTTCCAATAGGCTGAATAACTTTGGAAATAAGATGAAAAGTAATCAGTTGTTACAACAAAGAACATAAAAAACTAGTTTCAATTCTTGCGCTTAATTGCTTCCGTTTATTCCTTTGCAGTAATTCTGAAAGTTAAATCTTATAGATTATACAGCTCAAGAACCTATCGAAACATAGGTGAATGTAATTCCAGGTACAAATTCGACAGTAGTTAAGTTCAGAGCATTAGTTAAAGTTCCGCGTACCGGTGGATGCGTCCTCACCCCAAGTTGGTCCCATTAGCTAGAACTTTAATCTGCCTTATGTAACATGCCAAAGAAACGGCAGATTAATTAAAGGTAAACTATGTTTGGTGGAAATAGCTGCGTCTAGGAATGGTGTGGCGTGAGAACATCTAGCTTTAAGCAAACGTAATTTGCAGCTGTTTTTGCATAATTTATATTATGCAAAAATTTTCAGACATGTGTGCAAAAAAAGCAATGTCAGAATGTTGCACTAATATGGGTTTGGGCCATTCACCTTTCTCTCTGTCAGTACACAGACACAGAAATGTCCGTCAGAAACAAAGTTATACTGTCACCCACAAACGAGGAACACCAAGATAATAAATCCGATTCTATATGTTAGATCGCAGTAATATTTCGCGGCATCATCTACATAATGGACATAATTTGATCCATCAAGTAAACAAGACTTGATGTTAATCTGCAGGCGTCAGCGTCGCCCGCATACATTCGTAGCCAGTTTTTATGCCCCCAGTCAACGGTGGGGATAAGCCCTCACATTAGCACGCCTCATTACGCGTCCAATTTTATCGAACCGAATGTTTTTCGCCAACATTCCGAATCAAATTGGAAGGAATGAGTTTGAATTTATTAAAATGCTTATTCGGGGATCAGTTGCTGAAGAAAATTTGGAAACTTACCGCATTTGATCGTGACATATTTTTATGTGAGGAAGTTTGAAACAAACAAGGCATTTTCCTATACCTATATCGTACGTTCAACAAGCAATATAAATCCGATTGCTCAAATCAGTTGTGAAAGAATTGAGTGATTGGTTTACGGTTGCAACAATTGCTAATCAATAGCAGTGGCGGTCCGCACAAAGTTGTGCCAAGTGAAGCTCTAAGGGCACTAACTAGCTTAATCCTACAATCGACTAATCCCGAACTAATTGAATGGATTACTTCCACAGACGAATTGTTACCGTCTACCCTTGCAGGTCTTGTTAGAGATAGAGAATTTCTGAAATTTGTCGATATCTCAATATAATTTGATTAGGTTTCGGGTTCAATTTGATACTTGTGTCTTGAATATAATGGGCACGAGTAAGTAACCTAACAACAAATTAATCACTCAACAAGTTTGTTAAACATTTTCCAAATAACATATATATTTTTTTAATATAAATTCGCTAAATTCCTCTTGATTAGATGACCTCTAATTTTCAATCAAAAATGCAATGACACTGATGATTATTTTACTAATTGAGCTTAATGACCAGTTTCATCTTAGCGTATTCCACAATTTCCAATGATTACGTCATTGGTATTAGGTAACAGTCGGTAGCAGTCAGTCCTCCGAGTGACCCTGACTACCCGGAGAATAGGTGACCCTGTACCGATCCCGGCTTTACCAAACTCCCTAAAACATTTGTCACTCGCTTTCCTGCGGAAGTAAACATCGTGAAGGAAATGTGAGGTTGAATAAGTCAACCTATATGTAGGACTGTAGGTACAATATATTACATATGTATCGTAAGTCCGGACGTTTATAGACGTTTCATAAAAGAAATAGCGATGGTAACAAAAAGCTTGTAAGCCGGCACCATAAAGTGGGACCGGCAGTAAATCATGTTATACTTCATGGTCCAAATAATCATAGCATGAATTGAATATCAGCCTTAGGTAAAGCATAACAATTACAATGTGTTGGCAATGAATAGGTAATTGTAACATTTTGTTTAGTTTTTTTTTCTTTAACTAATTTTGTCCATGCTCGTAGAAACGCGGGTGAAATATTAATATGTAAATTAAAGCAGTCATTAGCAATAGTAATGCGATACTAATGTCATAGTAAAACAACGCACGATGTTGTTAACAATTCGTTCCACGCGCTGTATCACCGCCTCATGCTCGTAACGGCCATTAAAACAACTAAGCACATATTAATTGCCCCTAAATAGGTAATTCACTACAAGTTAAAACGTTCGCAGTTGCTCGAACTAGAATTAGACCACAGAAAGGTGTACGGAACCCGAAAGTTGTAGTGCGTAACCGACCCAGTAAAGTGGCTGTTAACTACACTATAAATAAACTTGTCGTTGGTACGTTACGTAGATACAGTGTGCCGAAGTCCTGCGCAGACACTTCATGAAATATGTATATTAATGTGGGTGGCACTGGGAACCTTAATAGCCAAACTGTACTAAGTATGGCCATACAAAGTCTAACTACCATAAGTACTTCTCTGATATATAGTTCAAGCAAGAGAGCAGAGCAAGCGAGCAAGTACCGAGTACCGGAGTTATGCATAATAATTTATCTAGTCAAATGGAGCACCGCAAACTAAGAGTATACCAATATGTTCCTAGTTTCCTACTGAATATTCCGTGAAAAGACTAGCTATTGAATGTTATAGAAAAGCACGTCCGACTGTAATTGGAACATGAGAGCGAGCGTGCGACGAAATATTCGGTAGGCTCGATAAATGCAGCGAGCTCAACTGCTCATGCAACGCGGACAGTAGCCCGGATTCGTAAGCCCTGCCCACACGGCCGTGTTTAGCTAAGCTATGAATAAAAGATAAAGTGATTCTGTATATTTAAAGGGTTAGCTCGGTTAGCTAAACGTATAGCTTGCGGACGATAGATAATTCAAGTTATGAATATACATACTCGTACGTATTAGTCTTAGTATTAGTACAACGTTTATGGAAAATATGGTTCGGATATCTAAGAAACTACATTTTAGAGATATTTCATTAGAAATTAAAGAAGAAACATATTGTAATGTTGCATCCATCTTACTAATGTTACTAAGCCCTTACATACTACTTCGATGTATATTATACATAGTAACAACGATTTACTTGAAATAAAATCGTCTCAAAAAATCCATATCATGTAAAAGTGACATAATTATCCTTACTACACAATAAATGATTTCATTTCATCACAAAAAAGTTGAAAATCCTATAACTGTTCTGAAGTTTAGTATTCCAAGCGATAACTGGTCTAAATTTAATCAAGTTCTTATGCTACATTAGGTCATACATGTGCGGTTCCCACCCGTGCTGTGAGTTTGACGTCATATTCTGATAATAATATATTAAGATTGTTCGACTAAGATAAAAAGTTCGCTAAGTATATACAGTCAACTAACTGCACTAATATATAAAATCTATTTTTACTAAATCAATCGGGTTACCTATGTATTTCGAAACCTTATTTCATAAATAACCTGGATTTTTAAATTATTTATTCATCACGAAAAACAAGTTCCCTCAGTAAATATAGACATAAATATATATACGTGTACATAGCTATCTAAATCTGAAAATGTTTCGAACTGTATGCTTCTACTTATAAATTATTTCGTAATAACTTGGCCCTACATAAGTTCTGAGTCTTCAATTTCAAGTGAAAACTTCGTAGCGGGTTTAGAAGCAGGCGGTTAAAAGGATTATTTAAATATTTGTTTCGAACGAATTCACAGAAGTTATATTGACTTTGAAAATTAATATTCATAATGGGAATAGCGATACTCTCTGAGTATACATATTATGCGCCCGAGGTTTCGTCATCGTGATATTCTAAAACATTTATCTGGCCTTTTTTAAGATTGTCTCGATAGAAGCAAAATATAATAACCCAAATTGACACATTTAAAACAATTTTTTCAATTCTCAATACATCCTTTTACTTTAAATTGATAAGATTGTGATTTTGTACGCAAAAAGGAGTAAGGAAATAACAAAACACACGGCAGTGACGTCATGCTCGAAATGAAAAAGATAGATAGAAAATAAGAAAGAGAAAAATTTCTTTTCAGCCAATAAAAGATCCAAAGAAAAGACACATCTGTGAAGTCATGCCCAAAATGAAAGAGATAGATAGTAAAAAGAAAGAGAGATGAAACCGAATCCTCAAAAAGAAAACAGAATATTTTAAAATTCATAAAACAAAAGACACGACAGAGACGTCACACCCAAAATGAAAGAGATAGATTGAAAATTAGAAAGAGAGAGATGGAACTGCAGATACTGAAAAAAAAAATTTAACAATAGATTTCAAACCAATCAAAACAAATGACACGTCAGTGACGTCATGTCCAAAATGAAAGAGAAAAATTAAAAAGGAAAGAGAAGGAGAGATATTGAACTGCAACCATTGAATGAAAAATCTAGCGTTCGAAAAATTTCAAAACAAAAGACACGTAAATGACGTCACGCCTGAAATGAAAGAGACAGGTCATATGGTAGAAAAAGACAGATGCACTGAAACTTTTAATAGATAAGTCAGAGAAGCCGAAAATACATACATTGTCCTGCGTAGGTAGTAGGTACTACCAAAGTACTAAGATAGTGATCAAATTGTTCAAAATGAAAAACATCGATTTACAGAAAGGGACAAAAAGAAGTAAAATAAATAACTGCTTTAACTGCCCAAAAGAATTCTCATGAATTTTGTACTGTGGTTTACGATATCTGTTAAATTAAAATAAATAATGTTGTAAAATTATATTCGTTTTCTAATTCTTCTTAGATTCTAAATTCAATTTTGTCTCTTGAGTAATACATTTCGTTTTCAATCAAACGCGTTTGTATTATATTTTTAAAATAAAATTCGGATTGAATTTTAAATGACAATTATTATTATTTAATTTTTTAAAAATATCAATTTCAAAGAAAATGGAACCTTAATTGTATTTAATTATGGCTTCTTGTATTTTTTTCTTACACTAGATGATACACGCAAATTATATTAAAGTTATTGTGATTTCGTGTATGAGTCTACTCGCATCACCCCGTTTTTTCACCTCCAACACCCACTTGCCATTCAGAAAATCTGCGGCGATAAAACTAGATCCTTCAATAAGCTAACCCATTTTTGCGGGAACAACAGACAGCGTGCATATTCCCTATTATTCTCTAGTGGAATTAGCAAGCTTCATTTACATACAAATCGATGTTATATACAACTAAGACGTAATCTCTTTAGCTGGCTAAGCCCAAATATATTCTGATACGATTGCTGTTTGATTGCACCCTGTGCGATGATTACCCTATCGTGATATAGCTTGGTATCGGAATAAATAGAAGGTAAATGTGTCATGCGCCAATATTGCACTGAATACACAATTAAGTACTAAGTATACATATTTTAGTACTAAGAGAAATACGATTCCTTTTTTTATATTAGAGCGCCTAACCACTTATAGATACTAATAAAAATCGGAAAAATTGTGTATTTTACTCCGTGGTTGCAGTCTCTTTCATATCGGGCATGACGACTCTGCCATGTTATTTGATTTTTTAATTAATTTCAAATACATAATTATGACGTTTCTCATTCGGTGGCTGCACCTGCGATTCTATCTCTCTCTTTCTATTTTTTGTTTGTCTCTTTCACTTTGAGTGTGACGTCACTGACGTGTCATTTGTTTTAAATGATTTCAAATGATATAATGTTTTTCATTCGGTGGCTGCGTTTATACCTCTCTCTCTTTCTATTTTTTGTTTCTGTCTCTTTCATTTTGGGCATGACGTCACTGACGTATCATTTGTTTTAAGTAATTTCAATAATAGTGTTTTTCATTCGGTGGCTGCGATTCTATCTCTCTCTTTCTATTTTTTGTTTCTGTCTCTTTCATTTTGGGCATGACGTCACTGACGTGTCATTTGTTTTAAGTAATTTCAATAATAGTGTTTTTCATTCGGTGGCTGCGATTCTATCTCTCTCTTTCTATTTTTTGTTTCTGTCTCTTTCATTTTGGGCATGACGTCACTGACGTGTCATTTGTTTTAAGTAATTTCAATAATAGTGTTTTTCATTCGGTGGCTGCGATTCTATCTCTCTCTTTCTATTTTTTATCTTTCTCTTTCATTTTGGGCGTGACGTCACTGACGTGTCATTTGTTTTGAGTGATTTCAAATAATATAGTGTTTTTCATTCGGTGGCTGCGTTTCCATCTCTCTCTCTCTCTCTTTCTATTTATTTTATCTGTCTCTTTCATTTTGGGCGTGACGTCACTGACGTGTCATTTGTTTCAGGTATTTTAAAAAATTCATGGCATTTTTCAGTCGGTGGCTACGATTTAATCTATTGCACTCTCTATGGTACCTATTAAAAATAATTTTGTAATTGTAGGTGGATATCACGGACAGTGCAACCAACATGATTTTAATTAGGTACCTATCTAAAATACTGCATATTAAAGAATTCTATACTGTAGGATACTTGTAAAGGCAGCGAGAGTCAACCCTTCCGTAGTTATTTTTTAGTTGACGATTAGGACTTATGAAATCAATGAGCACCTTACTTTCTTACATCTAGCCATTATCATCCTGTACAACATAAATTAATCAATATCGACAAAAACAATATAGTGACGTACGAGTATGTTCAGTAAGCTCTTGCTCACCCAGTTAATTGTTCCAGCAAATTGACAGTAGTAATCTCTTACTACAGTGGAGCATTAGGCACGACCCTTGTGTAAACCGTGTCATAAAAGCTTTTAGGCAGCCAATACACGACGAACGTAGGTACTACCTACGTTTAATGGATAGGTAACAAAGTGATTTCAAAGCTAATCACGGAACCCACGTTACTGGAAACATCTTCGATATTATGGCCGTCGGAAAGTATCTCTGATAAAATAGGAACTTTAGTTACGTATTAAAATTATATTTCAATCCATTGGTCAGCGATGGGAAATTCCATGGCCGCTTTAAATGTGATACAAATTAGAACTTTGACTAGTTGTCTTAAAGGTCATATTCTGTTGGAGTAACACCTCCCCGGCAACGTAATATCCCAGTCATTCCCAGTCCCTGTGAAACCCGGCTTAGTAGAGCACAATATATCGTGTCCAAAAGACTTAGATACCCACAGTCGACTTTATCGGAACACCCCGTAAAGGACATAGGATTAAACTTGGATCGCTTCATACTTATTCATGAAATCGAATCCAGTAAGTTACGGCTTTTTACTTTAAGCACGTACTTAAAACTTTCTTAGATAATGCTAAAATCTCCTTTGTCTTATGTAGGTTGCCGTCGAATTCAAAACATGAGCCACGAAAGTGTTTCCGACTCAAAAACAAATGGAATGGATTAAAACAAAACAGAAATTGTACTACCTATTTGATTTAAGCTATGAATTAAGATAAGCAGAAAATAGCCCTAAATATAGAATCCTACTTTGGGTGTAACTAAGTTTTTTAACCTACTGAAAACAAAAGTTGTCAGTTCCATGTATGGAGCTACTTAATTGATTTACACATACAACACAAACTCCTTAAAACAATAATCACGTAGTTGTATCAGTGTTATACTCTGCTAAAACATAGTTTGCGGTTGTTCAGATCACGTACGTAAGTTACGCTATACGCACGTGCGATACCAACAAAATCATAAACAGTGGAGGGCGCGGAACGTAGTGCGCAACGTTTCCGGTTTCAGTTTCATTACTGATATTGGTACGTAAGCTGCTTCGATTCAATTTCCTCGGCTGGTGCGCTCACATCGCAGCGAGCCTGACGTTCATATAACGAGCCCGTACGGGATGCGCCGATACATACTCTAAGTAGTTACGTACATTTTCATAAAATTATCTACCAACCTTTTCAATAATTTCAGTCTTCGCTTAGACGTATATTTCGTTGTAATTTATTTTACAGTCTTACTCAATCGGTTTTAAAATAGTATCTAATCTAATGAAAGAATAAATCTAACATAGTGTTATGTTCGATTTTACCATAAAAACTGGGACACTCGCCATTGTATTTCAGTGTGTGCTTACTCTCGACTCTTATAAAACAACATATGACCCCCTGCTGGTTCGACGCTACGTTGTTGACGCCCTCAGCAGGACATGAGCTGAATAAAAATGTAGCCATTATTTATTCTACCTCTGTTGACTCGGTTGTAGGAAAACTGCCATCAAACCTTCCCGTGCCAAAATTTGTTAGCAAATAGAAAATATTGACGTAGGGAAAATGTTTTTTCGTCTCTAAAAAGGTGCCCTTGGGGTTTTTTAACTAATCCAACGCCGACATTCCCAGTTGCGTAACTCAATTTTATGCGGAGAAAACAAAATATTCGAAAAACTAATGTTAGCGGAAGACAAATTCGTGACAATATTGTTAGCTATTAACGAGAATAAAAGCAATAAGCAGATACCCATTTGTTTCAGCCGTGTTCGTTTTGAGTATCAAAAGTAAAAGGCAATAAACATTTCTCGCCAAATATTTTGGAACAGCTCTTTACCTTTATTAGAAAATTGCCTTCATGTTTCTGAAGGGAATGAGGGTTGACATGAAAGGCTTCGCCGTAATTGGTATTTGCGTGTAAACTCTATTATTATATCTCGTGTCGCATGTAACAAAGGGCTATTATGTCGGAGCACTCGGTGTTCTCAGATAAATCTAATACTCGCATCAACTTAATATTATGGCAACATGCCGACCGAATTGATTTCAGCTTTTTTAATAAAATGTGCCGAATATGGGGAATATGTATGGGAACGCAGGTTGATTTTGGCAATACAGCGACTACGGTATTGCAAATATTGTATGTTTTTCTTATGTAATGTCTCCAGCATCTAATATTATAATACATTGTTTTATCTTTTGAACGTTAACTTGATATATTTATTAAGTAAATCCTACTCTCGAATTTTACGAGTAAATACATAAAATTAAGTTTTAAATAAGTATTGCTGCTGAGCAGTTAGTTTATTGATTGCACAGATTTAAAAACCGTGTAGGTAGGTTACACTTCTGTGAACGACCGCGAAGTAGGTAGGTACGTAGGTACAGCTGATTCGATCGCCGCATGAGACAGACGTTAGATAGTGCTTATGTTCTACAAATGCAACAAGCATTTGTAGATCATAAGCACTATCAGGGTTTCATTGTGCATGTGATTTGAGTGTTTGTATTTTTCCAACTGACACAAGGATCGCCTCAATTGACCATAACAATAAAATGACCTATTTTCCTGGTAAATAAAAAGAGCATTAACTAAGAAATAAAATTACAAGTTTGTGCTTTAACTTATATTTTCTTAAATAAGTGATAACAATCCAAAAAGTAGGAAAACAATTTTACAGTAGATATAAATGCTTCACAATTAATATCAGGTGTTCAATATCAATCCATACGCAGACACAAGAATTACTGCTTTTACAAACACGTGAGCCGTATTATCAAACCACACCACGCTAAAAAGCTTAAAGTAATAAAAGATTAAATGGCAATAGGTGGGTAACATATGAGGTTACATAATAATACATACTATAATATAATAGGTACCTACTAATAATGAAAATCTAAAAGAGAACTATCGTCTAAAGCTTTCAAAAATTATCGATTAACATTTAGTACAACCTCTCTTTGTATCGAAAATGTACAATTACATTATTATGGCAACAAAATTACTAATTTTATAAAAAAAAAAATATAAACTTATTTAATCGTTATGAACAGTAAATACAGTGCGTTAACAGATACGCGTAATTAAAAATACTATTGTAGGGAAAAAATCGAAGACTATTACTTCATACATATTCATTTTATCTATACTAATATTATAAAGATCAAGAGTTTGTTTGTTTGTTTGTTTGAACGCGCTAATCTTTTATAACTTAAATGTTGTTTCTTCAAATACTCATCTAGATTGTATGACACCTACCGCCATCTTTGGAATACTTTGGAAACAATTTCACAATGAAGTAACAGTCTTAGATTTTTCGTTCTATGGCGCATAAATGACGAAAAATACCTTCGTTTGCCAACTTATGGCTAAATAATACACCAACTTTAAACAAATGTTAGTACAAGTTGGTGGCATAAAGCAGATAATAAATACACGCGCGCAAACCTTATCACAGAAAACACAATAAACGAATATCACATTGCCTTGTTCGACATAAATTTTAATGATTAAATAACAAAAAAAAATCAAATACTAGTCTTCCAATATTTGTGCATTATAACAAACCTTACCTAATATTTATTGCAATATGTAGTCTTAATTTGTTCCGATTTATTTTAAACAACACACCCGTGTTTAGTTTATTTTATATTTACACGAAATATTTAATGCCTTACTAAACAGAGCACGCTTACCGGAACAAGACGTCCTAAGTTTAGTATAGGTAAATATAATTTCAATGGATAAACTTCACACATGGTAATGTTTTCTTTCTATTAACTTATTGTATGACCCTTACTATATAATAATATATTTATTAGTCTTTACTGCTTATCGGAAAGGTTTAAATCTACCTGATTATTAATTGCGACGTACACTATGTTACATATTTCTCACGGCCTTATTTCGTAATAAAAATATTTTTAACACGACTATAGTTTTTAAATAATAAAATAACAATTTTATGTTGCTTTCTCCTATGGCTACAACAAAATAAGACTTTTTCTAAATAAATACAGAAGGTTTCTTTTTCAATAAAAATAGAATACGAATTAAACTAGAAATACCGAAAGCAGCTTAAATACTACCATAAATAGAATGAAAGTAATGACTTAATGTATCTACGAATAAATGAGCGTTTATGGACAAATCTAAATACTATATACTAATTGTATTTCACGATCTTCTTGGCACAGCCCTTACAAGTTGATTATCCTTTTTTAACATAATAGCTTTAATAATGTTTAAATAAGTTCATTTAATGAACTGCTAGAAAAGTGATGGCATTGATGGAAAATTTAACATTATCTAGAAGGCACAATCTCTTAGATTGACTCTCATTACAATTCTGTTAAAATATCAAGACACAGTTTCTTAAATTCTAATTAACAAGATCAACAATCTCAAGTTAAAACACGAATATTTCATGAAAACACCCAAATATTGAACCAAAACGATGAACAAAATTACAATGACTAGCCTTACCTAGGTACATTTTAAAAAGTTTACACACAGGCATGTTATATTTCCAGTCTTCTTTATATAAGATAAACTATATTTAATTAACATTACAGGACTTAATAATTTAAAAATGCACAAAGAATAAGTTTAAAGTGAAGCAAGTGGGAATAAGTTGTAAGTCAACATATTTTTTTAGTCTGTTTTTAATTAGGGTCATCTACCACAGTGCGTATGACAGTGTTAACATAAATGTATTGTCTAATATTAAAAAGTACTCTGTAGTTTTGTTGATACTAACGGACTATGACAATTTGTACAAACATTTCTAATGTTTAAAAAAAATAACTACAATTGAGCGATCAATATGCAAAAACGATCCTAAAATAGAAAATAACGTACTTTGTATTTAACGTATTTATATCTATTTTGTGTTCAATAGATAGATTATTTTGAAATTATGAAAGAAGAATATTGCTAAAAACTTTCGGTCTTATTCATAAAAAAAGCTTATCGAAGGTTTTAAACATTCATTAGTTAAAATGCTCGATAAGCTTATAAAACGTTCTATAAAAATGTCTATTCATAAACGCTACATAAACCTTCTATAACTAAAGTGTTGCTAATATAAGTTTATAAATCATAATGTTGCCATTGTTATGAAGTTGGCTGACTTGGCCGCGATCACACCGTATAAACGTACCGATTAAGTGTGACCATAGACATTATTACATACTAAGTATGATTTTCTTGGCTATGGCATGTGACTCCCACCAAAAATTACGTCATTCAGCTGTCAACGTTATTATAAAACAAGCGCGAATTTTGGAATTACTTTGGAATTTATTATTGAAATGGAATCGAAAGTACTAAAAAGACAAAGAAGTGAAAATTGGTTGGAAGAGGACAAGGTTAGTACTGGATCTCGGTAAGTTTTGTTATATATTCTTGCTTAATATCTCACACTAAGCTTACTTTATTTTTCTGTAGATTATTTTAAAAGAACTGATCAGGGAGAGGGTTTTGATATTAGAAAATAAAAATACTGATGCAAACACCAACGCGAAAAAGGTGGCGGCTTGGCATGATTTACGTACTAGGTAACTAACTCAGTATATTATATATTGCTAATGTCAATTAAGTATCAGACATTTTATGTAACTTGTTGTATAAAATAGCGTTTCGTATTTTAGTTTCAACAATATGGCTAAAACGCCAAGAACTTTGCAGCAATTAAAAGCTCAGTGGGGCATTATAAAAATGACTGCAAAGAAACAAAAGTGTCAAGAACGGAAAGAAAGGCTCCGTACAGGTGGTGGACCACCACCTCCTTCCGAATCACCAAGTGGGGATGACATTGCTGTGTGGCTCCCTCACGAGTTCACCGTAGATTCAAATCAGTTTGATTCAGATAACCAGGTACACAGTATACATTTATACATCTTTAAAAATACCATTTCCAGAATAAATAAATATATATTTTTTTTTAGTTTCAGACTTTGCCAGACACAGAGAACCAGAAACAGAAAGTGATTCCCTTATCAAACTCACCCGTTCTCTGTGATAACTCAGGACTTGGGAACACACAACTGGTATGTGTATTATATGTTAATAATCAAGCAAGGTTCAACAATAATATTATCTGACTTTTTATTTTATGATTATATAATAGTAAATATCTAATACAAATCTCAATTGATACATTAACTTGTAATATATTATGCCTAAAGTGCCTACCAAGCAGACTGTAAACCTTTCCATTGTGTTGTTTTAGATATTAGAGCAATGTATAGATGAAGATAAGCCATGCACATCCAAAAAACCTGAGCCAAGCACATCCTCACAAGCCGAGCCAAACACATCCTCACAAGCCAAGCCAAGCACATCCTCGCAAGCCGAGCCAAAAAATATAAAACCCAAAACTCCTAATTATGGACCAAAGAATAAAAAGGTGTGTACTCCTAAATTATATAGCCATCATTGAATCAATTAAATAAGTAACAAGAAAATATTATTATATAAAAATATACTGTAGTGGATGAATAACAAAAAAAAACATTGTTGACTAAAAACTAATTAGCATGAACAAATCCTAGGTCTGTGATGAATACAATGATATACCACTTTTTCATGAGAAATTGATATTTCAGGAAAATCAAAGAATTATTGTTTGTATTAAATTTTGTTTAACAAATTGCCTATAAATTAAAGCATTTTAATCCCATGTTTTTCTGTCTGACATACATAATCTAATATTGTGTAATAGCCTTTGAGGCAGTTCCGTCTTTATGAGGCGCTTAACACTAATATTGGATAAACCAAAAGTTATTAAAAAAATAAAGGAAACAACTATAACAATTATTTATTATTATTACAGATGAGTAAAATGACTAAGGACAGTGCTGTCCAGCAAATCGCAAAAACTGAGACAGACTGCAGAAAAGAATTACATCAGGCACAGCTAGCTAATGAAAAACAAAAATTAAAAAATTTACAACTTGAAGAAGAAGTCCTTAAATATAAGTTACAATATTATAAAAATAAATTTAAATGTTATTTGTATACAAGACTTATTACTAAATTACTCACTAAAATGTCTCCTAATAAAAGTTTGTAAAATTGCATTAGCCATTGCACTACCTCTTATATTGGTGTCTTGTGTTACTTCCCCATTAATGCTGTCACCACCAATACCCTCTAAATCTAAATGCATATCTCCCTGGTCGACTGCTATGTTGTGAAGCACTGCTAGAGCAACTATAGTGGTTTTGACATTTTCTAATTTACATGTCATACCAAACAGTAAGCATTGAAAACGTTGCTTCCACACCCCAAAACAACGTTCCACAGTATTTCTAGTAGAAATGTGGGCTTCGTTATATTTTTCTTCACTGCGGTTTTGAGGTCTTAAAACTGGAGTGAAGAGATATGGTTGTAATTTATATCCAGAGTCACCTAAAAGTCGCCCTTTGAACATTCCTCTCTCAAAACGTTCCTTCAGTGATGACTCATTAAATATTCGGGCATCATGAGTGCTACCTCTCCATCTGGCGACAATATCGCGAATACGGAGATGTGCATCACAAGTTACCTGTGTTAAAACATAATGTATTAACTAAGGAAAATGTATTGTAATGTTCATGATTTAGTTATATAATAATAAGATGCATGAAATACCTGAACATTCAGGGAGTAAAATCCTTTTCTATTGATATAATATTGGGCTGCATCACCTCCACATTTGCGTAACTTTATGTGCGTGCAGTCAATGCAACCAATAACAGTAGGGAAATTTTTTATAGAATGAAATTCTCTCATCATGAGCTCTTCTTCGGCAAAGGTAGAAGGCATTTTAATAAATGATGATGAATGTCGAGCCAGTGCGCGGGCAACTCTAGCACAAATCCTACTAGTGGTTGCCTGAGACAATCCATGGTGGTCCCCAGCATCTTCTTGAACCTGTAATGTAAACAGATGACTTAAAAAGGTTTCATGACTTACTAAAATACGTACCTATAATAATATGTATTTCAACAATCCAATTAGACATGATTAAAATACTTGCCTCTCGACGGCCCCAACATCTAATTGCAGTCAAAACCTGGACTTCAGGTGGCGTACCCGAACCTCTACGATCTAATCTCAAGTCATCACGTATGAGATTAATAATAAAAGATGCCGTTGATTTATTAAAGCGATAACGTTTCCGGAAGTCTTCATCATTTAAAGAAAATGGATTGCTCCTACTTCTGTACACCTTTCTACGAAGCGGACGGTTTCCAATCTGTTCTATCGCTTCAATAGCGTCTAAGCTTTGTATAGCTTGCATTTTGGTTTACAAATGTGTAAAACGGTTGGAAAAGTAAACTCCTTTGTCGTATAGAAGACTATTTATTATAATACAGTGTTCGCACAACAAGAGGTACTTCGTTATTAAAAATAAATGAATCCCGCCAATTTTCCTTTTTTTTGTTTTCCCGCCATGCCCGTATAACACTAACTTTTTGCCACAAGGTGTTGCCAGTTACAAAAATATATAAGCATATTATTAAGATGTTATTAATAAATCATTTTATAAGAAATATTTGTAAAGGTCATTGGGCACCTAAGTATGGAAACTACACCCACGGCCTACAGAAAAAAAAATAGGTAGTATGTTTAGATAATCGTCTCTAGTTTACGAATATATATGTCGCATTAACGCAGACAATAGGAAAAATACAGAAATCAAAAAAATAAAAATGCAATAATAAGGTTAATTATAACAAGGCTTAGTACATTTTTATTGGTTTCTTGATAGTAAACATGATTTAAAAAATAAAATAAGTAAAATAAAACAAGTATAGAAGAGTTTATAAGTTTTATTCGACATGATCAAAGTCTACAGGAATAATTGTGTCGTCTAAAAACGCCGCAGCCGCATCAATTTGATTTTGATATCGGGCCCAAGACAAAAAATATACTATACTGGCTATATGTGCACAGCATCCAATACGCACTATTGGATGCTGTTCGCATATACAAGAGCAGTAGTGATCTTCGATACTAACTCTGCCCTGTCTTGTTGGGTTCATCAATTTGTAAGTATAGTATGTTTTGCTCTTGACATGTCGCGACTGTATTTTTCCCCGTATTAATATTTTGTGGTTAACCAATTCATGGTGCCGGTATAGTTCAACAATATACAGACCATTTGGTCGCAAGTGTTCGTGAACGGATGATCTAGCGATCCTTAAATGGTAGGTGCCCAATGTAAATAGTACCAAATCTTCAAAAGTTAGGCGTGGGAAGTTATCCAAAGCTGCATTACTTGCATCAATTGAAATAAAGGCTACTCTTTGCCTATTTAGATTTTATCAATACATTTATTACCTATTTTTTTATTTATCTTTAACATTTTATTCCCATGGTTTAAAAAAAAAATAACTATCAAAATTTTAATGTAGATTAATACTTAACAATTTAAAACTAATTTGGTTTTTGTAGGAAAACTTTCGTTAACTGGGTCGGATTTCGCCCAATGACCTTTAAGCGGATAGTATGATACATAGTGTTGTTAGTTTTCACATTACATAAATAGCTATATTTATCGCGTTATTAATTGTAACCAAACTTTTAGCCTAACAAATGTGTTAACTTGGGAATACGTAAAATTAACCAAGGACTATGAGACTGTTTACTTGTTTACGAATGTGAAATTGACATTCTTGACACTTGTCAAAACGAGCTGTCTCATTAATCAGCTGTTTAGAGTCGGCCATCTTGAGACCTTATAATACTGTTATAGTAGGGTACTCGGCTCTATAACTTTATGATATGTTTATAGAACTGATTACCGCTAAAATGCTGTTATGAATAACATTTTTTGACAATCGTACTATAGAGTAGTATAGAGAGCCTACAGATGTGTGATAACTTTTTATGAATAAGACCGTTTGTGTTTAGATGTGCATTAAATTAACAAATAAATCATAATATGAAGGTCCACACTTGGTAATCAGAAGTAGGGCAATTAGCTAACTGCACGAAAACAGCTTTATTAGTCCAACACCACCTGGAATAAACAAATGCGTTTATATTAATTATAGCAAGACAACTTGAAACACTTTGATAAAAACAAATAGTAAATTGGATAACTATGTATATAAATTGTAAATACCTTCGTAAATTTTCATGCAATCATAACTTTGATTATCCTTTCTATGCTGCTCCTGCACATAGGGCAGCTGTCCATTTCCTTGCTAGAACATGACTGGCAGCAACACATGTGTCCACAGGGAACAAACACCACCTCACTTTGAGCATCCATGCAAATTACACACTCGGCCTCCATTACCGAGACATCAGAGTTTGTGGTGACCACACCTGTAAACTTCTGTTCCTCTACATTCTCTTCAACTGGGGCACTTGGTGTTATTGAAGTAGATGCTTCAAAGTTGTGGTTTTCACATTTTGCCCCTACATAGGAATTGATTGCTCGAATGATTCCTTCTCGGTCCGAGGACAATGAGACTCCACTTAACTTCAGATCCTCTCTAGTAATGCTTACTATAGGTTCATCAGAGAATAAGAATTTAACTAAGAATGGGAGACAATGTATAACACCTTCCTGCAAAAGGTAATTTGCCAAAGCTGGGTCCAAACTTTTTCCTACATTCAGTAATGATCTAGGGGCGGAGTCAATTAGCCTCTGATAATTTTTCAACCAAAAATCATTAGATTTATTTGTTTCAGTTTCCATTTCTCTTAATGTTTCAACTAATTGTTTTCTTCTCTTGTTCTGTTGACCAAAAAGGTCATCTAGTAAATTGACTAGTTGGACCCTTTGTTGCAGTAATTCATTGTAATTGTAAGCTATTTGTAATTTCTTCTTTTCTTGTTCAATAACACTAAGGCGAGCTAAATGTGAAGATATCAATGATATTTCTTGGTTTAGACTCCATGTCCTTGAATCAACTTTTTCTAAAAGTGAAGCAACAATAGCCTTCTGAATATCTTGATCTTCCAGAAGTTGTTCCACTAGTGTAGTGCGCGATTGGTCTTTGGCATTCAGTAATTCTGTTAATTTTTCACTTACTTCTAAATCTTGGATGAGCATATTTTGTTTCATATTGTTAAGAGAATCTTCATAGTATTTCTTGGAATGTTTTACAGTATAATCTTCTTCAATAAGCATTTCCATAGCCCTTAAAACATCAACCTTCCTGATGTTATCATAGTTTTGACGAGTGATCTCAAGTAGCCTATCATGTTCTGATTGTTCATAGGCAAGTTGTTGTTGGATGATTTCTGGTTTCAGATTGTCAGACTGTATGAAATTGTTAACTAAGCATGTAATTTCTTTTTCTTCCTCTTGAATGGCTTTAATTAGTTTTTGGCGATCATTTTCCTTAACTGAGTGAACTTTAGCTATCTCACTATCCAGTTCTATTTGTTCCTGCAGTACCTTATTCAAAAACCTCTCTCTTTGTTCTTTAGCTGCCTTATGTAACCGGTTTTCTTGTTCAATTATAGACGCTTCTTGCTCTTCCCAAGTTTGAGTATTCCGTCTAGCAAAGGGATCCAGCACCATGTTTGGTGTTTGAACAGTAGCTAAGTCAGCCTCCGTTGATAATGGGGGACAGTATTCTATATTAATTTTTTTACATAAAAATTTCATAATAGTAACAGTATCCTGGGTTGCTATGTCTGGTGGAGGGAACAGAAATTGATCGCCATCTATTTCCAAAGTTGTAAGATTAGTCACTAAACATAATTCTGGACAGAGTTCATTCAAATCTGGGTTTTGAGTAATGTTCAGTTTCCTTAAATTTTTTAATTTACCTATAGATGGTGTCAAACTTTTAAGTTTATTGTCTGATACATCTAAGATTTTCAAAGATTGCATGTACTGTATGGTTTCAGGTAGGGTCTTAATGAGATTATGTTGAATGTAAAGCTCAGTCAGGTTTACTAAATACCTTATATCATTGGGGAGGTATGAAAACCTATTACCACTTAAATTAATCACCTTAATAAGGTACAAGTCAGACAACTGGCCTCCTTCCTCCAGGGACTGTAGGTTATTATTGTGCAAGTACAAGTGCTCTTTTCTATAGACTTTGCATATTGAATATGTACCGGACGGCACTTGTCGTAGCTGACACTCTGACAAATCAAAATCGGGCTCAGGGGATTCTTTGGCAATGTACAATTTCCTCTCCAGTACAGCTCGTGCGTCATTGTCATTATTGTGCCTACCAAACAACGACATTGTCGCTCGGTTGACACACGACACAGCACAACCCATTAAACAATAAGTATAATTATTAATACCTTTCACTGTCACCGACTTGGTTTAATCATTTCAAATAGATTCTTGTACTTTTACATCGCAAGTTCTATCACAATTTTATAGCTATCA
Organism: Chrysodeixis includens; assembly: GCA_941860345.1. Taxonomy (NCBI): domain Eukaryota; kingdom Metazoa; phylum Arthropoda; class Insecta; order Lepidoptera; family Noctuidae; genus Chrysodeixis; species Chrysodeixis includens. Next base: position 6,335,316 of record OW796093.1, on the reverse strand, counting down.
TTGCATTATCAAGTAGGTAATAGCTTATGAAACAACCGGAAAACAACAATAATATTCAATCAACACCACTCACGGAAAATGAACTACAATAATAACATTTGACAGTCAGCACTGTCAATTTGACAACTGAATGTCATGTTTTGCTTTAAAACGTTTCGTTAATCGGTCACAGTGAGTATTAAAAAAATCATTGGAACAAAAACCAGTGAGTGTCATTAATAATGCGTTAACAACCACATTAATTACAAAAAAAAACTGTGTCGCAGCTGTTAGCGCCCACCTCTGACATGAGAAGTGCTCTTTTGTCAAATTATTTAATACAAGAACTTGACTTAAAAATTAGGCTGTTACAAAGTAATTAATGTTCCAAATATATTATTAAAAATCATTGTGTGTGTGTGTGTATAATTAATAATTAAATTATATGTTTTTTATTAAATATAAGTTGGCGTGGATTAACCAAAAGAAGGTGTGTGTCAACCGGCGCCTCAATACAAAAATATTTATTTATTTATGCTTCTTAAACAATTATTGTACAATGGCGACAAAAGTCTAGGCGACAAATGTTAGCTAAGGTTTATTTTTGGTAGTTTAAGTAGTCAAAATACTTCCTAGAAAACAGATCAGTTTTCAAAATAGTTATAGTAAAAATATTTCGTCGATGAGGCTATAAGATAATTAAAATTGATTGTTTTTACAGAATTGCTTACAAATTAGGTATATTTAAAATGATGGATAGGTATATTTCTTGCAAATAAATAATTACCAACCAATATAGAGTTCTTAGGTAGATAATCATAAATGAGTTACCTCAACGTACTGATTCCTAAGATAAAATCACGTAATTATAAACTACCCTATGATTATATATCACAGATTAGTACCATAATGTAATAGATACTTGCATAATGTAGGTCATCAAGCAAGCACCTATCTTAACTCACATAATTTCTGTAACTCATGACTTAACTGGCTATAAATTAATTACTAGTATGATAGGACTTACGTAACTAAGTACTTAATTATCATTTGAAATGGTTGGAATAAAGCTGGCCGTAAATATCTTTTGTTTCTCCTTTTTTTTCGACGTTTAAAAAGAGAGCTCCTGTTACATACATAATATTTTTGTAAACTTTTTACAAAAAGTTTATTTTACTGCCTTTTTATGAAAAAAAAAAAACAGGCAATCCAGAAAAAAAAATGTCCATAAAATGTACGTTTTCTGATCGGAAATTTTATTTTTTTGATAAAATGTGAGTTACCTGGATTCCAAATATTACAATCGGCTGTTTCCAGTCCGCTGTGAAATAATGTGATGGAAAATACTCAAGTCTTTAGGAAGATGCCCAGCCCAGCCGTGCGACATTATACTCTGGTAGGTATTATTATTTAAATTACATATTATTTTAATTGTCAATGTAAAAGCTAAACTATCTAGTTTTAGTAGAAATCTGTACAATTAACACTTTCCACGCTAGACCAATTTTATTGTGATACTAGCTGACTTCGTACTGCCCCCACGAACCTTCAACCTTTAAACCTTCCCTAGGCCTCCACGAACAATTCAAGACCAAGATGAGATAAATCCGTTCAGCCGTTCTCGAGTTTTAGCGAGACTAACACGAACAGCAATTGATTTTTATATATAAGAAGATTGCACACAATATCACTGATTGCGTTAACGACTACGGGTATCATGTTAAAAAGCAATGAAAAAACATTAATTGTCGTTAACTTTCGCCAAGGTCAATCTTTTATTGATTAGATATCTATAACTTTAATCTTTTCTCGTTTAAAATTTTACTAGGTATAGTAAAAGAAACACAGAAATTTTCAGGTAATTTTTGTGGTCATGTAAATAAGCAAAACAACCGCTTAACAAAAACAATGATTTATTTTATCACTCTTCACATATTTTTTGTTAAAAAACGTACAAAAATGCTGTAAAGCTTGACTGGTATCTAAAACTATGGACTTAAATAATAAAAACTTATACTCTAAATAACACTGTACAACATTTAAACTAAAAATTCTTTAAGACTACCTTTTTATCTGCCACTTGTGTACCAGTTCGTAGGTCTTTGAGCTGGAAATATTGAATACTGCTGAGTTCTTACTGCAGTAGAAGAACTAGAAATATTCTCATTCGGTTTTTCGTCATAACTTGCTTCTCGAGAAGAATCCTTTGAATAATCATGATAGTATGGATCATGATCAGAATAAAATGGAGTATAATCATGATACCAGTCGTTCTGACCTTTTTCCGACTTCTTTTTATCTTGCGATTTCGGAAATTGGCTGTTCTTAAGTTTGTCTTGATAATATTCGGGAAAATCGAAGCCTAGTCTGGCATCGTATTCATCTTCGTACTTTTTATTCAATGAGGATGGAATCGTGTATGCTGGGGTATGTTTGTCGGTATCGTCATACTCCAATCCGAATGAATGTTCTTTATTATTCTTCTTTTTTTCGATTTTATATTTATCATGTTTCTCGGTGTGAGGAACACCTAAATCAGATTTATCTGAATGAAAGCCGTGAAGGCTGTCAATAAATTTCATAGCAGAGTTCACTTTATCTTTCTCGTACCTATCTGATTCATTTGGTTCAGGTGAAGTTAGCTTGTCATTTTCTTTTTTTAAGCCATGGGATTCGTAGTAACTAGAGTAAGGCGCATCTTCTTTGTAAATTCTTAAGTCTGGTGTTTGGGAGGGGTAAACGTGAAGTTTTAATATTTTTGATAGTCTTTCAAACGGATCATTTGGCTCGGTTTCTGGACCATCATAATCTCGTAATGGTTCGACACTAGTAGTCTTGTGAGGGCGTAACATTTTATTATTCGGATGTTTCGCTTGTTTTGCTTCTTCGCCGTTGTGTAGCATGAGGCTTTTGTCACTTCCATATAACTTTACTTCGGGCTCAATATTGTAGCTTTGTGGCATATTGTAGTTTGGAATCGTCAGTGGTTCAGGTGGCATGTAGGTATAAGCTATTTCTTTGCCAATACGAAAACCTTCGTTTTCCGACGTCGGCATGATTTGCGGCTCTTTACTAAAATAATCAAATACATGAAAACTTGGTACGTCACGTAACTTATATGTTTCAGCAGCCGGTAAAAGTTTGATGGCCACAGCTTTACCTTGGTGGTATCCGATACCCTGGCCTTGGAATGGTTTGTTCTTCACTCGTTTCTTCTTATTTTTGGTTTTACTAGTACTGCTCTCGTCTGCTGGGCTGTTATCGACGTCTCCATCACAATACATTTTGTTTAACTTTTGAGTGTCCTTATCGGATAGTCCTGTTCTTTGACCAATTTGAGCACCAGCCTGAAATGCGGAAACATACGAGATAATGTTAATCTAATATATTAATTTATAATGTATGTTAATTTATTTTTACTTATCTATTTGCTTCTGTCATTCAAGACTCCGACAGAGTTATAAAAACAACTTCTCATTGTGGTTAAAATGCATAGCAATAAAATATTATCAAGTATACATTTTATAGTTCCTTTCTTTTGCCCTAAATAATTACCGTAAGATTTCCTTTTAGGAGTTCTGACACGAAGGCTATTGTTAGATTATTGGAATCTACCTATCTCAAACAGGTAAAATGATATTATGTATCCACACTTTTTTGTTAAAGTTTTGCATAAATAATAATAAACAACCAATCAATAGTTTTGTGAAATCTGTTGTCACCTGTTTCGGCACAATGGTGTCCTGACCATTGGAGGAGAAAGCTCGCCGGCTATAATGCAGGACACTGTCGTAGTCGTACCCCACGCCGAAGTCCGACACGGAGAACGAGTTGTATTTGCGAAAGTTATGCCTCGCAGCTGGAGACAAACAAACATCGACTCATAAGCGAACACTGCCAGATTGATTTCTCGATAACAAAAATATATCGACATAGCTTCTGTTTCCATACAAAGAAACTTTCAATAGAAATCGAAATTTGCTTCACACCGAACGTTTATTGCCTAGATAGGCGGTGTGTTAATTTATATTCGCATTGTGTAGCGATCGCAGCTGACGCTAGTAGGTACCGACCGGTCGCTGACATTAGTTGCTTGCAATAAAAAATCTTAAGCGTTTTAGTAGATTGCGATTGAGTACAAATTAGATAGGAAAATATCGGAAATCCTTACGTTGTACGATGTTTGCCCAAACTATGTCAACGTAGTCATCTCTGTCAGGGCTGCTCTGCATGTGGTAGAAGCCAAGAGTGTGCAGGAGCTCGTGTACGACAGTCCCGTGCCGGAAGCAGCCGCGCCCGACCGGGTGTCGGCCGGACAAATTCAACACTTGGTACCCGCCTTGGTAGCCCACCTGGGAAAAACAACCCCGTCGACTGCCCTGGAAATAGTAATCTTACTGATAGTTGCATAGTTTGGATACATTTTACTTTATAAGGCGATATAAGCACCTGTATCACTACCGCGTCACGATCACCCTTCTTGTATGGACGGAATTTGACACAGGAAGCACGCGCCAGATCTTCTATCCCACTTTCAATAGCTTGCACTTGATCACTGGCTGCAGAAAAATATAAAATTAACATGAAATGTCCACTTAGTAAATATGGGTACTTACGTTACTCGTATTTGTTTATCCCACTAGTTTCAAGTATGTACTCAATGAACATTGGTGAAATGTCAGGTACGTGTCGGCTGATTTAGTATTTCTAATGACGCGATGACGTGACGAAAATTATTAGAAATAGTTAAAATACAAGTTTCTCCAGTGTTCGACTTTGACCTGTGACCCATGCGGTAAGCTAACTTAAGACCCCGGTATTATTAGCTTTCTCCTTACACAAAAAATAGGTTACGGTACTTCGAAAACAACATGCACATTTTGTTACTTTGTTAAAAGAGACTAAGATTAAGATCTCACAATATCTAGTAACCTAATCATCGTAATCATCAATATCGTATAGTCTGAATACGTACTGAAATGTTCTACTTGTATGTAGTAAGTGACTTCATTATTCGGCCACCGCTTGGTGCCATCAGTGATGCCGTTCCTGGAGAGTCCTTCGGCGACGTCCTCGACGATCAGCCGTCGCTGGCGCTCGTTAAGGATCAGGTCTCCCTCGAACTTGCCGCTCTCCTCCCACGCGTGGTCAGACACTTCCTCATCATCGTCGTAGTCGTCGTCAGGATTTACCCCCTCTAATGGTTGCAAAAGAGAACCATAATAACTTATTTAACAGGGCAATTTTTCCCTACTTTTCTCGGGCACATCGTTATAATAAGTAATCCCTAAAAGTTACCTAATCGGCGCTTTTAAAAAGATCTCAGTACCTGTACAGGCTTCGTCTCACTAGTTGTTAAGCCTATCAGTAGTTAAAAAGTAAAACTCTTCTACAGAGTTCTCAAACTTTAAGTTGATATGCTGTTCATGGTTTTGTCCAGATTTATTACCTATGGATTTGATCTCTTAGGTGTTGATACATCAGAGTTTTAAGCAAATCAAATCGCTCAAAACCCTAGTACAGTAAATAATTACACCAGAATATTGATAGAACTTTTTGATTGAGTTAATTTATTGAACGGATTAATTTATTAATTAAGAGTCAGTTATGGCTTACTCTTCCATACCTGTTTTAATAAAGATACAGATCCACTCGATTTACTTTCTGATAATTTAGATTACACTTATTCTTGAAGAAATTTGCTGTTAGAGAAAAGGTTTGTATTTATCAAAATATGAATTGAATGGATGAAATAATTGGAAAGAGTTATTTCATTAATATAAATGCTGTTAAATACTTGTACTTACTTTTTAATGTTGGGCTGAGTTGCGACGTTTTCTTGAGATGCTCCGCAAAATCCTCTAACTCGTCATATGTCATCGCCAAACACTTGACCACACAGACAACGATTAGAACCACAGAAAGCTTTATTCGTCCCATATTATAAGTTTTTTAAATATTTGCCTTACTGATATAATTTAACATACGATTTATCAATTCTTCTTCTTAACTCGCACGGTGGTTTTGAAAAAAGTATGTCATATTAACGGTATTGTATCTTGGTAGGTATTTAAATGATTATTTATGTTAATGATAATAATTTGAGCCGCCTATAGTTTAGTCCATTCGCGCGTGATTTTTTCTGTAGGATAAAACCCGCCGGGGTGGGGCGAAGTTTAATATAGCTTCCGATACGACCATTTCACAAGGTGTTAGGCCGCAACTGCGCCAGCGCCGCTTGCGTCAGCGCCGGCGCTGGTGACAGCGGCAGCAGTCGGTGCCACCACCCATTACTCATGCAACACCAAGTTGCTAAATTTACTGGCTCCAGTTATTTTCTACGTTTGCGTCCTCTAACAATAACACCAACTTGTAATTTTTGTAATTCAATAGTAAAGGGAAAGTAAAATTGACCGTTCCGGTGATTTACGTATCGAAATTTACTGTGTGAATAATTAGATAAAATCAATTTATGCCATTACAATAATATCTAAGACATATTTATCAGCACCTGAAGTAATTACAAACTTAAATACAAGTACAATTGAATGTTCAAGTGCATTTCTATGGAAAGTCCCGTTCCTACTGTCTTTGCTATCCAATGCACTGATAACTTCGAGTGTTACTGCGTGTGTTGAATAGAAAAGGTATTTTAGAAGGGAGGTACTTTGGCAGATTAGCAGAATTTTCAGTGGACCAGAAACGTTTTTCCACAAAAAATGTCTCGTAGTTGATACGGCTCGCCCTGGAGAAAAAGGAACGGTACGCCCTCGAAAGAGTCTCGACTCCTTCCGGTTAAAGCCACCGGAGCGCTTCGTCTTCAACTTTTGCGCGGCTCCAGACGAATAAAGGCATCTATAGCTATATAAGTAACCACAAGTTTTAATATTTTTCTACGAGATAATCTTACACATTCTAAAAAATATTAACCCGGCGACAACAGCCTGTTCTTAGACATTGAAAAATGGAAGAAGAGCCTTAAATTTTTTTTTGCTGACTAAATACTTAGAAGCGAAGTACTTAATCGAGCGTTGAAAACTATATTATAACGCAAACTTTAGAAGTATTGAAGACGAATCCCTATCATTAAGTATAATCTAGAATAGCTGAAAAGCCCGAAGGTAGCGCAGCTCATCAAATACCTCTAGGTATTTTAATCAAAATCTAGGCATTCCATTGACTGATATCGGTGTGCTAAGTATTCTGCAATCACCGGTGTCATTGTCAATCGAAAACGAGTGCAAATGGAGTATACAAAAAAATATATGATACCGTATTTTACTGTCCTTGTACCTATCAAATGAGGTCGATGTCGCATGTCGTAAGGAAAATTGGCCGTGACTATGACGAGTAATCACGATAAATACCTAACAGTAAGATAATTTCTTGTAATAGTGTTAAAGCATCGACGTCCTGGCGACGTCGCTATTACGACTAACTCTCGAGTTTGCAGTACTCGTTTTGAATTATTCCACATAATTAATAGTTGGTAGGTAGTATGTTCAGTTGAAGGTACATACAAGAACCTTTCTTACTTATTTTTAGAAAGCTAAAATTAAGTTCCGACTCGAATCAAAGTCGATGTTATAGAATTAAGTAAATCTTCAATTCATAACCCCAGGAGCCATGAAAAGTAAATTGTTGATTACCACCTTCATCTGAAAATCATGTTAATATGCCTACTTATATTTTCTTATATTTCTTTCAATTTAGGTATTCGCCTAAAGTCACCTGGATTTTTTATTTGAAAGTTAAATTAGCTGGAAATGTGTTCTCTGTAGCGTGATGCGCGCCTAGACTAACGCAGGTAATAAACCGTTATGAAGTGTTCTAGGTACAATGATTGGCTGAGAACAAAGATGTTGCGACAGATCCCAGTAATCTTATTGTCTGAACGCCATGCACCAGTAAATAATATACCTTACCGAAACTAATAAGACTGGGTGATATTGTTACAGCGAATTAAATAAAATGTAAAACAAAAACAGTTCAGTTCCATAACGGTGTGAGTTGGACCTTTTCTAGTTTTATTGACATCGATTTTAAAATCACTTTACAATTTCAAGAGTTTTATTTCACACTTAACATTATTAGATATCTCAATCAACTTTATTGTTAATCATTTATTTGCCAATCGCGTCAGTTAATCGCCTTTATACTGAATTGCGTTTTCTTCATCTTCTGTTTCGTCACAATACATTCTGTTTAATTTAGTTATATCACCTTCTGACAGACCCACTCTTTGGCCAATCGTCACATTTTCCTAAAAATAAAATTTATTAAAGCATCCGTTTCATATTTTGTAAACAGGAATCGGATTACAAACTCAAAACCATTCAGTTGAAGAGTAAGAAATAAAGAAAGTATTATGAGGCAAGTGCACATTTCAATAATTTTATGGTGCAGTCGAGGCTATAACGTACACTTAAAATTAGTTTTGAGGTTGTATCATGGAGACATGGGGTATTCACAGAGTAAGCAATACCCCGAAAAGTAAAATGGTTGAAGTTGAGTTGAGTTACCTGTTTGGGAACAATTGTTTCCTCCCCTTGAAGTGAGAAAGCTGTTTTTGGGTAATGCATCACACTGCCGTAGTCATAAGGTACGTCAAAGTCGTTTATAGCATTGATGCCGTGCTTTTCGAAATTATGGGTATAATCTGTAAAGTATAACAATCAAGTTACCCGAATAGAGTTTGAAAGTAAATTTTTACGGTGCATTTTATGTAACCTGATTAATTTGAGATACTTCTAGCTAAATTTCTTTGTGCAATGTGTATTACAACATTTTAGGATTTTGCAATTTGAGTACTAAATATAAAATGTACTAGGTAAGTTGGTAGGTATAGAAGCTTATTCATTCATGCATCTGACACTTATTTACCGTAAAAAACATAGACTCGATTGCCATTAAAATGAAATCAGATTTAAAAGTGCTGGCTAAGCAAAAAAATAGGTGTAGGTAAATGGTTTGTTTCAACTACTGTAACGTACTGAAGTTTAACAATTACCTAACAAATTGTGACGGTTGCACAATAAACTGATAAATAAATAATTAACTATTAATGTATAGTAATAAGTATTATAAGTGTTATGATACTGCCGTACACGTAATGTGGTTTGAATGCTCATGTCACAATAGTTGCACAATCGTAAGTAATCGTATTTATCCTTGTAGAGTCTATTCACATCACTTCTTTTTTAATAAAGAAAATAAAATATTTAAGAACAATTTATTTTTTCTTTCTCGATTCAATACTTCAAACGCCTTTATAGTTAAAAGCCTTACATCGTCATTATAACGAGGAACCAAAGGGAGCCAAAGGCACCCAGATGCTGTAAATCTTATGTCCAGTTGTTCTAAATGTTAGAATTAAAAATTAAGTGATATCTTTTACCTCAGTTCTCCGTTTTGTAGACTCAACCACGTTTTGTCATTAACTAATAACAAATGATGACCACACAGCATCCTCATCATAGCAATGATAGAGCTTACCTGGCTTTATATTATCCCACAAGATGGTGACATAGTCATCTCTATTGTAAGTACTCTGCATGTGAAAGAATCCGAGAGTGTGCAACATCTCATGAACCAGGGTCCCGTGTCTAAAACAACCAGATCCGAATGCCATTATTTGTTGGGCACCTGCCGCATTGTAGCCCACATTCGAACTACACCCATTGCCTTCCTGGAATTAAGATGCCCGCTCACATTTTGGATATATGTATTCAGCTTTTTGATAGGTACTAGGACATTAAAATTTGTAAAACCGAATATTGCCAAACAATAAAAATGATGAATTCTCTATCCACCAACTATCAAGTGATGAATTCTCAAAATAAGATATCCGCGTGCTCAAACAGTCAGCCGTGACTAGCTCATGATAGAGTCCTTCCATTACATCAAAAGATATTATGAGATTACGATTCGTTTCAGCTCAGCTTACCATGACGATTGGTTCATTGGTTGTCAATAGGAAAAACAAAAGAATTCAAATTGATGGACAGGCCTTGAGAACCTCTAGGTTTATTTGTAAAAAATACTTTACCAAAAAGTTCCTAGGTTTAGGAATTTGTGTTACCAACTCTGAAATTTCGAACATGCCAATCTGCTGTCAGAAATCATTTTTGGACGTCGAGTCGCTACCCCGTCTGCACTATTGTAATTCTTTCCATTTATATATTTTTATCGCTAATGCGTTCTATAGGTTGCCTTAATAAGAGAGTAGCAAAATATAAAAATAGTAAAAATAAATGAAAGGATATATCTACTTTTATAGTAACAGCATGTTCGCCCTCTCTCTGACGAGGACGGAATGAGATGCACGATTTGTTTGCTATGTCAGCAAAAGCAAGCTCGATTTTCTTCACCTGCTCTTCATCTGTTAAATGGAATTAGGTATTAAAAAATAAAAAAGCCACCGTATGTAATGCCGTATCGTATTTAAATAATTGCCTGTTAGTAGTGTGAGCAGAATCTTGTACGCAGATGTACTAAGTAGTAAGTACAGAAAAACCTTTACCTACTGCAAATCTTGATACCCCATATTGCATCCCGTGTTGCAGTCCCTATAAATATCTATTACGGTTTGGTCACTGAATAAGTTTTTAGACCAATGGGAACCCTGAGTCCAAACATGGTTGCCGTCACCATACGAGACCAGAGCACACTACTCACACGTGAACCTATTGTTATATTAACTTTATAAGGTTATATTATTTAACTTTATAAAACATGTACGTAATCCAAAACAAATTAATTTTATTGTGTCCTAACGAAGCGAGCCGTGAATGGAAACGGCAATTGCTTATATGCGTAGGTATTAGATACATAATTAAAATGAGTAAAAGTAAACATCAACAAACCAAAATCATCTTCATTTATGTGATACACGACGGTACGGTTCGGCCAGCGTTTTGCTATATCCCGCACTCCATTTCGATCAGTTATATCTGACTCAAACACTGCATTGCGCTGTTCCTCCGTCAAAATCATGTCTCCCTCGAACTGGTCGCCAAATTCATCTAATAGGTAAATATTACACAGTAAAATTAAGGACAATGAATATTAATACAAAACAGTATGTACTTAGTTGAACTTGAAAAATATCGTCGTTAAAAATAATATTTTAATGATTTAGACAATACGAATCTATTTAGGTACCTAATTGTTTTTTTCTGGTTAACCCACATATTGGTTTTAGGTATGCTGTCTGAATAGGATATGACATCAGCATGCAGAATGCACTTGGCCGCTTATGCATATGAAACAACGCAGGCAGGCATCTGGTAAGCCGTATCCGCTTTGGCTTTTGCAGGAAAAGATCACTTTAGCCGCTTATGGTGGATCGAAATATTTTGAAGTAATAAAACCAGAGCATGAGAGATTTGACTCGAGAACATTTTTTATAATACTTTCACTACTTTGTTTACCAATATAAATACATAATTAATTTACAATCATAATTACGTTATTGGGATGACTATGTTTACGATTTTTTACTGTTTACATGAAAATCTGAAATTGGTTTCCCAATTTAAACTCCTAAATCGAGAAATTTAACGAAATTATTCTATTTTTTTTATTACTCAAATAATTAAATATTTTGCGGTAAATCAATAATAAATGGTACCTAACTAACTAACTATGACAGAAGCTTCAACTCCATTTACCTACGTCGCTGTTTATTTTGCAAGACGATAAAGTCACCCAGTGGGCACGTATAGTACGCACCATACAGTGAAAATTAGTGATCGCTGATCTCGCAAACGTTTTTTAGAACTACGAACTATACTAAGGTGTAGGTAGGAGTAACGTTATTGTAACATTGCCACACGCTGACCAAACGCAGGACATATTGCATTGCGGCTAGGTTCAGTCAGTAAAAGCACAGTGACTAGCACCACCCACCATCTCCCCTGAGGAGGTGGATGTCCATAAGTATCCCCTCTTGCCTTTTTGCCTTGGCAAAAAAGTTACCATACCTCTAACATACCAACCAAACCTTCATTAAAGATGAAAAAATTAAAAATCTAATTTATCGGTTTGACAATTCTAAATTTTTTGGGAATAAGTAGTTTGATTAAAGACCGTTTTATTCACAGATTTGAGATAGTTTGCCTGGTGAAATTATAGGGTTTGCTAGATGGTAAAGTTAGTTGGTTTTACCAATTAGTCGACAATTGTTCCCACTATATTATAGACTGGTAAAAAGGGTGGTGTTTGCTTTGAATTAACACCTAGACCGAAAAATATCAAAAGGTTTTATTTACCTACCATTACTTTCAGCGTATATATCCTGACGCACCGGTGCTGCTACGCAAATTACTACAAATGAAGTTAAAAAGAACCACATTGTGCAACTTTGTTTCATTTTGGTATAATTTATTTTCGTTTCAACCGCCCACCGTAATGAACCACTATCGCACTGAGCAACAAATCATAACTCCACGCCTTTTTAACTTCATTTGCTTCCACTCGTAGGGCCGTGCTAATGCAGCTTAGCAGCGGGACATCATAATCGATCACCTTATTAGATAATCAGGTTATCTTTTACTTACAAAACTAAGTGGTATTTATTTCGCCACTCACCTTATCTTAGAACCCTGGTGCGTTCTCAGAAACTAAGTGTATCACTTGAATATTTATTTAACTTTCGTTTTTACAACACCAATCCTGTTTTCAAGGATTTTATTGTTTGTATACTTGCGCTAATAGCATTTAAGCTCTATCAGCCTTTTTCAGTACAAGTACAACCCGTACAAACCCGCCCCCACCCCCACCCCCCTGAATTTATACAGATATTCTCTTCGCAACATCACTTACCTTCATGAAATATTATTATAAAGAAAGCAGATAAGTCGGTACGGGGAGAGATCTTTATACAATTAAATACTATAATTCATAAAGAATGCAGGTTAAAACTTATCGTTACTGGTATTATACCAGTAACGATAAGTTTTACTTTATTTTTAGGTTCAGCTTATTTTTTAAATTGTAGGTTCAGTCATTTATGAATTTTTAAATTTATTAATTTCGGTAGGTATCGAAATATTATTAAAAAGCTTAGGGTTCAATGTTCAACATCAAACACAGTAGCAATATCCAAAATTTCTAAATTAAACTAGGTATAATTTCTTTTACTCCGTCCGACTTAGTATTTTACTATTAGAAACACCGACTGTCTTTTAAACCGACTTTGAGAAGGTTCTCAACTCGGCGGGTATGTTTTGTTTTACAATAATTATATTGAATAATTTTACGGAGAAATAAATCATTGTCCGACGAACTGAGAAGACATGATGAACAGTATACATAGATTTACCTGTTTCTATTAAAAACAGTAGCCCGTGTTGGTAAATGCGTATAAGTCCTGACACACTGGCACTAGCAATCTGCATTCTTTATGTAGGCACCCTAATGTAGAGGCATTTTACGTACACTTACGCAAATCAGTTATTCCTTCAGAGGTATTGACAAGTGCAAAGTGTTTATTATAACTATGGCATTCAGGCACGTCATAAATCTTGTGTGGAATTTAAAACTATTCGGACACAAAGCGTTACTAACAATTTCGTCACGACTAAATCAAGGTGTAGTTCAATCTCTTAAAGTACCTACTGCAAGAAATGCAAGGTAGTGGAGTAGGTAAAAAGTTATCCCAATAATGTTACAAAGACGTATGTTTGTGGGTGTATACGATATAGTATTTTCCATTACGTTCAGACGACTCATTAACTTTGACAAAATTTCCTATGGAAGTAGCTGAGACGGGATTAACTAACATGGTCTTTTACCCGCGGGTAATTCGGCCAGGCGCAGTTGGGACGCTCGTAACGCTCTGGTGAAACAAAAGACTGATTACAACTTCGGTTGTACCGCCTTTTAAGAACTTACATACATCGATATTTTTACTTGTCGTAACCTAACTGTATTTAAAATTGATTTTATGGTATTATATTCAATAAGTGTTCTAACTGGATTATACATGGTTCGGGTTCTGTATAATCCAGTTAAAATAAATAACAAACCATTATAGTAAAAGAATATAAAAAAATACACATCTTTAAAACATCCAACAAAAAAAGAAGTTTTACATACAGGTAAGTTAAATAAAATTACCTGTTGTAAATAAAGTGCTATATTTATTTTACAAAATAGTTACAAAAAGAACTTGACACACAAAATTTCACTGTACACATCTGCGGTTCTGATTAATAAATTTAAATCAACTAACTCATATAATGTACAATAAGGTATAGTATTATATAAAAAAAAACTTTACTTAAACTTTTAACTTAAAAAAACGGTCCCAAAAAAAACAAAATATACTAGTATATTAATTCCATTCATAAGATTATGGCATTTGTTTAACGTAATACTGAACTTGCTAATACAACAAAAATATGTACGCTGTTCACTATAAATGTGATCTTTATAATTGTTATAAATATACTATTAAGTTAATATGCATATAATAAATATGAACATTGTGACAAATTATCATTGTGTAGTTATTTAAATTAAGCCAAGGCTACATTGCTTTGCGATAACAAATCTGACACTTAAGTGAATGCACCAAAGTAAAATGACTTTCAAAATAAGTATATTATAATCGTTTGCATTACGTAGGTTCTTACGTCGATTTCACATTAACTGTGATGCAATTTCACCCTTTTTAGGACATCCTTTGGTGGTAGAATGGGACTTTTTTATTTCACTAATTTATACATCAAAATACAGTGAATAATAATTAATTTAGGCAGTCTTTAATATACTTTAGATAATAATTATATCCGTTAACCGTTCCGTATTTTCATAATATACTAAATAAATAATAATACCAGACAAAGAATGGTAACGTATCCTATTAACTTAACAGTTAAAATATTTTACATACAAAATACAATATCAGCACATAATTCAGTAAAGCACTGAAAACATTCTAAATATTGGTCTAGTTATTTATTGCATGGAACATACATGTTCCTTTTTAATACGTCATCTACCTGATCAATGCAAATACATTATAGTCCTTAAGCTTGTATTAAAAGTTGTATTGCTTGTATTATACTTCACTATTGTTACAGACACATTACTGTAGCACGATCCACTCATATATGTATGACCGTAAGTCGCAACAAACGACGCAGCTCGCAGCTATAATCATTAACATGAATAACATACGTGCATACTTCAGCAAGACTATTAATATTGGGGTTTATTACGCTTACCGCTAATATTCTTCTAATACAATTTGCCTACGCATACAGGACGTCAATAAGACTGGAGTAGTAAGCGGCACGCTACATGATTAGTATCACAAATTGTGCTGCAACTCTAACAATAACATTTTATTGCTATTTCACTGAAGACTCACTCGTCTTAAGGCAAATTAAACGTTGATTATAACTATTTAAATTTCACCTATAATTTATTTAAAAAATGCGATTACTGTGAACATCGTTCTATCATTATTTTAATACGATACCAGGCCACAGCTCCATAGCTAGCAGCTTAGTCTACATCTAATAGTAGTAAAAGTTACGCAAACACTGAAGAATGATGTAAATAAGAATTCATTACAAAAGTATGTAATTTAATTTCCATGTAAGTATAGGTACCTACTGGAAAATATAGTTCTTGAATATCAAAAATAAAATATGATCAAATTCATTTTAATACACACAAAAATATAGCATCAACAGTAATACTTTTCAACACGAATGAAATGGCATTGACGCTTTCGTTTTATTCATCACTATCATCTCATAAAAAATATAAGAGGACCGGTCTCACATTTCTCGTTATTCTATGGAAGTAGTTGCATTTTAATTTTATACTAGCATTTCAATGGTCATCAATCTCTTAACGTAATCAAACAGTTCTTTCTATCGATGCCTTAAATTACCGACGAATACTTTTGTAAGATAATAATGTTGGTAATTCGATTCTTAACTTTCAATAATTGCTTCCAGCAAAGCAAATATCAAATGCACGATTTGCCTGCAAACTTTGTACCATGAGAGCTCTTAAACATTTTTCGATACGCAACATTTTCGCTTAGGTACTTATAGAATAGTTACTTGTACTACATATAGAAATGAGACACTTCTATAAATTTCAAATTTTGGCACACTTTAAAAATGATATGTTTTAGTTGTATTTTACTGTGTACTTATTATATGAATATAAAAATATAAATGATTTATCATAAAATCTTGTCAGGGCACATTGAGGTTTAAATACCACAGTTACAACATTACTGTTTTATGAAAGACCCACACCATTGTAACACTGAATGTGTGCATTTAATCTTTATATTTGAATTAAAAGGAACTGTCCCATTTCCTTTTGGTACTTACATATTAAATGTAATGCAAACACGGTGAAAAATAGATTGCGATAAAAATGAATACACTCGAAATGCTTAATATCGACTAAGTCACTAAGATCAAACAGTAGTTCGGCTACTATTCCTAAGACTTCAAAAAGTTTCCTCTAATTCGATGTATAGAAAGCTAACTTTCGAAGCTGGCTTATACAATAATGTATATAATGACATCAATGGCAAATACAACAACAAGATGATTCAAGGACATACTCTAAACACCCAGACGTCGCTCGTTTCATTAGTACATTATGCAAGTCACATGCTGATATGTAATAGATGACAGTTTATCGATTTAAATACTGACGGAAAGAATATTCATTCGTTTACATTATTTTAACTTGTTGCACATAAAAAGCGTGGAAACAGTAAACGCGCAAACTGTAATCTTAGTCGCATCGTCCTATCCACGCAATACTCGCTCTCGTTATAATCACAGTCGAGAATATCGCACAATTAATAAATACACTAATATTAATTAGGCCTTTTTAGGACAGATAATCACAATTTCTCTAAATTAATACATCTCCTCGACGTAAAATTCAAGCGAATCAATTAATACCTTAAGTCTTCCTCATATTCTTTGGATTCAAGTTTTACCTGCAAAACAAAACACTGAATTTTATTATTTTTTTAACCCTAACGCAAGCATGCAACAGTAATCCAATGTGTGTGATTGTGCGGTGTATCGGTATAGGGGAGTGCGTCATGCTCACAGTGCGCGGTGCGGGCGCGCGCGGGTCAGGCGGCGGTCTGCGCGGGCGGGGGCGCGGGGGGCGCGGGCGCGGGGGGCGCGGGCGTGGCGCGCCGTCCGCCGCGCGGCTTGATGCTCTCCGACACCTGCCACATCGCCTCCTCGCTCAGCACGTCGTCGAACTCGTTGAACATCTCCAAGATGTGCTCGTTCTTCTTAAACGTGTATTGCCTGTAATCGTAAGTAATATTAATTTATGTATTTCGCAACGTCTATCGGATATCCTAATTACTAATACCCTGAGTCGTGGTGGAGATGGGCACTTGTGAAATCTCTACCTTACACTTGTTTCTGATCAAAAAAAGAGCTCTCCTTTAGGCGTGGATAATAAATAAATATAAATTATAAACGAATTACGTACTTTTTATTGAACCTCTTCATATTCTGCATGATGTGGTACTGTTGCCATCTCTTAGTGAAATTAATACCCCCTTCAGGAAGAAGATCCGGGTTCCCGATGTGGACGAACGTAAGATCTTGGAGAACCAGGCCTCTATAAAAAAAAAGTTTCATTTAAGAACGAACATAAAACGTAATACTCTTATAGCAATCTAATGTAGAATGTATTGGACCCTCGAAATAGGTTTAAGTAATAGAATGTGTTACATGTATGGTATGCAGGGCGGCTGCGACTCGGCCAGCGCCTGGCGGTAGGTGCGGAAGGAGGAGGAGGAGTCGATGATGGTGCAGCAGTCGTGCAGCGTGTCCACGATGGAGCGCGACCAGCCCAGCCGCCGCACCGGCGGGGAGTCCAGCGCCGACACCAGCGCTAGGTACGAGTTGAAGTTGTTCATCTTGCGCAACGCCTTCATCACCTTCAGGAACTTGTTAGCGTATTTTTCTCGCTCGCGTGCCTCGTCCTGTAATTATAAATATATTCACGATGTAAGACTTTTCTAGAACGCTGGGCGAAGGTCACCACACAATGGAAGACAACAGACAGACAGCGCCGCCGAGGCCGGCCCAAAACGCGGTGGCGGGATGTTTTTAAAGTACACTGAGAAGACTGGTTCGAGGTGGCGCAGGACAGAAAAACGTGAAAAGACTTGGGGGAGGCCTATGCTCAGCAGTGGGACACAATAGGCTAAGAAAAAAAAAACTTTTCTTAAATTTTCTGGGGCCTAAACTTACGATTTTGAAACATCTATCGTCATTATACAAAAAAACACATACATCCCTAATATAAAAGTCGTATCTATCAAGTACATAAGTAACTTAAAATTAGTCACCTGTTCCAAAATCCTAGATCGCGCCCAATAGCTCATCTTGTTGAAATGTTCTGTGAACCGCGTCAAATTAGGCGAACTCTCTTCGGACTGATCGCGAGGCCATAAGAGCACCTCCGCAGTGGTGAGGCGTGAGAACAGCGCGGCGTCCAAGAGGGTCATTTGTTCGGCTAACTCCGTCGACTTGAAGTCTAGTAGAGTATCGCGACGCGTAGATACACTGCCGTAACATGGAGTGTCATACTCGTACCTGCTGTTTGTCTACGCAAAAACATAGATTTAAACATTAATTGAAATCTATACATATTAAACTTTAAATTGATATCAGCATCCATATAACATATGTCTATACATACCTGTTGGAAATGTATCTGTTTTTGTTTGTCGACCAGTATTTGTCGAAGGGCTTTTGCTATCGCCAACTCCTCAGCATTTACCAGCCAGTAGATAAATTCCATTATCTCTTGCATCAACGGGCAATCCAAATCGGACGTTCTGCAGTTAAAAACATAATTGCAATTTATTTTAAAGTAAAAAAAAGTTTAAACTAAGAATAAAGTATAACACACTAGCTTGTCATGGCATACATTGCTTGTTAAATAACATGTTTGTGAGATAGGCGATTAGCGCACGGCACGAGGTAGACGACGCAGCGAACCTCATGTCGCGTTGGTCTCTACAAAAATTGATGACACATGACTTATGTGCTCTTTATCTTCTTTACCTCCGTGTGTGCGGCGCCATTAATCGGCAGTATATTTGAATGGGAGATGTATGTTGTACGTACGTGAGGTCTGCGACGACGCAGGTGAGCAGGCTGAGCGTGGCGCGCAGGTCGTGCGGGCGCGCGCGGAAGTGTCGCGCGCGCCGCACCAGCCGCGCCAGCAGCCCGCTCGGCGACACCCACGTGCGGTACGTCGCCAGGAACGCCTCTTGGAACTCGAAGTCTGCGCAACCCAACACAATTACTCACTGCTCATACACGTGTTTATAGGTAAAGACATCTAACAATCGACTCTTACTCATCAAATATTATAATTCAAATGAGTTTTATAATTTATCAGGACCAATAAATAGTCTTCACCTATAAACTTCTTAAGCTAAGTAGGCTCTACTGGATTTTGAGCGTCGTGTTGACATTCATAATGTCAACAGAAGCGAATTTTATAGACACTCAGAATCAGTAGTGTGGGTCTAAAGCTTAAAATGCAATACAGTGCAATAAATATGCGTAACAACTTTATGTAATATTCATACTAAAACTTTCAGAGTTCAAGCATAGGTACCACTGACCTTGAATAATTATAATTGTTCAAAAAGTTTGTTACGACAGTATGCTGCTAAGCTAAAGCAAAACCACTTTCTTGCGGCAGTTTTACTACATCTTAAACATGTGGTTAAATTTTATTGTCTAGGTGTGTGCATGTTATGAACATATTAAAGCAACGTAGGAATAACGATGTCAATATTCCAAACACTTTTCGACACTACTTTAAGCAACATTCAATAAGCTTCCAAATATTAGTAAAAATAAAAACCAGCGATACTTCCAGCCCCATATTAAAGAATGGTTCAACCACTTACACTCGTCCGATTCTGTAAAGTGAAAGCATTCAGAGTGAGAGTCCAGAGGTTAGAAGCAAGAGACAAAAGATGATTTCGTTAATGATTTTACGAGCATGTGACTTTAACATATACTTATTGAAATCAATTTGTTAAAGTAGGTTATTATTTTTCAGATGAATGTATAATCTTTTTTTCATTTTAAATGAATGGTGTGTGATATCCAGTACCCAAGTATGAAATTGATTGATTTCATGCATATCCCATTGGTATTAAAGAAAAGGAAAACAGGTTAGGTAACAAACTAGAAAACGAAAATGATGAATTTGTGAATGACTGATAATAACCTTTACCCAGACGGTAATAACAACAACCTAGACATTTTAAGGTTAACCATTGAACGGGAATAATTTTAAATTTGGACACATAATATCAACACAGAAATATTTTTTAATGTAATGTAAATAACTTCAAAGTAAGTCTGTCAGTGGTGGAACTGCACGACATTATAGTACTGTAGAAAAAAAAATTTAAAGATAAAACTTAAAACTACCAAATTTTATCAAAAGTTCTAACTGTTTATGTGAATTGGCCTCTAGTCCATAGTGCGTAACATAATGGTGACGTACCTTTGGTAGCTTTGGTGGCGAGTACGATGAGTGCGTCGGGATGTCCGCCGCGCACGTCGGGCCCGTCCTTGCCGGGCGGCTTGAGCACCAGCCACGCGCTGATGTCGCTCTGCAGGATGATGTCGTCCGCGTCCGCGCCCCCAGCCTCACCACTGGCCTCTCCAGCCGCCGTGGCCGGTTCCGTACTGCCTTCGCTTCTCTGCATGAAACAATGGATTTTGAATGAGAATAAAGTTTCACAACTTATCATCACATAATGAACCAATATTTGGTAGACACTAAAATAGAGACTGGTGTCTGTGATAGGTAAGACCTGTCTTACAGATCACCAGGCTACCCTCCGAAGTGACATATTAGTTTTATTAATAGTAGATACTCAACTTAATTATAATTCAAACATATTTATAGTCTAAAGTTATACAATATAATGAGATCAAAATTTAAAGCTAAATCTTTTAGAAACTTTGAGTACGAAAAAGTGTGTATACCTGCGACGGCACAGGAGAAGGAGTCGGTTGCTGCACAAGTAATTCCAACTCATCTTCAAGTGGGAACTTTCCAGGTACTGTTGTAGCACTTGCGAATGATTCATCAGAATTCTGAAACAACAATGAGTACAATATTTTATTACAGGGTTTAGTTCGTTTGATCACAGGCTCCTAATAAAGGTTCGTTAATTTGTCGAATAGCCAAGTTTAGTTTGCAAATTAAACATTACACCATAAATGAATACTTACATTGTTTAACACAGTCTCATCAGCGGAGCTATTATGTGATGATGGCCGTGGTGATGGAGGAGGCAATAGCTCGTTACTTGAGTTTACGGAAACCTAGAAAATCAATAAAACCTTAAAGATACATATCGGTCGACACATTTTTGTCCATGAGTTTACCATTGAATAAACATTGCGAAACCTCATGGGCAATAAAACTGTTTGTAATGGACCTTTAATACAATTTAATTACCGTGCGTTAAAATGAATGAAATTCAAATATGCTTACATTTGATAATGCGTGCATGATGCGAAACCTAATAGCAATAGTTGTCTAACTGAATATGTGTGACAAAATAAAACAGAGAAAGCTAAAGTGTGCTTGTATGCCGTAGAGGAACATTGGCACACAAAAGGTTCTGACTCGCATATCAATTGCCCCCTAATTAAAGTATGTTACGTAATAACTTAGTAAGGCAAGTAAAACACATGTGTTTCTGTACTTTTATACATAGAAATCATTACTTATTCTAATTAACTGCGTAATGTCATTCGGTAAAGCAATGAATGCCTGTGATGTGATGCAATCTGATGTTACGAAAAAGTTGATAAATTATTATAAGTATTAAACGTAATTAGAATTACCTGTTTAGTCTTATTCATCTTAGGCGGCAACGCTGGTGGCTCAAGTGGTATGGGACTAGTACCGCTCGATGTGATCATGTTAACGCTATCTTCTGAACCACTGCTGAATAAATTGAAAAATTAATCAGATGTATTCATTTCAATTCAACTTACATATTCTAAATATTTATGTAATACCTCATTGGTGCGTTCCCAAAATGCTGAACAGTAAACGACTGAGCGATGGAACGCTGAACTTGCTGACGCTGCACAGTAATGGCGCCGTCTGCGATTTGCTTAGCGCTGAACGGAAAAATATATTTAAAATTTCATTAACGTATAAAACTTAATACATCTTTGAATGTTAAGTTTGAAAAACCAGAATGATAGATATTTACCTTGCTAAATTATACGTATGTATGGAGTGTCGGAACAAGTCCGTTGGAGCTGCTGCGCTGTTTGGCGGGTGACTGCAGTTGCCAAACATCTCCATATATGCCATAACTAAACAGAAAATCACTCATTTAATTTACAAGCATCGTTTGTTTGCACAAGTAGTTAAATTAAACTTTCTGTGAGTCACTTCATTTATATGGTAAACTTGGTAAACTTTCTGCAATTTAAAATATTTTATTATTATATTTTCTTTGAACACAGATATGTTTAATTACACTACAATTGAATGTTAGTCCAAAAGATGAATCTAAGAGCTAAGGCGGAAAGTGTGTATCTTCTGTAAAACTGGAGTCAAATTAACATGAAATAGCAATAACAGATTGTTGTAATGAAGCGCTAAATACATTCATCATTTGCGGTGATAATTAACAACGCCGCGAACCAACGTTATTAGCACGGCGAACTCTGCGCTAGTAAACAATACGTGGAAGCTGTAAGCTAATTTGTACAAAGTGAAGTTTTATAGTTTAAAATAGTCCTGTAAAGTTGTATCTGAAATATTATGTAAATCATTTTTATATTTTGAATATTTATATTTACATCACGAAATAGGTATTGACAATATTTTGAAACGTTTTACTATAATATCAAAATGTTTTTACTTTTCAGATATCTATCACATTTTTTTTTAACCTTTATTTTACTTTAAATGACGTAACTAGTTTTAATAGACTAAGTATTCATTGAGTTAACATTTACAAACACGTGGTAAAGCTTGCAGACATTGACAGTGAGATCAGCACATACATATTGTTCTAGTGTGAGTAACAAAAAGCTTTGTTGACTGCTTAAGCGTATCTGATGAGTCTCCAATAAGTCTGTTCATGGAGTGGACCTTATGTTCAACCACGAAAACGTGTAAACAGCATCGTCAGATCTAAAACTCGGAGCTAAATAGCGCTTTACATGCATAGATCCACTCACCGCTGTACGCGACGCTTTGGAACACTGCCGCGCCGCACCGGCACAACAGACAAACATGCCGTTATAGCCCCACACATAACATATCATTCATATACCATAGCGCCCAAAATAGACAATGACCATAGATTTTTCAGACAAGTCACAAAACCACTGAGTGCTACAGAGATGCATTTATGATTTTTCATCAATCACATACAATGAAAAGAAGGCTCGTTGAGAAATATTATTCAAACAAGAAAAGTGCAATTAACAATGTAGCAGTGTAATATTATAGTAGAGTATATTTTACGTTTATCTATTTACACTTCGTTAAACACTTAAATTACAATTAACTTTAAAGAATCTGGGTAAACAGCGACGTGTTAAGAAACCATAATTACAGGTAAGGAAGTTACTCGAACTAAATGCTTTAGATAAACCTTCGTTCCGCCACCAAAACAGGGTCACGTATTAAAGCATCGCGACGTGTGAAGGTATAGTGAGAGTGTATACTGACTGTGCTTCTTCTTGAGCGGCAGCGGCGGCGGGCGCGGCGGCTGGTGCACGGCCAGCGTGTGCGGCCGCGCCTCGCCGTGCAGCGCGCAGCCCCCGCCCGCCCTGCGCACACGGGGTATGTGTTACAACACTCCGAGGCACACACACACAATTTCAGAAACATTAGACATTGCCATTTTGGATCAACCGCGAATTGGGCCAATAGCGAATTGAACCAACCGCGAATTGGACCAACTGCGAATTGGACCTTTTTTTTAACCCCCGACGTAAAAAAGAGGGGGTGTTATAAGCTTGACGTGGCTGTATGTGGCATCATAACTCCCGAACGGATGCAGTGATTTCAATTTAGTTTTATTTGTAAAATCGGTTGAGCCGTTTTAAAGTTGTGGGCGGTGAAAGTGGGGAGAATAACCGAATATCGGCAAATATACTGGGATGGGGGTTTAAAAATGGGGGGTTTTCTATATTAATTTATGTTATTGAACATTGGACCAATCGCACCTAAACGGCACCACGCCGACTGGCGCACCACACATTACATTGTTCTCGTACTCACCTGATTTCAACGGATGGGAAGTGTTGTTGCACGTCGAGGCGAATGTTTCGCCGCGTCTTGACCGGCAGCTCCGGCGGCGTCTCGTTCTCGTCTGATGTGATGCTCGCCAGTCTAACCACAAAAGATATCGTTACGAAAACAGACCGAGTTAATCGGGGCTTTACGTCCTTGACGTGGTAAATAGTTGAGTTGCGATATTTAAGTAACCGACTCAAGTATAATTTTACTTGGAACGTACAACAATTTTGAAATAAGTTTTCTGTGTAAACAAGTTGTATAATTACTTTTTATGTTAATTGCAATTTTTATGGTAATAATTAGTTTCAATAAAAAACTCGATTACGAAAAATCAACTACATACTGGAGATAACTATCTAATAGAATATTATTTAATACCTTAGCATTACGTAAGTAGGGTGTGTCGTGAAACCATACAGAAAACACTCACTTTGAAGAATGGTGCGTGGTTATATTGTTCATATTGGTTACATTCATGCGGCTCTCAAAGCTTTGTAGTGTGCACTTCGTTTCAGTCACACAGTCTGTACTGTTAAAAATACTGCAAAAACAATAACAGAAAGCATGATACTTAAGATACTTAATATACTTTTGTGATAAGTCTATAAAGTCAAAATAGAGCAAGTTTTTCAATTTAAATGGCCTTCATACCATATCTCTCAAAGTATATTAAACGTCTTGAAATCACGAAAACCAGACCAAGTGAAGAAGATAAGAGGAGGTGTGAAATCGAAAGTCTAGTAGATGTGTAGGTAATGGAGAATTGACGTGCAAACAAAACATTAGAACACTGACAAACAGAGGGTTAAGCGTGTGCGTTACCTGTCCGTATGACTAGTGTAGAGGTGTGACGAGAACGAAGACGTGAAGCTGTGCTCGGCGGACATCTCCGCGTGGCCCACTGACACAAATCCGGACTCGTTGGAGAAGCTGTAAACATAACACTATCCTGTTATTACAATACAATGACATTATTTTCCCTGAAAGCTTTATAATATCGTAGTTTCGTCATCGGTGCCAAAAATAGAATTTTAAAGTAAATATGTGGTATTATAAAGGTCAATTATTTAGTTTTGTAAGTGTTATTTATAGTGGTTAATTATGTATACCAAATATTATTAATAAAAAAACACAAAACAGACTTTTTTAGTTTAATTTGATTTTTCTTATACCAAAAATTTTATTGCTGTCAAAAAAGGACAAAGGGCACTTTTTGCCGCGATAAACCACAGGCGGAGGCGTTGGTAAAAACTATCTATTCATAAAAGCAAACTCAGTTCTATATAAAAATAATAAGTAAGCATTGATCTAATTGCAAGTATAAATATACATAATGTTGTACATACTGGTTAACATACCGATTGTGGTTGGAATGGGTGTGCACGTGAGTCGAATTCAGGTGAGACTCATGCGATTCAACCGACGTCCGCATATCGCTCACATTGTTGCAACTGCACATACCTGTAAGGGTTAAATGCATTTTTTATAACTGATTCCGTACATATTTTGTCTATACTGTAATCTTTATAAAGATTCATTAGTTTAAGTATTGTAAAAATTAAAAATGAATTAGTTTCAAATATTTTAGTGCAACATAATGAAAACGGAACAGATTAATTTTGTAAATTATGCAACAGGTTATCGAGAACAACTGAATGACTTATACTTAAGAACATCTTTATCGAGCCATTGTCTGTCCTGCTATAGTGGTATATTTTAGACGACAAACGGGACTTAGTCGCGATATAATTCGATATTCCTTGGTCACGCGTGGACTGATGGGTCCACCAAATATGTGTACAAGTCGCGAAAGTTTAAAACCATTAATTGCTATTTATTTAGTGGTAGTAATGTTGTACGTACCAGTAAGGTCTGTGACGGCGGGTGCGGCAAACACGAGGTCGTGGTTGGAGGAGTCGTGCGCGTTGCGATCCTCGTCGTTAGACACGTTCAACATCGAGTCCAACGAACCACTGCTATGAGATTGCAAGGACAGTCTGGAAAAAGATATGGATATATTTTAAAATAGTGTCATCGGTATTTCACATTTTCTTTAACAACATAAATTGCGAACACAGTCATAAACGTATAAATATAAACTACCATATTATTGTAAGATACATTTGTATGATATAATATATTATGGACAGGTATTTAATAACCAACATTACATATGTAACCGACTTATTCGTTTACAAATACTTGTAAATAATCATTTTATTAACAACATTTTACGCAATAATCAAGTTATTTTTAGTTCGTATATGTCTTAATTAATAAACGATGAGATAACTTTCTTTTAAATATGTTGAATAGTGAATACATCTCTTAAATCTCGTATGAAAGTTTTACAAAGCTTTCGCGGCGAGTTGTCAACTAACCTATCAATAGAGAGACCCAGGAGGGAGTTGTCGTTCGCTGACTTGCGCTTAGGCGGCAGAGGTGGGGCCAACTCGATTTTCCTGCAACACACATTGCACTCTCACTAACTGTTTCGTACTAATCTGACATACTACGTATATTTCAAAGATATAAACGGCTTTATCGTATTTGAAGACGATCACAAATGGAAATGATAATAACAATAAGACATCTTAATTAAAATTGTAATTATACTTTATTAACTATACGGATTTCAAACGAACGGGGCCATTCGACTTGGAAAGTGTGATAATAGCGCTATTAATTTTGACGGCATCGTTCGTGCTATTAAGCTTGGTATTGTAGGTGGCTTTCACATGGAGATGACACGAGAGTTGTATTGCCGGCGCGGCGTGTTAGTGGTACTGTGTACTGACCGGTTGGGGCGCGCGGGCTTGGGCGGCGGCGAGTCGGGCGCGTCCAGCACGGACTCGGACGAGTGCGACGCGCGCACGCCGCTCGCCTCCGCGCCAGACTCGCCCGTCAGCAACGAGCGCTCCTTCGGCGTCAGCGGGATATCTACAACATACGTATTAAATTTAAGCAAAATTTCAAAAAAAGATTAAATAAGTACTTATATTAAGCTATTGAAATGTTATTTATAATTAATTGTACCAGACGAACTTATTAATTGCTGGAAGTTATTAGTTTTGGTGAATAATTCTAGCATTACACACCTGGCAAGGAATTCCTCTGTGTTGAAGATCTCGGTGACACGAGTGCAGGCCGCGGGGACAGTGCAGGCCGCGTCATATGTTGCTGTGCTAATACTGATACTTCCTCGACAGCGGTAGTCACGCCCTTTACTACTGAGCTTACATACTCTGGCGATAACGCTTCCGCTGATGTGTCAAGTTCCTCGTTGCTGGCATCGGCTCGCAAGCTTACAGCTGTGATCTCGTCACATAGTCGTATCAATGTGGCCAATGCCGTACATAGGCGTTTTACAGCGCTGGTTAATTGTGGTGACCGGCTGCAGTAAGGTTTTATTGCTGGAAAACGAATTTTTGTTTACGTTAGGGTATGGTATAATTGATATAAGATTCAATAAAATCTAAAAATATAGGGGCGGCCAAGATTAATGCATTTAAATAAATCCTCAATTTACCTTTGTGAATATTTGCAATTGATTCAAAGACAATAGTTCCATTATCAGGGAGCATTTCCAGTTTTCTCTTTGTGATGACATCCGAAAAGTGTTTTAAACCGAACGTTACCTGTAGAAAATAATATCAGTTGAAGTATTAGTAAGCATATACAATTTATGGAGGGTACTTATTCGTGATAAGAGACCTCACCTCTTTGACTAGCCGCTCGAGTTCTTTGGCAGGTGTGACAACCCCATCCTCAGCTGTACTTGGTTTCGTCGCCATATTCCGAATTTTCGGACTAAGTGGCGAGTGCGATCTGCTGCAATATAAAAGTTAGTTGAGCGAAACCACTAACAATCTTTGTTTACGACAGCATAAAGACTTTAAATAATAAAGCGTTTTTTTTGTGATTTTACACCCTTTGCTAGGACATAATCGCATCATAAGCGGTTTTTTCTAAAGAATATGGTGTGGGAGTTACATAATTTTGTATAATATAATCACATTTTCATTACGTTACTACTACTAATAGAGGCTTGAAATCCAAAGTATTATTAAAATGTACAATGAACCATTTTGGTAGTGCCTTTTAATGTTGACTGTAAGTCATAGGCAATGTTTATAATAACTTATTTAACACATGGATCACTCAAAATGTCATTGCTCGGTATGCGTTACGAAAGAATCCGCTTTGCATTCATGCCCACACCTCAGCGCGAATACAAAGCTAAGCTATATTTGATATTCAAATAGGGTAGGGTTCCTGTTCACCTTACTTAAAGCAAGTTCAAGCAAAAACAATGTTGATATTGTATCTCATGAACTAGACTCTTGATCTGTGAGTGAGCTGTTGACACAATGTGACGGCACCGCCGTTTCAATTACTATCACATGATACATTACACAGAATAACAACACAATCCGTCGTTCGTCTAAATCTTAGGTGCTTCTAATTAATTTGTCTATTTTATACATGTACTAAGTTGCTACGATTATTTGTTTTATTTAGATGTCATGATTTCTTTTTACAAGTAGGTCAAGCATAAAATGAAAAGATGTACAATTTATTGTCATTTTGGTAGATACCAATTATATGGCAAATGAAAGATTAATCATTTCACTCTATCATTTCCATGTAATTGAATCATCTTTGAATAAATATGGTATCTTTGTTTTTTTAAGGTATTTTTATTAGAAATGCAATCACGACATCGGCGTTACTGTTATAAACTACAAGCTAAAACCAAATCGTACCGTTTTCCATTGTACGCGAATCTTCGATGAAGTTTATTTGTTCTTTTGTTAAACCAGTCGCCGACGGGCGATCGTAACACGTTCGCCATTATATTTAGTAGGAACTGCCCAGTCCCAGAGAGCCGACAACACTCGAAAACACTGCTTGCTTCAACAGTCTTGGACCGAGAACCACTTTCGAACAACCTCACTGAGACGTAACAAAAACAAGTGTCCACCAACCGCTCAATAAATAAAAAACGATTCAGTCACGCTGACAGCCGGCGCGCGGACATTAAAATGTAATCACTTAACATTGCACGCACTAAACTAATGAGATTTCAGCGGACAATGTACTAATGAGTACGACAGTCGCGGGTCGTGATCGTGACTCATAATTACTGCCACATTTAGTGTGATGTCCACATTAATAACACACCAAATAGTTGTTCTCGTTACTACTACACAAATTCATATAATTTCCTCAACAAATTACGACACAACACCACTATTTACGTGACTATTTAAATTAAAATAATCATAATACTTCTCACAACAACATTGTTCTTGCGCTAGTGGCAAAGATAATACTGTTAGCATGAGCGCCACTTTCTGTCGCTGTCAGTCTAGAGATAGCAGTTGTATGTATGTAAATTTATCAATATAGATAAGAAGTAATGTGAAGTTTAAAGATTTCATTGCAATATAAACAAGTATAATTGATAAGGATCAAACTACGACATTATATCAACTAAACATCTGTGGTTACTGCTGATAACATTGTGTAATTAAGGTAAAGGGTAATGTAAAAAAAAGATGTTGGCTTTACGACATGTTTAGATAAACTACAAATTGAAGCACTAAGTCAGTGGGTACCTACTACCTGTTCACTTGAAAGTTATTTATTCTCAGATGAGCAATGGCATGCAGCGAAAGGCATTTTAGGGTAAAGTGAACACGGAAAAGGCAAGCGGAGAGTGTTGACCTGATATTAGAGAGATGCGTTGAGTGATGCTGCTGTGCCGGTGAACGCATATTTGAGATTCGCTCGAGCAGGTCGTCCTTGAATGAGCGCGCGCGCCTCGCCAACTTGTTGGCGCCGCGCAACGACCCGCGGTGCCCCGAGCTCCCCTCGCTGCCAGATTCGTTTTCTGTAATTTTATTGACTCAATTACTACATATTAAGGATAATGAATACGGGAAAATATGTTTATTTATAAATAATAATCGCTATTCCATCGTTGTTAAATTTGGATGAATTGTAATCAAACGCATATCGAAATACACAGGTATTTAGTATTACAATTGAGATGCCTTGAGATCAGAATTCAGAACAAAGAAACGATTATAAGAAACCTTATTTTAATAATTTGCTGCAGGCCTACTTAAAGGCAGTAAGCCACATTACTTTGACTCTAATAGCTACCCAAATATAACTATGATCAATCACTGGCCTTGCCTAACCTGGTATTGATTAATCAATTAATCATCACCAATAAAAACAAAGCATCGCGATGTATTAACATTGTAAATGTGTTAGTGCGACTTCTTATTACGGTTAGTTATGTATGGACATGAATCTATAAACAAAACTCCGCCATGTAAACACAGCAGTTTTTTCAGATGACCTTATAACAAATTAGTTACGTCATCGTTATTAAACTTAATAAAACGACTTGGAGGTTAACATCAATGCAAAGTTTGCAAGGACAGTATGGTTTAGTCAATTAAATTTGCATCCGTTAATGGTTCCTCCCATGATTAATGTATTTATAGTAGTCCCCTCGCACTACCTGTAGTGCCAGGAAGCTAGGGACATAGCTAGAAATCTCCTTTTTTTATTTAGCTTTTTAATTTGTAAACCTTTTATAGCCAGTGTCAATATTTTATGATTTTTTCCTATACAAATAAATTATTAACACGTTAATTAACGCGTATAAGTTCCGGACAAAGTGGATTTTATAGCCATGTATTTTTCCTCTTATCAATAGAACAAATGCATATGGGGGGCATTATTTCAAAAGTCTGTATTGATGTCAAGCTTAAAAAGAGATTGGTTTATATTAGTAAGTAACTAAGTAATAAAATCATGTTTGAGTATAATTATTCGTATTTAAAGACCAGACATCCTTTACATAGAATACAGGACATGGCTATCTTAGCTGCACACATACGAGGAACAGGTAAATCCTACAGCTTTTATTAATAAGGCTGTGTGATAATTTAGAATTATCGCTGGTGTACATATCCAGCTAGGATATTCCATACTGTATAACTTACAGGAAAAAAATAGGAAAGTATTAATATCACTTCCATTTTTATATTATATGATGGGTTGAGCAAGCTGATACATTCGCAAAATATAGTATTGAGCAATAAACAATACCTTAACAAATATGTAGTAGCTGCTTTATGACGTAGAAGATGTCTTCACACTATCCAATCGTAGCAAATGGGTAATTGATAAGTATTTAAAATAACTAAAGGTCACAATAAAGGAGGGTGTCACAATAAACACCAGTTTATCAATTACTATGCCGATGACGCGTTAGTTTATAAATACACACGAAGGCGACAGGAGGACGCGCCCAAAGTCGCTGTGACGACTGGCGTCGACTGAACCAGTGAACCTCTGCACTCACACCGACCGCGACAGACGGACGCCGCGGTACATACTCGCTTCCCAAGTCCGAATGCGTCATACATAACACATCAAAAACGCACACACACAAACGCACCCACTGTCAGACTACTTAGCATGCGGCTTCTATGTTACACGCTTGTCCTTATGTTGGTCCTTGCTCATTAAAAGCGGTTAACTATAGTTTTGATTGCAATGGATTATAACATGTGATTTGTTGCTAAGTAATTGATTGGATGTAAAGATACCTAAGTCACAAAGTACTCTCGTTACATCCATTAGAAGATAATCAACGCCGGAATCAAAACATACTTAAAATAACATCCGCAAAGGGTGTATGTACTGCGGCACAGTAGTAGACCGTGGACATAAGTTGGTGAGCCTCGGAAATGTAAGGATTTTACTGCAAATGTTGACCATATTTTCTCTGAAGTTTAGTGGTTTCTGATTCATGAAAAATTATATATTTTTCATGAATCAGAAACCATTTCGTTGAATACGTACAGTAATTTTTAATTTGTGGTGTGCCTACAAAAACTTTCGTTCATTTAACCCCAATTAATATTGAGCAAAAAATACGAAAAAACACGTTTATTGTCTTTCATTTTTTTTCTCAGTTTTAGTATTTGTTGTGATAGCGGCAACGGAAATACATCATTTGTGAAAATTTTAACTTTCTAGCTATTACGGTTTATGAGATACAGCCTGGAGACAGACAGACAGCGGAGGTTTGGTAATAGGGTTCCGTTTTACCCTTTGGGTACGGAACCCCTAAAAATGGACTACCTATCTAATATCTATTATACGTGCTTATTGCTATTCATTGTAAATTGGGTGCACTAGAAACTCCTTCCTTAAAATAATAATCGACTTTCAGTCAGAAAATACGCAATTGTTTTCAATGGTCTCTCTCTATAAAAGTCTGCAAAAAACTTGGGTAAATATCACGTCATTAAATACAATAAAATAATTAATTTTTCAATTTTTAATTTAAGTATCAAGAATTCGCTCGTTATTTCCCTTATGAACTAACTTCGTAGCATATTTACCGACATACTTACCTAGGCGCTATTATGGATATGAAATCGAAAGTGTATTTAATCAATATGCAAAAAAGCGTGTTTTGACATTCAAAACCGTAAACCTACTAAACTTGAAATAAATTAATTTAATATCGAAAGTATATATTTTATTAATAGAATACACATAAAACCACATACAGATGGCGCTATAAAATTACTATTAATTATTAAACAACAAGAACCTTAAAAACAATTAATCATAAAATATTTTCATTGAGAAAATACATTTATAACTATAGTAGTGATAATATGTCTATGTGAGAAGCGTAGTAGCATTGTTAAGTCATTAGTCAACTTTTTTGTCAACGGCCTTAACATTATGATAACAATAGACACAATGGTGCAGTTCCCGCGTCTCTTATGTCTTATTACACAAGATCAGGCATTTCATTAGATGCTCTACCTGTTTATAAAGCGCGGAACGAACGAGGAAGAAAAATCGAAAGCTTCGCAGCCTCTCTTCTCTTCCGTTTAGCAACGTGGTAGTGATTCGACATGCACCGTTTTAATAGGTACTTTGATGCCAATTGCAATTACCACATTATATTTTTGTCTTAGAAATATATAGTTATACTTCTAAAAAAGGGCAACAATTCTTGGGAAATCGAACTCTTTCTTATACTTTGCACGTATAGGACATTACGATACACTATTTGGTTCCTTCTGCACCTCCATTTTAATATCCTATGCTTCGAATTATTGCCTTTTTTTAAAAGCCATACCTACATTATTATATTTTATCTATACTCAAGAGTTGTCGTTTATGTTAACACACATTGGATTGGTATTCCGATCTCAATAATAAAAGAAGCATAAAGTAAGTAACAGACGTGCATATTGACAGTGTTATTTAGTATTTTAATAAGTAATTATCATAATCAGTATTATTCATACCATTTTTTCCAGGGTCACCTTCGTTGTTTATTTGTCGATATACACCAGGTCCCGGTGCAGGCGTACTTCGTGATGTTCGCCGACACACTGGTCGGTTTTGGGCATCGACTATAGAATACGAATTCCTGGAGTCATCTTTGCGCGACCCTGACACATTATGATCCTCCAGGGGAGAAACAAAATGCTTCAAACCTCCTTCATCCACCAAGTTTTGGAGGCTGCTGCCATATCTTATTTTATCTCTGAACAAGTAGTTTATTTTCGATGGTTTTAACGTCAAGTTATCAAAACTTTTGCACGGCGTCAGTAAATAGGCATTATTATTTGTTAGATCGGTAATTTTTCTTGTGTCGATCACCCTATTCTTGAGATCGTGATCTACTATAATATCGGGTGTTTTATACTTATTCGGATTAGAATTTTTTAATCCGTTTTGAAATACCGGCTTGTCTCGATTAGTACGGCACTTGATATTTCTAATGTTTCGTTTTATAACTGATGACCCTCTTTCTTCGAGAGCTTGTAACATATCAGTTGATTCCATTAAACTCAAGGGATTTGACCCATTTTTATAAACGTGATAGCTCCGTTTATTTCTTCTTTGATTTAGGTTATCGTCATGAATAAAACTTTCATCGTAATGAGGCATTTTAGTGTAATTGTTAGGTAGGCACATATATGTATTAAAAATTAAACAGATTATCTTCCTTCCCTAAGTTGTAGCTCGTACTTCCAATCAAATGCTCATAAAGACTGGTTCATTTCTAGTTGGGGTCACAGAGTGCGGATATTTCCTTAGTAACCGTTGATCGGTACGAAGCGGATGCTAGTGCCGTAGTGAAAAGGAGGGCCCTCTAGAAATCTAAGAAAGTGGGCAATGTACTCCGTTAAGTTTTACTGTATAGCTAAATGATTTCGATTTTGTAATAATATCAGAGCTTGACGTTATCACCATATTAACGTGTATGTAGTAATGCATCAGTAAAGTATTTATATGTTGTCAGAAACCGAAATAGCAAATACGTTTGAGATACAATTAGATCATTACTTATTTACAGTATATGCCGTCGTCGATGTAGATCGTGTCGGCCGTCATAATATGAAAATCACGCGCGTCTGTTTTTTAGTGACTGATGTCCAGCGCGTCCACTGTCAACCTTGACACCACTCACCACTTTGAACGCAATAAAACAATCAATTTTACACGGTGATTCCATATGACAAACTCTCTACTTTTCATAACACGTTCAAATTAAAATCCATGGCGTATGTTATTATGTATCTACACAGATTACTGATTAAACACTTTTTAGCACACATGTTTTTGAGAAAGTTGCAGAATCATAACAGTCGGTAAACATTTACTCTAAAGGGAAAACTTGACATCGGAATTTATATACTTTCTCTACAAAACGAACGAATGATTTTGGACACTTATTGCTGGTTTCACTCAATTTTTTTTGCCGAATCACTATTTATCTCCATACGATTTTAGCTTTATTATTGTCTCACATCACAATTCATGTTACAACACACACGTCCGAACAAACACCTAATCTATTAATATCCGTGCGCTTTTTCACAACACGATCTCGATATTCAGCAGAGCAACGAGTAACCGAGCTCATGCGCAGCGGACCATAGTATTGACACAGGGTGCGATCGGTCGCGGAGCTAGGCAGCGCGGCCGGCGGCGGCGAACGACGGCGCGGCACCACTGCCAGCCTGTGACCGGTGCTGTCACACCGTCCGCACGGCGAGAGTGAAAGTGCAGCCACCGCCGCACATCTCCTACGTCTAACCATTGCACACCTGTCCTAACAACATACACTATTCCTACGCTAATGCGTGCTTATTGCATAACAACCGTAATCTTTTTTCTTACTGTCTCACATTCGCAGAGTATACATACACACATAAATGTAGGGCATTGACAAAATATAGTGATGTAATGATATGTGCTTGAATTTATAATAAATCTATTAGATACATACTCGAACAAGTTACTTCCAAATCGTGATTATACTATTTATTATATTGTAAGTATTATATGTAATACATAGTCATAAATAATATTATGAAGAGTTACCTAAAGAAAGTATTAATTGGTTATACTCTAGTAGGTTTTACAACTTTACATCATGCAGACAGTAGAAACCGACGTTTTCTCAAATATTATGTAATTAAATTAATTGTAGCTATGCCTACTAAACCAAAACTGACAGGCACTCCGAAATCTGATCGCTAGTTAAACTAATAATTTATGATCACATCAGTTAAAAAATACCTTGATTTAATGCCGATACATTAAAGGCTAGACATACAAGTGAGTTATTTAATTCAGTGTGTTCCAATGATTAATTAGCACTGTTTATGAGAAAAGTTTCGTATATCCCTTGTTTTATATCCTTATTGGGACTTACTCAGAACCAAACGGCAAAATATTAACATGTCTACTTTTTTATAACGCATATTATCCATAGTCTTAAATTGCTTTCAAGCTTTGCAATGCTTGAAAGAAACATATACAAAGCATGCAATATTATCCAGTTAGGTAAGTTAAGCTTCCAAGTTGTAGACTTTCCGTCAATCACTAGATAACGACGACAAAGATCACAAAAGTTTTAAATAGTTATATTTCAGTACATACAGTTTGGTCTTATGAATGCTCTAAAAAATAAAAATTCGATAGCATCCTCATACAATAACCCAAAGCCCTATCAAAATCAATGTCTGGAGACAGCTGGTCAAACATAACATAGCAGCTATAAAATTAAAGGTCAAGTCTGAAATTAAAAATCTCAAGAATTCGCACACCTACAAATAAGAAGAGGCAATCTGTTTCTTCGGTCAACTACAAGAAGAGTCATAAGAAGAGCATGTCTTAATGCGTGAGTTGGGTAGATAAGGTCAAAGACCATTGAAACGGGCTAAAAGACAAGTAAGAAGGTACAAAACATCTGGTTTCTGGCAAGAAAATAATATTACGAATAGCCCTGAACACAATGCTTCGAGGAGCAACTGAAACATGACGAAACGATAGAAGGGCACTCTGCCAACATCACCGAAACGTAACCAAAAAGTTATGTTTTCTACACATTGCTTGGAGTCCGTGCAATTGACATTTCGACCAGAAAGCGAATTTACGATTTGGTTCCAGGTGACGTACTACTGGACGTACTACTGGATTTATAGACTACATAGGAACGATAAAGATGGCGAGCCAGTTTATTGGGGCCCTCAAGAATTGGGAGAATGCGGCAAACAATCGATGAAAACCAATGGAAGAGTTTTGTCTTACTATAAATAGAACCTAATTATAATGATGTGAAACAACATCAGCGCGAAAATAGAATGCCAAAACAGAGCAATAAAATTTATTCTACCCAAAAGAATTTTAGAATTTTTTATGGTGTGTAGGTATTTCTTTTAAATGAATTAACGTATTACCGAACAAGAATATGCGTAATACATTTCTAGGCAAATGGATTTAATGCTTTAACTGGCGGATTAGGGTCTTCTTCCGACAGCAGCTGGCACGGGCGCACGCGTACTCGGCCACCGGCCACGGTCCGTGTAACTCACTTTCCAATAAACTAGCTGCGATCGTGATACCTAGCTAACGGGATCATATACTTCTAGGTAGATCGCATTATGATCATTACACTCAAGATAATGTAAGACACTGGCGTCGTGTTAACATTAAATTATTACGTGGTCGAATTCAATACATAAAATAATGCATTAAAAGAAATAATATAAGTACCTACTGATCAATTTTTGTGTTTTTTTTTTATATTCTGTGTTAGCACTGTGCAAAATGAAAAAGTCCGATGTTAGAGAAAGACTTCATTGACTTTGATGCATCTTCGGATCTTAAAGATCTCCTTCAAGATCGAAGATGCATCAAAGTCAGAGTAGTTTTTACGACCTCGTTCAGTACAGTAGTTTGTTATAAAACACAACACACTACACTGACGTCATAAATAGAAACTGAAATCCCTATAACATTACTTTAATGAGTTTTCAATCACGATTATTTCGTCCATTCAAACATTGTAGAGTTCAACTGTCTGTTGTCTGGATGCGTTCGATTCGACCAGGCCATGAATAAAGTTTTTGTATTATCGTCTGGATATCAAAAGAATCAAGAAGAATAAGATTAAAACTTATATCCGTGATTTGGATACATTGCTGTTACTTATTTTTGCTCCCTGTCCTGGACCTAATCACTTAGTGTTGGCGCAACTGTTCTTTTTATCTTCTACTCATTTCACTACGATCATCATCATTTCTTCGAGGACTCGAGAAATTGAGGACCCCCTCAATTCCTCTTTTTATTTAATAAAAATCCTAGTGAGTAGAGCCGAGGACATGGTATATGTCGGACGAGCGTCGTCTAAAAGCACCCCGGGCCTCTTCTACGCCTAGTCCAAAGTCCCGGGATATTGTTTAACTATAATGTCAATTAACATTGAACTAGCCATTAATGAACTAGATATGAAATTCTCTAAAAATGATTTGATTTAGTTTACCAATGATACACATCTAAAATTTGAAGGTTAAAAGCCTTTCAAAAGCAATTTGACATTCCGTGTATGTAATAGGCGTATTGTAATTCACACGCAATTAATCTCATGTTCACACTCTAATACAAGGCAGGTTGCCTGCTTTATTTTCTACATGGCATTATTATCACTTTTTTCTTTAACCTAACCCTAGTAGATTAACACAAAATAAAGATACGCCACGTTATTACAAACAAGCATGATACACAGCTAAATGAATTATAATGAAATATGTAAAGTACTATGAAATCAAGCACGCGATAATTACGTTGTGTAAAAATTTGCAACAACGTATGAAACACTGTAATTGTTGGTAATCTAAGATGAGTCTGACGATGAATTAATTATCTATGTCAGAAGGAGTGATAAATTAAATTATTCGTTTAAGTTTTAACCCATTCACTATAGTCGCTTGTAGCAATTATTTTTAACATTTCGACATGTGGAAACCAGTAACATACAGCTATTTTTGTTACCTTTACATTACATGACCTAGTTAGCGAACGAATAATAAATTGCCGTCTAAACCCTAAACGAAAATAAGACTAGGGGTTGACTGAAAATGTATACTTTTGTATAACGATAGAGCAGTGCTGTAACTGCTGATCTAGATAATGGAAGTTTTTAAAAATAATCAAAGTTAAATCACGTTGTTAGGTGTAGTCGAAGTAATTTATCTAACTAGTATAAAATTTGTCTAATACTCATATTGCTCTTTTATCGCTTTTTACTGGCACTATACTTAAAACACGTATCTAAGCGTAAGCTCATTTTAAAATATCCAGTCCTATCTGTCCCTTTTGTGATGTAGTTTAGAAATCGTAAATTTTACATTAACATCGACAAACATCTGACGTCGATCATACATTCTCTATACATATAATACTTTGCTCACCAAAATGACTTAGCCGTAGTCCATAGGTATGTGAGAACAGCCATCAACATCAATCAAGAATCTCCGGAGAGAATTAAATTGGCATACTTAAAAAACAAACATTTGCATAGAAGACGTTATGTGAATAGCTTTGTAATCGAGGCAACATGTGGCAAGTGCAAATGGGTTCCATATAACGGGTCTCTATATTCAGAAGAGCATTATGAAATAGCTCGGGTAACTGTCGAGGTGAGGTGCAGTCACATACATATTATATGAACAACATGGATGGCGATGTCTCTTCCTTACTTTAAAATCTGAATCAGATAAGGTTTTAATATTATGTGTGATCTCTATATTTAAATCAAAGTTTAGAGAGCTCGGTATTTATAACTACATACTAATATCACCTGTACAGCTGCATGTTTTAGTCTTTACAGCCAAGAGAGACGAACCTAATAAACCGTGAAAGACTAACAACCAAATCATTCACTTCAATTAAAACGGTTACAAGAATAACAGTCGCAGTACGTCGATATTATACGAGCGGAACGAGGTTGTATGACCGCGATCACGTCCAGGCCTCGTCCGTGACTGCAAGGCAGTAAATGGTACATGCGCATTCAATCATATTTTAAAACCAAATCCGCTTAGAATCGTTACAAATCATGTCAAAAGTACATATTAAACAAAACGAGTCGAGTACAGTAGATGATAGCAAACAATAATGAGAGTTTTTCAACATCGTCTGTGTATCATTTCGTGTATTGATCTTTGTTACAGTTAGAAGCCCAACTGTAATCTTAAACAAAAAGGCAAATCCAACCGACAGACACAATAACATCTATGAAATGAATTCTGTAACAGTAAAACTAGTATGTATAACTATAAATATGAACCTTGCAGTAACTATATTTTGTACGTGTTACAAATGTTGCCGGTGTTTTCACGCAGCTAAAAATGATGTTCATTATTACGGAATGCGTGATAATAACTTTTTTTTATTTCCGCCAGTTACGTTACTGAAAAATATGGGAGACGTATTTTTTCTGTTCAACCGTAAATAGAGCTTTTTGTGCGAGGCATGATGGCTCGAGCATTCTGAAGTTTAAGACGATTATTCTCTTACAATTTCTATTGTTTTGTTGAAAGAAAAATAGGTACTTAGTTTTTTATTATTTTCTTGTCATCATCAATAGACATATTTTTTCGGTTTTTTTTTCGGAGCTTTTAACTTAAAATTTCCAACGCTACTTTTTTGTTAGATGACAGAATAATAAAGATAAAAAGGATGTCTTCATACCCGCGTTAGACATTATGCATACAAACTGACTGAATGTTTAACTAAAAGACTCGAATAACCGGCAAATACATAATACATCTAAAGTTACGTGCCTAAATTATAACAATGCTGTGGGAAACAAAGCTGGGCCTAGTTAAACAAATTTCCTGATGAGTCGATCTGATAAGAGAATCGAAATGTGTGACGGAACCATACAATGTTAAAACGCCTGATGCAGCGATCTAGTAGCGAATGCAAAAGTTACGTATTTCAGTTATTTAATTGAATAATGTGTAAGAGAATTGTAATTGCCGCGTCGTAAGCAAAACCCAAGTCGTCATAGTGGGAAGGGTCAATAGTAAACAGGCAGTTTTAAATATTCTAGGATTTCCTTAACCTAACAAACAGAGGAAGGGGAACTAACTACTAATAAATATGTGTGACTGAGTAAAAAAATACCACTGATAGTAGAGTAGCTTTGAAGATAGGGTTTTAGGTTTTGATTCATCCTTTTATTTTAAGATTCTGATAAATCTTAACTATCTTATACATGAATCATGTATGTAGTATGATGTTTGCAACAAAATATATTATAGGTATCTAGAGTTGATAAGGAAGAATAAAAAATTGACAGATTTATCTTGCTAGCTTAAACAAAATACGTCACACAGGCAAGATTTGAATGTCTACTAATGAGAAATTGCTTTAAAATATTTTTGTAATATTTGTTAAAATCTTAACTGAGTCGTCAAATCACATGTATTCAGATTTATCATGATATTTTATTACCTATATGTGCAGTATATTTTTAATCAAGAGGTAAATGGTTAATGGCACCTATTTCCTTCAGTGGTTAAATTAATATTTAGTATCATTGTTAGTATGGTTAAAAATAAATGTGTTTCATAAAAAGAGTATGTAAATACAACTTCAACAAGACTAGAAGGTCACCCCGGTTGGAACCCCGGAAACAAATTCAATATAATGATATAAAAAAACCAGGATTCAATGTTTTTTCTTGTTAACATTAAATGTAATATGCTATGTCCTTAGAGTAAATTAGAGAATTTAAATTCTTGTGATGCACATTTTATCAGTATGTAGTACAACAAACATTTACATATT
Source organism: Chrysodeixis includens (assembly GCA_941860345.1). Taxonomy (NCBI): domain Eukaryota; kingdom Metazoa; phylum Arthropoda; class Insecta; order Lepidoptera; family Noctuidae; genus Chrysodeixis; species Chrysodeixis includens. The sequence continues at coordinate 6,293,778 of OW796093.1, read as the reverse complement.
ATTATTCTGAACAGCCATTTAATTCAAGAACCTATTAGTCATAATAATTGAATAAATGCGATTATTAGAAAAATAATGTAATTAGACCTATAACTATACAATTTATTTTTTATATCCAACTAGGTATGTTATGTTTTGTTTTCATTAGTAAGTGCCAAAAGTGCAAAAAAAAATCTTGTTTAAAATAAAGTTTTTCGATATATTTATCAGAATTTAAAACAGAAGCTGAAGTAAAAGAAAATCATTGCCGACTAAGATTTTAAACTGTGTCACTCTGTTAATCAATTGATGCTATTTAGATGATCATACGGTTCAATAACCTTTCGAGTAAATCACGATACACAAATCATTTGAACACTTTAATTTAAGTTGAACTATAGTTTGTTATTTGTGTTAATTTATATGGCCAATAATAATAATTTACGTGACATAAGCACTTAATACATACAAACTAACAAACGTTCACAAAATATTAATAATTCTTGATTCTCGAGAGCTTTAGAGTTTTGTAATGTAACCTATGATAAGATAAAGCTATTTAATAACATTTAAGGCGTGAGAGTCGAGAGTGCTGATTGTGTCGAGAAATACTTAATTCACAGTTAACATTATTATTCAGTACGCAAAAATGTCTTTTTTGTGCTATTATAGACAAAAAATAGAACAACAGTTACCGTAATGCTACATGTATACATCAATTAAAATATTAATCAAGACGATACAAGTCTAATAGAACTAAGAGAAAAAAATATATTTCGAATTAGAGAAACAAATGCACAAAAAAGTAGAATACTTTAAATAATATAGACAGAACAAAAATCGTAATGTTACGCATAACTTACCTTGTCCACATTTCTCAGTCTTTGGCGTGGAAGTCATTTTATTAAACTTAAACCACTATGTCATTCTAAATAGGAGAAAGGAAGATTTTTAAATGGATTAAAATTTTAATTTAGGGGAAGAATTCACAAAAATATCACTAGACTCGACCGGCAGCCATGTTTAGAAAACAATTTATAATTTGTTGCAGTTAGCGCCATCTTACTTAGTATTTGAGAAACTTTGTACTTAAGTTAGAGGAAGATAGCTACCTAGATGGCGCTTTTAAAACCAAGAAAGGTAAAAAGTATGGTACTTGGTCTTTTAAGATTTACTATAGACTACCGGTTACATTGATGAGATATGCGCACAAATAAAGCAGTAATTTATTAAGTTTTTAGCCCCATTTCAAGCTCATGAACAATTGGTAATTTGAAAAAATAAAAATGCTGTGCAACGACAACTAATTTTGTCAAGACATTTACAATTATACGATTACGATTTATTTCAGAGTTAAGCTGTTTTAAATGCTTTTTTCCGAACTTATCAACGATTTTGCAGAACTGGCTAATGATGTCGAATTTTTAGAAGTTTAAATGGCCATCTTTGCAAGAATATTGCCAGTCTGAACCATAAATAGATCTTTATCTGTGCTTTTAGGTAGAAGATTGAAGATATAATCTGTGGAAAACTCAATGGTGGTATAGTGTCACAGTGTGTGTGTTGATGTGTATTTTGTGAGTTAAAAAGAAGATGAACGCGTTAATTTATTATTTTAAGATTTCACAGTTGCAATACATATAGTATTTGTTTTATTGGATTGTTATACGCGTCCCTTTTCTTATACGTAACTTATTAAAGATCAAGTGAAAACTTCAGTCAGTGCTCGAAGTGGGTAATCATGGCGGACCCGTTGAGTTTACTTCGGCAGTACAACGTAAATAAAAAGGAAATAATTGAGCGTGACAACCAAATTATATTTGGAGAATTTTCTTGGCCTAAAAATGTCAAAACCAATTACCTTATGTGGGGGTAAGTGTACATTGTTTTTTTTACAAATTAAAACAAATTGATACTGAAACAATATGTTTTAAATTTCAATCATTACTTATTTTTTAGGTCCGGAAAGGAAGGCAATGACAAGGAATATTATACTTTGGAGTGTCTTCTATTTATCCTCAAAAACATACAGTTGACTCATCCAGTTTATGTTAGACAAGCAGCTGTAAGTATACAAATATTGTCAATGCATTAGAAATTTCTGAACATGGACATGAAGTTCATTTGTGCTATATTTTGTTATAGGCTGCTAATATACCTGCTGTGCGTCGTCCAGATCGAAAAGAATTATTGGCTTATTTAAATGGTGAAACAGCCACTTGTGCATCTATTGATAAAAGTGCACCTTTGGAAATCCCAACACAGGTAAGATTTCAAGTGAAAGTATTTAGTAACATATTTATTTATTATTCGGAGAACAGACATAAGTTATAACTTGTATTCAATCTTACTGAAATGATTGTTTAGGTGAAGCGCACTCATGACCATGATGGGGGTGAATCGGCAGCCAAAAAGCCTCGCATTGAGGAAACCCATGTCCAAAAGGTGCGAGAGCAGCTTGCGGCCCGACTTGACGCACCCAAAGAAGCCTCGGTGACAGTCGATAATATCAAGTGAGACGAAAACAATTATTTATTTTATTTACTTTCTTGGCCCTTGTTAGCCATAGACCGAGATAGGTCCAGAGAGGGAAGGGACACCTTAGCCCTGCAGTGGGACACAAATTGCTAATAATAAATATTAGTCACTAGAGGCTAATAACTATTTATGCTAATTGGTTATCATGGTAACTTTAAAAATGGGTGTAGATTCTGTGATTGGATGTAGTGTGAATGAATGCAATGTGCTTAAGATCCACAAGTTGTTACAAGGACAGCTACCAAAGACCCTATTGCTGATCTTATGAAGACAGCTATACATTAATTTTAAACACATTTGAATTCATGGATAATAGTGAATTAGTTATACAGGGTGGAAGGGACATCGTACATCATTTCATGATGATTCCGTTAATAATAAATCAAATATTAACAACTAATTCATTTGTTAATTAACAGTAACCAAATAAATAATTAGTAATAATTATTGGTCGACCGAACATTCGGTTTCGGCCAAAAATCAAGTTTCGGCTGCAGTTTCGGTTGCGGCCGCCAAAAATCCGCCGAAGCGCAAGTTCATTCTCGCTAATTTTCGTTTCCCGCGAAACGCATTGACGGATGCTGTCGGTCCTGTTCGGAAATTTTTTATAGATATTTAATGAAACAGTAACGTAGGTTTCGGCCGAAACTGAAGCCACGGCCGCTCGGCAATCAATACCTTTATGGTCCCTGCGGAACTTACAGATCTTTCAGCGCCCTAGCCCTGTGGCACTTCCTCTACATTACCCAGCTCTTGGATGGTCGCAAGCACCGGGATCAAGAATCATGTAAATGTATAAGGCCCGACGCGCATTAACTGGCTTCGTGTTACGCTGAAACAAACTTACGTCGCACGCGATTTCTCGACCAGAGAATATGTTGGTGTGATTCTGCGACACGCACGATCCAAGTAGAGGCATTTGTTGTGCGTCGGTAGCGACACATGCTTCGTTAAGCCTGGATCTACATATACTGGTAACAACAACCACCGAGAAAGCACGTCACTATCACTTTTGTCGACTTTCTTTAAGTAGTGTTGTGTCCTAGACACATATCTGATTTTTCATCGATGAATTACCGAAATTCGATGTAACTTAGGGAAAAATATTTGCAATAGTACTTGACTTATTTGAAAACTGATTAAACATAGTGTTTTCGACAGAATTTTATGACACAGTATTATAACTAGAGGCAAGAAAAAAAATAACTGATAGAAAATTTAATAAAACATGTCAAAATCTCTCTGACTCGATAGACCCCAATAGAAACTTATACAAATAATATAATAATGTATTTATTACATGTCTAAATACCACAGGAGCGCCACTGCGTTGGCGCGACGTCAGCGGCGGCGTCAGCGTCGGCGTGAGCGTCAACGTGAGCTTAAGCTGCAGCAAGCCAGGAACGCGGAATTATACGATTAAAAGGCACATGTATTGCCAGCAATGTTTCTTTTCTGAACAGAAATTTTGATAGGAATTTACAGAGCGTTGAACGGGCGTAGTACCTTTTTGCCAAAATATCAAATTACATTAATATTTCTTTTTAAAGAGCATAATATTGCTTTGTTTTTGTAAGGTTGTGTGTTCTGTAAGAAAAAAATTATTTCATGTCTTCTGAAAAAAAAAAATGAAGTACCTATCGAGAACGTTAATCGGTACGGAATCCTGCCTCTTCTTTTCAACCCTTGGGGCCCGGCTAAGCGACGATGTCCCTTCTACTCGATATTATTACTGTAATACATTTTTTTACAAATGGTACGTGATTCGTATATCTTCAATTTTCCAGTTGAATTTTAATTCTAAATTAATAATTCGTCTACACCCAAAATTGTTTAAAATCAAATATGGGTTGTCTAGTCAAGAATAAAAACTATTTTTGTATCATGGTATTGCATATAATTCAGAGAATTGCAAAATTGAATTGAGCGCTATAGGAAGTATATAATATTCTATCCTCAATACTCAATACTTAAATATTTATTGCATTCCACATGTTAGTTTAGGTCTTATATTACAAAAAGTAGTTACAATGTGGACCCTGTCGGGTATAACAATGTAGGAGAGAGGAGGAAAAAAATAAAAAAGCGTGTGTAGTTTGTGTCTTGAATATAAGCAAATTGTATTACATTCGAGAACCTTTTGTATATCGTGTGTATTGATCGAAAAACAGTATTATGTATAGAAAATAAGTTGAATGATCTCTTAATGCCAAATTTAAAGAAATTGATATAAGAAAAGGGCATACACAATTCGTAAGAGATATGTGGACTAAAAAACGAATGAAATTCGATGAAATGAGAGCATGTAAGGTAAAACATGTGTGGTATGGAATGAGGCCTTGAAAATAAAAGAATGCGTGTATTAGATGCATAATTGCTATGAGATAGAGTTACGTTTTGGAATTATGTGGACAAATTCACATGTCTTGATCTCGATTTTTGTATTCTAAAATTCAATGCTGTTTTGAACTGTAGTTTTTGATTGTGTGTCGTGATATTTAGTAGGTTTCCCAACATATATATTCTGTAGTGTAACCATCATGATAACCAATATATTAAATTTGTAATTCTATAAACTTTTACATTGTAAATGATTTATACTCTGTATAAGATGAATTACTAATAAATATACAAAAAAAGGTTTAACCATAATGATAATGATTTTCTAAAATGATTGTTTTATTGTATCATATTATTTTTATTTTTTGTAGCGCTTATATTTAGCATAACAATAATAATGTATTAAAATCAAATTTATCTTTGAAAAGGTCTTTATCGGAGGCTATGTCAGTGGAGAAGATTGCTGCCATTAAAGCCAAACGTCTAGCAAAGAAAAGGACCACAATCAAGAGTAATGACTACTCTGACACGTTGGGTGTTGTTGGATCTGACTTCAGAGCAATCCTTGACTATGATGTAGATCTCACTAAAGATATTATCAGCCGAGAAAGACAATGGCGCACTAGAACTACAGTATTACAAAGTAATGGAAAAGTAAGTAAAGCTTTTTTAGACCAACACATATTTCTAATATACACCCAAAGCAACCATTGGTTTTAAATAAAATAACTTTATGGCTGCTGAAGTAAAAATAAATTCATCCAATAGTTATGTATTTAAATTTCACTTTTCATCTTTGTTCTCAACCAATTCATCTTTTCATCAATTCAGTTTTCGTCTGTCATTATAATTATCATTCCCTGCTTAGTACCCTTTTTATTTTATTTTTATTGATCCTTTGAAACCCTATGCAACTCAACTCACACTAAGGAGACAGCGTGATATTAAACAATTATTTGCAAATCACCCTAGACCCTGCACTCTTCATTCCCGTAGGGACAAATCGTCCCGTCGCGGGATTGCCCACGCAATTTTTTCATTAGAGTTCTGGTAAAAAAAATCTCTTCAATAACTTTTACGGAAAACATTTAGTCTGAAATATAAATTTAAAGTAAATTATAAAAGCAGAAAAGTAGCTTCAGTAGAGTGCCTAAGGTACACACTGCTGTTGTATAACAAATATACCTGCTGCTCTAACAAGGTATACCTACAACTAGATGAAATAGTGATGCATGAACATGTAATTTTGTTTTTCAGATGTTTGCAAAGAGTATTCTAGCACTGTTGGGTAGTATCAGGGCTCGGGAAGAGGGTCGGCCTGGGGCCCCGCGGCCACAACCCGTGGTAATGCCACCACCTGCCGCCTTACCGGCACAACAGACTCAGTACAACAGATACGATCAGGAAAGATTTATTAGGCAAAAAGAAGGTATGATATATGTAGATTTATTTAACCTTTTGCTTACAAATCCTACTAATATTATAAATCTAAAAGTTTGTGAGTTTGGATGGATGTGTGGATGTTTGTTACTCTTGTTAAGATTTAATGGCTAATCCAACTTTGATGCAATTTGGTAGGTATGCAGTTAACCTGACCCCCTGGATTAAATTATAGACTACTTGGCTACTTTTTACCCGATTGCAAAAAAGAAGTTATAGCTATAACCGACATTCACGCAGGCGAAGCTTCGGGAAAAGCTTGTACAGCATATACTAGTACTTATTAAACCTGTTTATTTTTATAAACTTTTTACTCATTACAGAAACCGAGGGCTTTAAAATCGATACTATGGGAACATATCACGGTATGACATTGAAGTCGGTGACAGAAGGCCCCAGCGTGTCTGCTGCTGCCCGTGCACCTCAGACGCCGAACCATCCACGACAGATGCCGCGTAAGTATATTTTTTCTGGTATGGTATGTGTCATAATGTGTCTTAATAACCGCTTAGTAAACATTTCCAAAATAATTTTGAAAACGCCTTACTTTATTCCTTGTTTTTTGATTTCGTTAAACAATCAAAAATCAATTTCAGTCTTTAAACAACTAACATTAAAGCTTTGAAATACAAAAAAACAATTATATTCTAATACAAGCATTATTATTATTACTAACCTGTGATGTCCCACTGCTAGGCGAAGGCTACTCTTCTTCCACTTGTCTCTCTCAAGAGCCACGAGTGACCAGTTCGGTAAAAATGAATCCAGGTCATCTCGCCATCTCCGCCTGGGTCTGCCTTGCTGACATTTATTATACATATGTAGCATAATATATTTTCAAATATCGTCACCTATTTAATATCAAACATCATATGACTCGCAGAGAACGGCGGTATGGGTGCGGGAACACCCGGTCGTCGCGAGCTGCTACCAGCGGCGGCGGCGCGGCCCCCGGCGGGCGGCGGCAAGCGGCCCTCGCGCACGCCCATCATCATCATCCCAGCCGCCGCCACCTCGCTCATGTCCATGTACAACGTCAAGGACACGCTGCAGGATCTTAAGTATGTACATACACTTCAAATTAGATTCTATTTTCAGCGGCATAAGGGTTAAAATTGCATTGTGACATGTTTAGTAAAGTTATCGCAACTCTTTCCTAGGCGGTTCTCATTGGGCTTCGGTAAAAGTAGCACTTCGGCAATTATATCCAAACGAGAGGTTGGAGAAAAGTCCTAGATCAAAATTTATCTATTGCTGTTCCCACTGTTAATGCTGGAGGCATGATTTGCCAATTTATAACTTTGCATTTTTGTATATTGCAAACTCTTGTGAATTTGAGATCCTTTTGAATCTAAGGATTTAAAATTAGTTATAAATAAAAAAAATCTTTACAAATTAGAGTAATAGTATTTTGCGTCATTATTCAGATTCGTTACCGTGGAACAGAAGAAAGCTGAAGGCGCAGTACGTGAGAATGAAGTTCTTTTACAACGGAGGAAAGGACCCACTGGAGACATACCCAACAATGCAACCACTATGACAGTATGTATTGAAGACATTCCATATCTAACTTTCTTATATCCAAATTTAGGGAAAGCAAAGTGCTCTTTTTACTCAAATTATTTTTACTGAAATGAAATGGAATGGTTTATTCAGCAAATAGAATAACTGTTATCTCTTTTACATGTATTTTTTTTTTGAATAAAAGCTCGCTGGAATTGACATTTCCTAACTGGCTACCCTGAAAAGAAACGAAGAAACAAAGTCACTCAATTACTACGGATATTTTTTTCGACGCTTTGTAAATATGTAATTTTTTTTAGTTACATAAGTTTCGTTATAAATGTAGATATTTCTTGTTTTAGTATTGTTTCTGTTAAATAAAGATTACTACGAAACTGTTGCTATACTTTTAATCATATGCACTTGTTTTTTTTTTCAGGTACCTTACCGCGTAGTAGATAACCCAGGCAGACTGTCTGCGGCTGAATGGGATCGCGTCGTTGCCGTATTTGTTCAGGGACCAGCTTGGCAGTTCAAAGGATGGCCGTGGGATGGCAATCCAGTACAGATATTTGCTAACAGTGAGTTTGAATGTATTATGATATTTACGAGTTATGAATGCAGTGGAGACACACCCTAATATCTGATGATTGACTACACCTTTGTTTTTAGACAACAGGGTGGATATTTGTTAATATTCAATCGACCATAATGATCTTTGAACCTTATTGGAATAAATCTTTCACGTTAGTATTGAAGGTTTGTTAACAAAAATATATTGTCTTATTTCTTAAATCGCATATCCTACTTTCTAGTTTGCGCGTTCCACTTGAAGTACGATGAAATGAAGTTGGACGCTAACGTTGCTCGCTGGGCCGTGACGGTGCTCAACCTCAGCCGCACCAAGCGGCATCTTGATCGCGCCGTACTACTCGGATTCTGGGAGACACTTGACAAGTACGTATTGTTTGTTTTTATCAATATTTATATATGGTAAGTTGTCTCACTTTGAACCAGGTAAATTTCAAAGTCCCATATTGGGCTGGATTTTCAATCAATGCCTTCAATTTTTTGTGTATAGTTAGCATATTTATTTAGCTTCAATTTTGTAAAACATTAATTTCTCATATTCTTTTTAGTTTCGGCGTAAAACAGGCTTTTCTGAAAAAATATTTTTGGTTCAATGTGTACTGCCGGTGGTACACATTTAACCAGGGGGTGGTCCACATTGAGCCACCTTATTAATTATGTCTTATAGATCAATTTATAAGGCAAATACTTTGTAATAATAAAAATCAGTCTTATATTTATTAAAATCACTTAAAATCTTATGATCCTTTAATTGGATAATTAGCCAAATCGGGTTCCAAAGGCATCCGGAGTTTCATGGCACCTGATCTGTGCAGCTTAACACTTAGGCTTGGCCTCAAGCATGTTGGCAGTCGAATGCACCATTTTATAACAAATTAAAACAATTGTAGAAAAAAAAACTCATTAAACGACTTGGATGTTCACAATAAACCATGGTTCAATGTGTAACACCCCCAGGTGGTTCACTGTGAGACACACCAGGTTTTGATAACTAATCTAAAAAATTTACCGGCATACCAATCACTTAAAAACTCGAATTGTAGCGCTTTTAATTGCTAAATAACCGTAGAATACAGTGTACATATAAATAAATTGATATTATTTAAATGAAAAAAGCTAAAAAAGAATGAAGTTGGAAAAAAATATTTACTTTTTGAGTCAATTTGCTTTCAAATGCTCCTCACACAACCACTTGGCACACGATATCCACGCAAATTAGTGGGCAGTAAAGGATCGTAAATACCTCTCTTTCACTCATATTAGCGCGGTTTAACAACGTGGCGTTTTCGAGATTTGGCGGTGGTTCAATGTAGCTGCCTGGTTCACTGTGAGACACCCGACCCTACACAATAAAATTCGTGGGACGAATTTATGACTATTTAATTTAATAATTTGACGGATCGGAATTCGCTAGCTTTAGACTAAATACGATGCCTTATCTGAATAAACTGGCAAATATTGTAAAAAGTTGCACTTCCCAATAATACAAAGAAAAAAATCTACAAATTTTATAATATCTATAAGACAAAATAATATCCATACTTTTGGTTGTTGTGGTCAGTTGTGTAACTTTGATCAGATTTGTTACATTAAATTCAATCAGTGTGAATGACTCCAATTGAGTTCACATACATAGTATACATGTTCCAAAAAGGGTCTTTATAACTAACTATGAATTTTCATTGTTCCAGGCACATGATGAAAAATAAACCGCACCTTAGGTTCTAAGTCCGTTGTAGTTATAACAAATTATCTAATAGTATGTAATGCCATGTGAATATAAGAATGTTTCAAAGGCAAAGCGAATCTAAGTCAATTCATACCATTTCAGAAATATTTCGGCCAATTCAATCAGTATATATTTACCTGTAACGGTATACCGAACTGATATATAACAATATTTCTATCTTACAACTGATATTCTATTTAAAATAGCTGTCTATTAACCGATAACCAATATTATAAAAACTAGTTACTATTTACATTGTGACGTCACATACAATTTCTTATGTGCAATAGATAAACTACTTAATATACTTGTGTTTTAAATAAGAATGTGTGTATGAACATCCAAGGAGAGCTGACATGCATTTATGGTAACTTGTCTCATACTGCTTTGTCAAATTATACTGAAGTCTTCCTTTGTCTATTACCCTAATTATTATTACGTCGATGTGGCAATATGATTGTTTTATATTATCTTGACTGCGTTTCGCATAGACCTGTAGCGAGTATTCTAATACTTTCACTACACTACGCCAAAATATTTTTAAATGGTATAGAACTGTTCAAAGATCTGTGATCTTTGTTTACAACAATATATTGTTGAATATTATTTATGTGTTTTTATTTATTATCTTAAATAAATAGTACGTAATTGTCTAAGTATGGTGTTAAGGGCAGGGTAGGTTGAATAGAAACGCGAATTAGTTTGTTTTGTCTTTATTTAAAATTTCATTTCAATGGTAGTAAATAACAATAAATAATTCTGATCTCTTTCAGAGATAAGTACACACATATTTATATTATGTAAGTATAGGTATGCTTTTTATGATATTTTCTGTACACAAAATAAAACCATTAGCTTTTACCCATAACAATATCACATCGTTAGGTGTGTACTTTCTGTGTGCCCGTTTTTGCTTATTCAATATCTATAAAAATTATGTACTCTTAAAAATGTCCAAACTGTTAACTGATACGATAGAACAAACAATTAGGCAATACACTGAAATTAGCTTCCTTAAAACAATTTCTAATTTTAATCTACCTAAAATGTAAGATCTCTTTAAACGATAAATTAATAAAAATCAAATACGTAGTTACTTATTATACCATCATTAAATATAAAAATATCTTCAGTAACAAGTCGATGGTATCGTTCGCCCCGGTAAGGAATGATAGGACCAAATTTTACCGGTCGCAAACATCAACCATTGAAACATTTTTAAAAACTATTGTTATACACACTTTAGTCTTTCAAAAGGGATAAAATATCCGCCTGACAATGAGATTACACAACTGGTTAGAATCAGATAGTGCCGATGTCAAGAACAAGTCTATGGACCAACGTTCTACAGCGAAGTAGGTACACAATGAGACTCATTGACATAGCAAACCTAGTGACATACAGCAAATATTGATAGTACAGATTGTATTATATAACGTTATAACTGTTGAAGTTACTCTGTATCCTACATACATAAATAGTGGCGACAAAACTATTTATCCCTTGTAACTATTACACTTATGCAAACCGATTAATTGAATATGTATATTATCAAAATAAAACACATTGCTACCTACGTTATTCGCTATTAATGAATGGATGATCTACCGACTATGAGTTTAGCACAGTCACTCATAGTGATGCGAATAGGGATTGAGTCTTATCGAGATCACTGACTACCACGTTCTACCTAATCTTGATGTGGAAGGTGAGAGTCGAGAGCGAACGTTAGAAAAATACACAACCATTTAAAATTATATAAAAAAATAATTCATTAAAAAAAATAAAGATTTAAAGACGGATTAGTACCCGTTATATGAATGTCATAAGTATTAGGATACTAAAACAAATTAAAAAGATACAATACAAAATTAAGTAGTTTACATAGCTTAATATGTAGAAGTTGAAGCAAAATATGGTATGCAACCTCTTCAGTAGACTCTCACCTTTCACATCGCCTATTGATTATTATTGCAATAATTATGTTCTTACATCCAACAGCAACATGGTGCAGTACCAACACCTCGAAATGCATGTCCCCATAGGAATGATTCGTGCAAACTAATGAAATGAACGATGTCTTTCCTACCTACATATAGCAAAAAATATTGCCTTTTGGCTTTCACATCTTTAAACACTGCATTAATACCAAATACCTATATTTCACAATGTACAACAATACCTCATAAACTTCAAAAACAAAAGTGTAAAAAGCTTTACGCTGCAACAACATCAAAATACCATGTAATTTTTAAGTCATTAATGTTACACAATAAAACAGCAAGTTTTTGCATATACACAATATTGTGGGCAATAATTTTGGATAAGGAACATACCTATCAGTCAAAAAATTATATAATATTAAAAAAGGTGCTAAGACACCGCCTCCAGAAAATCGTTCTAATAATCTTGCTTTTGACGAATTATTATCTTCAACATCGTTGGGGCTTGGTGAAATAGAACCTAAAGTAGATAACAGTACAAATCCAAATAATACTTAGATATGGTACATAAATCGACGAGTAATTTTGTCACAATTGCTTTTTATAGTCCAGCTCTGACTTATACTCTTAGTACTCGAATGTTGTTGAAGTTGGCACTACCTCCAGCACCATCTGCAGGAAAACTGTTATCTTATCTGAAACGGAAACATTTTACTATAAGATATACTTGTTCTTATTAATCATAGTAGGTTTCTTGCATCATCTTCATATTAAACGTTCTTACCCATGAACGGCAATGAGTAGCCCCACTTGACGAACGGTATGTAGACCAGGAGGCCGGCGAAGATGAAGGCGGTGGCGTACAAGTACTCCCACTGCGGCTTGTCCACGATCGGGGCCACCACCAGGTAAGTCGACACCAGCAACACCACGTACGGGATTATTATCGGCACCTGCAATATATTTTACCCTTGTAGTTTTTACACAACTAATAAGGCTACTGTTACGGCTCTTCAAGCCTCACGATAATATAATTGTTAATGTTGTGTTTTAAGAATTGCTATCTATTTTTACTAGGCGTTTGTTCTGTATAAATTGGCCGACGCCATCTTGTGAACATTCATTCTTTTCTAATACTGCTACCGGTCGCTTCATTATTTAAATATATTTGTAAGAATTAAATTCGAATATTTTATTTAATCGCCCCATTATGTACCACAATATACATAATGGTGGCCCATGAGGGGAACTAAAACGCGTAAAGAACCGTAAACAAAGAAAGCGATTCCGGTGGTTCCACGTGATCGCGTGATCCTGCAAGGCGTTCAACATAGGCGTTCAAGACAGGCGTTCAAGACAGGCGCGCAAGACTGGAAGAGCAGCTAAACCCAAGCATCGAGAGGGCTGAGGCGATCAGTGACGCAGCTAAAGTGCCACATCGTCCGAAGTGCTCCTGCCAAAGATAAGTGCTCGTTCCATCCTACCTTCCTATAAAAAAAAAGAATCTATCCGAATTCCAAGTCCCGAGTGCCTAAACACAGGGGGGTTCGGTTGGGTGTTGTCTCTGCAAGTGCATACTAAAGTGTACAGAGATATTTTCAAAAAAGGGAGGAATCATCAGTATTTTACGATACTACTACGAGTACCCACTACACTTATAAAAAATCATAGAACACGTTTCATCCAATATTTTTTCTTTACAGTTGTTCAATATTTCTTTATTTAATTTCAATTCTAGCTATAATATTTAGGTAGTTTACTAAAGGTCTCATTTAGCTATTTTTTCTAAAATCCACCTACATATCTATATACAACAAATCAACCTCCAGTGGTTGATATATTATATAATTTTCCTAATTCAACATTATATAATTTTTGCACGATAAATTCTTACGCCATCGTCAATATTTTCGCAGTTTATTATCATCACTGCATATCCCGCCGGCCGGCGTGCAAGCGCCACGGCGGCATCGCCTCTTCGCGGCTGATAGCAAACCGGTTTCCCAGCTGTGCGAGTGTCGTCAAAACGAGGAGCGTGAGATTCTTTATTTATTAACTTAGTGGCTATTTAATTATTTGATTGTTTATACCTGTTGCCTGACTCGCAATGCCCTACGAAATGGACAAAGGTCGTTTAAAGGAGTTGATTATCAAAAGATCCTCCGCTAAAGGTCAAATTACTAAATTTAAAAATTATTTATCTAATCTTGCAAATAAATCGGATTTAACTACTATTCAATTAACGGAGCTAAATCTTAAGTTAGCAAAGTTTGAGGCATTGTCGGTTAGGGTTGACAGTTTGCAGAGTGAGATAGAGGTTTTTAATGCTGATAACATAACGGAAGAAATAGATGAGCGTGATAGTATGGAACAGGAAATCATTACAAATATCGCTACAGCTAAGACATTGATAGAAAGTTTTAGTGAGACTAGGCGAAGTTCTATTGTAGAACATTCTTGTTGTCACGATTCGCAAGAAGGTGTAGGATTAAAGCTTCCTAGGATAGAAATTCCCAAATTTGATGGCTCACATTTCAAATGGTTGGAATTTCGAGATACATTTGAGAACCTAATACACAATAATACCCGCGTTTCACCAATCAACAAATTCCATTACTTAATATCGTATTTAACAGGTGATGCTTCCAGGATTTTAACTAATTTGGAAGTTTCAAATAATAACTACTCAGAAGCTTGGAATTTGCTATGCAGTAGATACAACAATAAAAGGATCCTCGTTAATCACCATTTAAGTTCTTTATTTAATATCAAGCCACTTCAACGCGAATCAGAAAAATCATTAAGATATATAGTGGATCATGTTACAAAAAACTTACGTGCGTTGTCTGGTTTGGGACAACCAACTGATAGTTGGGATGTTCTAATTATTTTTAATTTATCATCAAAATTAGATAATAACACGTTAGTAAAATGGGAAGAGTATCGCAATAATTTAGAAAATGATACTCCTACTTTAAATATATTCTTTAAGTTTTTAACGGACCGTGCGGATGTGTTGGAGTCATTAAATCGTAACAATAAATCAGAAAGTGCTACGTCATCAAAATCCCAAGCAATGCCCAACACTCGCAATAGTAATTTACATTATAATAATTCCAAACAAGGTCCAGCTTATACAAAATCGTTCGCAAGTTTTAAATCAAAGGGTAAAAAACCATTTAAAAGTAGCTATAGTTATTCATGCGTTATTTGTGACAAGAATCATAGAGTTTATAATTGTCCTACTTTCCAAGCTAAAGGAATAGAGGAACGGTTGGCAGATGTAAACAAATATAAGTTGTGTTCGAACTGTCTTAGACAAGGTCATCCGGTGAGTGAATGTCGCATGGGTCGGTGTCGCGAATGCGACGAAGCACATAACAGTTTGCTTCATCGTCCAACTGTATCCAATAACAATGGCCAAGTTAGCGTTAATGAGAAAAATGAATCAATTGTTAACTTTGGTAATCAGATTTCAAACCAAATACTTTTGTCAACTGCAATAATCGAAGTCTTGAATCCGTTAAACAATCAAAATAAAAGGGTTCGTGCACTTTTAGACTGTGGTAGTCAAACAAGTTTTATAACAAAATCACTAAAAGATAAAATCGCATTAAAATCACTCCCCATTGACTCGCTAAGGGTCATAGGAATAGGTAACAATGTTACTAATTATGTCAGCGAGAGGTGTAATATACAAATCAAATCTCTAAACAGCAATTATAGTGCAACGGTTTCATGTCTAGTGTTAAATGAATTGACGGGCTATTTACCTAAATACCCAATCAATATTAATCAATTAAAATTACCCAAAGATGTTTTACTAGCTGACCCTACCTTTCACAGGCCAGCGCCTGTAGATGTTTTGATTGGAGCTGACTTATTTTGGGACCTGTTAGGTAATGAACAGCTTTCCCTTGGTCGAAGTAATCCACAGCTAAGGTACTCTCAGTTAGGTTGGATAATATCCGGTCCTATGAATGCAATGATTACAAACAAAAGCGTTAACTGTAATCATGCATCAGTATCAATAAATTTCACTTTTAAAGAAGATAATGTTATTCAGCAATCATTAGCAAAATTTTGGGACTTAGAGGAAGTTCCTAAGAAAAGTATAATGAGTGAAAGTGATAAAGATTGTGAATTGCATTTTGTCAATAATACTCGTAGGGATAATTCGGGTAGGTTCTGTGTAAGGTTACCTTTAAAGTACCCTCCCGATTGTCTCGGAGATACGTTTAAGTTAGCGACAAAGCGTTTTCAATATTTAGAGAAAAGGTTTAGAAATAATTCATTGTTGAGACATGAATATTCAAATTTTATTAATGAGTACGCCGTTCTAGGGCATCTGTCACTAGCTGATACAGAAGTAAATACAAGTTATTATTTATGTCACCACGCTGTACTAAAACAGGATAGTGAGTCTACAAAGTTACGAGTAGTTTTCGACGGCTCAGCTCGTTCCTCATCAGGTTATGCCTTGAATGATATTCTAATGGTAGGTCCAAACCTACAAGACTCATTGTTTGCAATATTAATTCGTGCTAGGCAGTATAAATACCTACTAGCGGGCGATATAGAAAAAATGTACCGTCAAGTTTTAGTAGACGAAAGGGACCGTGATTTGCAACGAATCCTATGGAGAGAGGATGCCTCGCAATCTATAAAGTCATTTAGATTAAACACTCTTACGTATGGCACTGCGAGTGCGAGTTATCTTAGCACGCGTTGTTTATGGCAGTTAGGTTTAGAACAAAATGACGAACGCATTAAGGATATCATTCAAAGGGATTTTTATGTGGATGATTTAATTACCGGGGCAAATACCGATGAGGAATTACGTTATATTCAAAGGTCCGTTTCAGAGGCTTTAAACTCGGGGTGTTTTAACCTAAGAAAATATAAATGTAACGCACCTAATATTTTCAAAAGTATTATTGTAAACAGTCAGGATAATTTAATAGTAAGCGAATCAACAAGCACCCTCGGCCTTGGTTGGACGCCGTCTAACGACACGTTACATTTTCCTATTAAAAGCTTTACTTATGATAAGGACGTTGTCATAACAAAACGGTTTATAATGTCTAATGCGTTTAAAATATTCGATCCCTTAGGTCTATTGAGTCCCGTAGTCATTCAACCTAAAATTATGTTACAAAAATTATGGCAACAAAGGCTAGACTGGGATGAGCCCGTCACTCACGAAATAAGGGACGAATGGTTGAGATTCACAGATAGTTTAAAATCGTTATCAGATTTACACATTCCTAGGTTATCTTTGTGCGGCTCGGTTAAAACAATGGAGCTGCATACCTTTAGTGACGCATCACAGTGTGCTTATGGCGCCTGCGTTTATATAAAATCTACTAATTCAAATAACGAAAGTGTGGTTAAGTTGTTATGTGCTAAATCGAAGGTGTGTCCGTTGAAACCGACCACCATACCACGTCTCGAGTTATGCGCTGCTTTATTATCAGCCAAACTTTGTAAGTCTGTGTTAGATTCACTCCGGCATCGGCCGGGAAAAATAGTACATTGGTGTGACTCGAGCGTTGTACTAAGTTGGATCAATAGTGACATAATCAAATTAAAAGCGTTTGTGTGTAATCGCGTTATCGAAATAATAGAACTCACGAAACCGTCATCCTGGCGTTATGTGCCCACTGCTTCAAACCCTGCTGATCTGATTTCTAGAGGTATGAATGCCAAGCATCTTATGTGCGCAGATCTGTGGTGGTCAGGGCCCAGTTTTCTTCTAAAGGATGAAGCTGAGTGGCCAGTATTAAAAGGCAATAGTATTAAGTTAGTTTTAAAAGACTTGCCAGAGATAAAGGTACATTCCACGTCGGTGTACGAACCACTAATAAATTTTGAAAAATATTCGTCGTATACTAAATTACAAAGATGTGTAGCGTATGTTAAAAGATTTGTGTTTAATCTAAAAAATCCAAGAAATAAACAAGTAGGTGTGTTATCAGTTGATGAATTGAATAGTTCATTTCATTTGTTATGCATGATGGCACAGCGTGAGTCATTCGCCAACGAGTATGAGTTGTTTACGAAAGGTAAACAGTTAAATAATAAAAGTAAGATTTTAGGTCTGTCTCCGTTTCTTGATAATAATAATTTAATTAGAGTAGGGGGACGCATAGATGCATCAATATATACTTATGAAAAAAGGCATCCTATTTTGCTGCATGCCTCACATAAGTTAACAAAATTGTATTTTGAAAGGGAGCATTTAAATAGTATGCACGCAGGTCCACAATTATTGCTCGCTACCGTAAGACAAACGGTCTGGCCAGTGAACGGCAGGCACTTAGCTAGACGTATAGTCAATAACTGCGTGCGCTGCAGGCGGTTACGCGGCAAAACATCATGTCCTAAGATGGGTGATTTGCCATCTCAACGGATTAATCCGGACTACCCATTCTTATCGGTTGGTATAGACTATGCTGGGCCATTCCACATTATAAATCGTAAAGGTCGTGGAAGTCGCTTGATTAAGTGTTATTTGTGTTTATTTGTATGTCTTCGTTTTAAATGTATTCATTTAGAACCAGTAAGTGATTTAACTAAAGATGCCTTTATTATGACACTTAGGCGATTTATTTCACGTAGGGGTAAGCCTAGGGAAATATTTAGCGATAATGGCCGCAATTTCGTGGCCGCCGCAAAGGACATAGGTAATTTTATACGACAGAATGAAAGACCTCTATCTGACTATGCAAGTCAACAAGGTATTAACTTTAAATTTATACCCACTTATGCTCCTCATTTTGGCGGCCTTTGGGAGGCCGGGGTTAAGTCCGCTAAATATCACCTGAAAAGGACGATTGGCAATAGCCATTTAACTTTCGAAGAAATCTCGACTTTGTTTGCACAAGTGGAGGCTATACTCAACAGTCGTCCCTTGTGCCCCTTATCTTCCTGCCCTGACGATTTCCTTCCTCTTTCTCCAGGGCACTTTATCATCGGCAGGCCCTTAACGGCACTGCCATCACCAGCCTTGGAGGATCGCAGCGACCATCTACGAAAGCGTTACGAACGCCTCGAAACCATCAGACAGCATTTTTGGCAAAGATGGCAACGCGAATATATAGCTGAACTTCAGCAGAGGACGAAATGGAAAAATAACTTTGCTCGGCTAAACGTTGGAGATATGGTGCTGATATCAGAAGATTCAGTACCCCCGCTAAGCTGGCGTTTGGGACGTGTACTGCGGCTGTTCCCGGGACCCGACGGCGTGCCGCGAGTGGCCGATGTCTCCACTTCGAGAGGCTGTGTGCGCCGGCCTTTAGTTCGTCTCTGCCCGTTACCCACAGCTGAAGATCTACACTGTTGAAAGTGTCTTTCAACGGCCGGGAATATGTTACGGCTCTTCAAGCCTCACGATAATATAATTGTTAATGTTGTGTTTTAAGAATTGCTATCTATTTTTACTAGGCGTTTGTTCTGTATAAATTGGCCGACGCCATCTTGTGAACATTCATTCTTTTCTAATACTGCTACCGGTCGCTTCATTATTTAAATATATTTGTAAGAATTAAATTCGAATATTTTATTTAATCGCCCCATTATGTACCACAATATACAGAGATGGCTAATGTTCTGTAGGGCCTACTACTTCCTTTTAAACTCTACAGTACGCAGAGAGCTCTCATACTTTAACTACTCAAAGTAAAGATTATTTTAATTGTTAAAGCGTGTAGCGGCTACTTCCTTCTACAACTGCAACAGTACTGCTCCAGAAGGTGGTAGAGCCCCAGAACTGGTTTGGTGCTAACAATGCTTGTCAAAAAGCTAAAATACAATGTTATTATCTCTAACAGAAGATGGCTAATAATAACTAGGTCTTACCTTGTAGGGCCTGGGTGCATGCGGCTTAGTACGCCTCATAACGATCAATGCCAGCATAGCGCCACCGTAGAAGATCCATGCAGTGAACGAAAAGAAATCGATCAACGAGTCTATTGTCCCGTACAACACCATGGCCACCGCTATCAGAGACTAAAACAAAAAGGTTCTATTAGCTACTTGCTTTGCGAGTAAAAAGCTACCATCATTTGTAGTTGTGGAAGCGTGACAGCGCACTATACGTCGTAGAGCGGCGTCTCTTTTCCTCAACTGCAATTTAATGACAGTATTTCAAGAGTTGCCAGCCTTGTGTGTATAGTCTTGTGGATCAGTACTTACGTGGAATATCAATCCAGGAGCCGGCGTGAAGCGGCGAACGTGGACATATGATAGAATATCCAGCAAATGGCCTTCTCGAGACGCTGCGAAGCATAATCTGAAAACAAAAGGTATGTTTCTTTAGAATATATTTTTTTGATTTCGTATAGAGACGGTGTAACATGTTTTCTGCTACACCGATTTTTTTACTACACTCTAGTTGACTCTAGGTGCTAATAAGCTACTAGCTGCGACGCCCATTATGGGACATTAATTTCGGTAGTATGAAGAAACAAAGTTAAACTATAGTTCAGAAAATTGTCAGTAGGTATACCTTCCCGCAACAAACAGCGTGCCATTCGCTGATCCGAAAGTTGATATAGTGACAGCTAGCGGCATGAGCCAGGCCAGGGGACCTAGCAGGCGATTGCCGAATGTCACCGCCACGGCCTCGCTGTCCGCCATCTCGCTCACCGACATCACGGCCAGGTACGACACGTTCACCAGCGCGTAGCACAGCGTTACCAACGGAATGCCGATTATTATACTCAGAGGCAAATTCCTAGAATTTGTTAGAAAACATAATATTAAATTTTGGATTTATGGCAATGTGATCTCCGTTAGCAATAAATTCCAAAGCATAAAACTACTAGGCAGATGATAGCATACACTTGGGCTAAATGCAGAAGCACATGTTAAATAGTATACAAGTGTTTGACAACAAGTTGAGTATCGACGATACTTCAGCCCCCGAGGATTACACATAGCACTTACTTGGATGGATTCTTAATTTCCTCAGTGACGTAATTCAGGTTATTCCAACCGTCATATGCCCACAAGCCGGTGTAAAACGCTGTGGCAATGTTGCCAAGCGTCGCGGTGCTACTTGCGAAGTTGGGCTCCTGTAAATGTCGCGTATTACCTGCACCATATCGAACAACCATCCGTCAGTTTTTATACAAAAAATTACAACCCATTATGATAGTTAGGCTACTAATGAAGTCAGGGTTATCGAATGAGGTGATATCTTCTTACCAACCCGATCTAACTGTGGCTCCCTACTATATAGTTAATTATAGTCTTTGTTATGATGTATCATAAGACTCGTTAACAAAAAATGGCACCCGCACACCATGTTCACATTTTAAGTACTATGTATTTTGTCCAAGGAATAAAGTTTCGGACCTCCCGTTACAATTTTTTAAATACGGAATTGTTCCTTTGAAGAAATTTGATAATATCTATGTGCGGAAGCGGCGTTTAACATATACCTATAGGCCACAGATTTCCGTCACACCTTGTCTTTAAATCGGTGATGTTATCTTATCCGTTTCTCACATTTTTGTGTCTAAGTATAAGTCGTAGGTACGCTTAGATGAATTATGAATGAGTCGAAATTATATCTATCACGCAAGAGTTGTTAGTGTTAGCACTTATGGCAAAACGATTTCTCAACACTACCATGATTATTATAAAGGAGCAGGAAAATTAGACAATTTTAGTATTCCAAGAAATTTAGTCAAATTACAATAAACAGGTTTCGTAAGCGATGATAATTTGGGATAAAACAAAATAGACTTTATAAAATGTATACCTAATGCTAACTTATAAGCTCCACCTCCCACGATGATAGCTATCGCCACCAGTTTAGCTGCTGTGAAGATGTTCTGAACGTTGGTGGCTAAATTGACGCTGTAGCAATTAACTGCTAATATCATCACTGCAAAAGAAACGTTATAAATAAGTTGAGTATTTATGGCTTCAAGCAGTTGACATTTATTGACCCTAATCGTTGGTTGAGGTAGGTATATACCTCTCAATTGAAATTCGTCAATTTCGATTCATGATCAAGCATGCTGTTCGTTTCAGTTATTATTAGACGTACCAATAGAAATGACCGCGACAAGTTTGACAAGACTGTGTGGAGGTTCACATTCCGACACGAACGGCTCCACGGCGTATTTCGCAAAGCTCAGACATATTATAGCCATCTGTGATGGCTTCAGTACCAATGTCGAGACCTGTAACAAATGAATATTTAAAATTAGTTCGTACAAAAATACCGTATAAATTAAAGTCAATTTATGAGAGAATTTTGACGTTATTTACCCATGAAAACAAAAACGCCGGTGGTCCACCGAAAGCATCCATGAAATAGGCGTATTCAGCGCCTGATGACGTGTTCATTGTTCCCAACTCCGCGTATGCCAGCGCTCCTGAATAAACACAATGAATTTAAAATGTCATTAGATTTTTTTAAATAAGGGTCTAGATGTGCGTATAAGGTGTTGCACGAAGCGCGATGTGCGTGGTTCCCTACTTTATCGTGCAAACTTAACGATCTATCAAACACGTGATGTTACAGATACAGTAATAACTGGAACAATTATATACGGCAACATAAATGATCAACGTCCACATTTAAAAGATTCTGTTCTATTAATAAGCAATCTCATCAATCAATTTTATTAATTTTGCCGATCGACACACAAGTGCTTGTTGTAGCAGTTAACCAATTGATGACTGAAGTACATGATGGGCGAGTTTCACGTGACTCGTTAATGGCTCGTGTTACTTACCAAGCAATGAAAGCAGGCCACATGCCATCCATATGATGAAGCTTATGCCCACTGAGCCTGTGCGCTCCAGAAGCCCAGAGGGCGAGACGAATATTCCTGAACCTGGAAACATGTTCACATAAAAATGATTTTTATATATTTGAAAATATAACTAAAATGTATGAAGAATCAAAATCTAAAGGGTTTTTTTCGAGTAGGCCTTCTCAGGCACTTTCAAAACGTTACTGACTCTAGTTGCGCGGTTCCAAAATGTCTTATGGAGATGAACTGGCAAGATACTCTATATAATTTTGTAACAAAACTATACCACCGTTTCGGGGTCTACAATGCTACAGACAATCTCATACTGTAAACTAAATACTCCATACTCTTATTTCTTATGTTTCGTAATTTCAAAACAAAAAAATACAAAAAAGTGAGCATGTATGTTTTACGTCATAATGAGTAGTGTAGCCCACTATAATACGGCTACGTGCACGGCTTCGTGAGTTCGTAGCGCTTGGCACACCTCGACGATACGGCTAGGCGTTGACGTGCGGGCTTACAATTCTTTTTTCAAGTAATGACAGACGCCTGGCCCGAATCCTATCGACTATCGCTATGAATAAGTAGCATCCTCTCATTGAAAAAAAAACTAATTCCTGTTTTATGCATTATCTATACTCATGCCAAGTTAGAAGTTAATTATAGTTACAATAAAAATAACAATAAGTTCAAGTTTTAATACAATGTGCTCATTTAATTATCAATCAGCATTTAAGAAAGTAATTTCAAATGAAATTGAATGTTATGTCCAATATTGAAAGTGATAATAAAACTACAAATAGGAAATATAAATATATCGCACAGACTCTAGAGCAAATTGAATGCTACGGGATTTACAGGAAGTAATTTAGTATGCTATTTTGATTAGAATTAATGTGTGACGTAGCTTGCGTAAGTAAATGTTTATCTTCAGCCAGATGCAGATTTTTTCGGCGGCCAATTAGGTGTGTAATCTGACGTGGTTTGTTCGCATGATAGATATGAAATGATTTTGAGATAAACAATCAATTAAAAATAATTATGCTACGATTCTCATGCAGATGCAGGTTTTAATCTTCTGTTGCATTTTTTTTTGGCATTTTATGCATAAACTACCTTCGGTAATCTAACATTCTTAAAACATTTTCGACAAATATTCAATAGTCATTTAAAACTACGTCAAACCATTACAATAATACGCAATAACAGTCAGTTAACTTCATTGAATTCGTCCTTAGCAAAGGTAGAGGTGAATGATGACGTCATACCGATCATAGTGCCGACGATTAGAGCCACCCCACTGAAGAGTCCCACCCGTCTCTTGAGGTGAACAGGGTCGTCCGGAGCTGCGTCCGACCCCTCCAACTGTGTAATCCAATAAACAAAACGATATCATACACTGGACAGATTTGGTACGGATTGCAAATGTTAGAAATTGGGCTTGTTGAGATTTTGTTAGCAGTTGACATTATTAGGCAAGTAGATTGGCCCTCTTTTGTTTTTGCTGTACCTATATGGTCGTAGATCGATAAAATCACCAAGTACATACATGTTTTACTACTTTGGTATACTCTTTTCTGAATGGTATGATAAACTAGATATACATTAAACATAGCCACTTGGGTTAGAATTTAAAGTATTTGAAAAACTTAGATACTCTTCAATGTTACTTAATTTATTTTAACAGTTGAGGTTACAAAACCAAATAAAAGATAGGGAACTATTGGTAAAAAGGTGGAAGAGCTGCAAGCCTAAGCCGGAAATTAAACATTTCAATAAATCCAGAACGGGAATAAAATTTAAATCCTATCAACTGCATTGGAAATTTACTTTTAAATTATGTGCTTGCAAGTCTATTGATAAGGAGATTGCCTTTAACATAAAGTACATACTAAGCAAACAGTCAAAGCCTCATTGAATTTGCCATTCCTCTCGACAATAAGGTCGTCCTTCGAGACGTTTGCACGTAGGATTTTCTCCTTCCAACAGATTTAATATTTCTAATAAAACCTCAGTAAATATATTCTCAGCGAACGTTGGAATATACAATTTAAGAAACGACTGGGATCTACTTTGAAATCAATTTCTACATGTAGGTAGGAATCAAGGTTGTTACAGTTTTAATAATGCAGTAAAGGTTACATAAAGCTGCCTATTTAATGAAGCAATATTTTTATAAAAACGCTCCGTGCTTCCCCCCTTTCATTTTTGTAAGTATTTTCTTTCCTTTCTTTTATAAATCCCTCCCGTTCATCATCGAAATGCTCTGGATTTTCTTACTCATCATATTATGATGATTCTCGATGAGGTCTTTTTAACATGAACACATGTCACGAGCCTTTGACATCAATCTTTCTCAGGTTTTAAGCTCTAAATACTGTAAGCATTGGTAACTAAGCAATATCTTATGGTATTGTGATTGGGACAACGCCTTTGCACGGAAAAAGTTTAAATCAAGAATATTTTAAAATCTCTATTCAGATAGTAAAAGTGCTACGCGCAGGCGTAGAAAAGTCCAGCCAGAGACACGCAGAGCACGAGCGATCCCGTGACTCTGGCTTAGGTAGTAGAAGGGGCCCGGGGTTCTTTTAGTCGGTGGGAGTCCGACATATTCCCACGCCGTGCCCTCGGCGTGGGTTGGTGAAGCGATCACCCCGGAAAACAAAAAAAAAAAGGCGTAGAAGAGTCACGCTTCTACAATTGCAAGAGCCACGCTCTGCTTATATCACACAAAGAATAGAATACTCTTTATTGTACACCTTAGTTACAGCTATGAAAAAGAAACTACATACAGTAAGGGTACAATGGCGGTCTTATCACTCTAGCGATATCTTCCAGACATATACCTATTGAAGCCTACCATATACCTATCATACATCCTCGACACCAGGTATATCTAGACTCTGAACATCTTAACGTCTCCTTACCTTGTCTCCTGGGTTGGAGTTGCCGTCGGCGAGCGCACCCGCCGCGCCGTCTTCTGCGTCGCACTCTGCTGCTGAGCACCCGCGCCATACCAGTCCGCCTTCGCGTGCGCTCCCTGTACAACAAAAATGGAATTTAAGAACAAAGGAAAGAAAAAGTAAAATTCTTTCCATTATTTCTTTTGAAGCTGTCGGATCTATATGCGACCACGGTAGGTTTAACTGTACGAAGCAGTTAGGTATATTATGAGGTGAGTTTCAACTTTTTTATAAATTCTGCAAAGTAATAAAAAAATGTCGATGGTTATTCCTTAGCCCGTATGCAAGATTGTTTTTTTTTTTCAATAAAGTGAAAGGAAAATTAAATTGAAATGAAATTACTGTAAGCCGAAAACTGCTGAACAGTTTAGGATATCGATGAATAAGAAAAAAAATTGTTCTGAAAAAGCTAAATGGTCAAGTATTGAATCTGTATGTACTGGATGTAGAGTTGAAAAAATAATTCTTGTTTCAAAATATAAACATACTAGCGACCCGCCCCGGCTTCGCACGGGTGCAATGCTGATATACTAAATACGCTACAGAAAATCTGTGAACGTTGTTTATAAAAAAACATAGCGGCCCGCTCCGGCTTTGCACGGGTTTAAAATATGTAACTCACTAAAAAAAAGGTTAAAATCAATCCTAAATACGCTACAGAAAAACTGTGAACGTTGTTTATAAAAAAACAGCGGCCCGCTCCGGCTTTGCACGGGTTTAAAATATGTAACTCACTAAAAAAAAAGGTTAAAATCAATCCAGTAGATTTGATTTATTCATTTACTGCCCGTAGCCCGCACGCGTTTTTGGAGTACTTAAAACAATTCCCCTTTCTTTATCTTTGGAATATCTTTTATACACAATATTTTCACTTTTTTTTACATTTTTCCTTTTTTTTACATTTTTACAATTTTTTAACATTTTTACTTTTTTTTACATTTTTACTTTTTTTTACATTTACTTTTTTTTACATGTTTTTTACATTTACCTCCGACGCGCTATTTATAGGCACGCTGCCGCCGCGCCGCGTCGCCGTAAACGCTACGTTCCGCAATTTTTAAATCTGTACATCTTCAAAAATATTCATTTAAATCAGATACTGTAAAAGGCCAAATAGATCTATATTAAATCAACAATGTATTTAAGGTATTTAATTGGATAAGGATTAATGCTGTATTGGTTAAAATCGCTTCGAATATTAGTCATTATTTGTCGTAAAAAGTAAATGACAAAAAAATGTTATTGTGGGATATCCATAAGAGATAGACATATACCATCGCGGAGTTTTCTGTAGACCTTTTCATTGTGTACAATACTTAGTACATTATTTTGATAAATCTCGTAGGATTCAGCCTGCGTTTGCAATGTAAGCGGAAAAAATGTAATTATTTGCGACATCACATTAGAAACCTCAAAAATAACAGTATTTGTCCACTATTTAATGGATGATATTATACATAAAAACCTTCCTCATGAGTTACTCTACCTATTAAAAAAAACCGCATCAAAATCCGTTGCGTAGTTTTAAAGATTTGAGCGTTCATAGGGACATACAACAACATGACAGAAAAAGCGACTTTGTTTTATACTATGTAGTGATAACTAACATAGACTTTCTCTTCAGCAGACCTACGTATGTTACAAAAAAGTCGAAATGATATTAAACTTATGTGATAAAAGTCAAGCAATATTATAATTATGTTATAATAATTCACAAACAAAAAGCTTCCCTAACTATCACAGCGTGCACTTTATTCACTAACTAATCTATAAAACTAATAAATCCTCATTAAATAAATGAAGATCAATTCGTAAATTACACCTAGATAGAGTAGTATTGCGATAGGAAAAACAACTGAAAGTTTCACTATATAAAAAAAAATGTTAAAAAGTTAAAAATATCGCAAGATAGGTACCATTTTTCTGTTTAACACCCATTTGAAATTCATAAACACGTAATTCGGCACCGTTTTTATTATTTGTTGATTGTAAATTATGTTATAATATAATCAAAACATATAAAAAATAAATACACGAAACGTTAAAAATGTAAAGACAGAATCGGAGTTTTATAATATTTTATCACTACACGGCACTCCGACCACACGTTATACTTGAAGGACTATTTGCGATAAACTGGTGTATTTTGCAAATGTATGCGGTGAATGATGACACAAAAATCACTTCAAAACACCACTTAAGGAAGATAAATAAAAATTAATTCGCGGTGTAAATCCCATGTATACAAAATTCACCGGTAATAAATATCCTGTTGTTATTAAAAATATTTATAACTTATGTAACTCATCGTCAGTCTTAACCTACTTTAAAGTACCTACCTTATTTACTGTGCTTTTATAGCCCATTCAACTTCAACAGCAAGCAATTCTATTAAAGTAATGACACCACATAACTTTGTGTAAAGTAATTATTTCCCTAGAGACTGAACTGTTACAATGAATAAGTTATTATGTACATACATATAACTAAGTCAATTCAATATTTTATGGAGAATAGGTATTAGAAGTTAAATGCCCTAAGTTCCTTCTTCGGTCAATACCCCATTCTGTCGTCTCTACATTCTTAACTGCTGAACGGTATACTATTTATGAAAGATTTGACTTTGTTCACCAGAAATCTATACTTTTAAGGATATCAACTAAGATTACCTATCTACTACTTTATGAGATGTAATTTTAGTTGAAAATTATCGTAAGCATGATTTTGCAGTATTGTGATAATCAAAATGTGTACTTATGTGTTCTGTAAATCACACATCGCTCTTGCAATCCTAAAAGTGCCGTCTACTAACATCCACGAAGGATATATTTTCTCGTGATTTTCTTATAATTAACTTCTATATTTAGTTAAATAAGAATAATCGCTACCTTGTCGAATAACGAAGCTAGTCACTATGTAGAGAAATAATCTCATAAAGATGTCTCTACAGCTTTCTTTAATTACTATGCAACATTGTTTTTAATGATACCTCTGAAGCGGAAACTTACTGAAAACACACACTAATTCACGAAATTAATTTGTTTTCCGTTCAAACGTAGATGCCGAAATTAAATTGAGACTTCAACAGTCACCTAATGTTATTGTTACGTTATTAAAACAAAACACTAGGTATTATAAAACTAAGAAGCTGGCACGCAATCAGAAACACCTAATATAAAATAACAATACGCAGTTACCACGTATTTCGAAATTTCTTGATTAAAATAGAATGAAATACGGACCTTCGAATATAAACGAAATTTCTAACGCTAAGACTTGTAATTTCGGTGACACACCCATTGATGTCAGACTCGCGATATAAATTCTCTGCAAATATCAGAATCACAGAAATACTTGCCAAAATACCCACTCAATCAGGGTTAATGAGACTAACATTGTTACGTAGACCATTATGTGATGAGATGAAATAAAACTTAAATGATGTATACTAATTTAAAGAATTTAATGATCTTTTCTCACTTCTATTTTTAAAAAGTTACAGATAATTAACAATGAACATTTTCAGTTATTTAGTATGCGAACGGTTGGCCCTCCTAATGTTCAACTCAATGGATTTGTGTGCACCGGGTCGTAGTTATTCCAATGTGACCTTTTCAATGTCACATTGTTTTAGAGATACTAAGCGTGACAATTTGTGTTTGATGTAGCTATACCCTTCTACCCCTATTAGGTAGTTACACAGGACATACCGCTATACCGTAGAATATACATTCAATATTGTATTAATGAGGTAAATTGATTTCCACGAACCTACACGTTGCATACTAAAACAACACACGAACACATGCAACCAAAATTGATAACTAACATAGACTTTCTCTTCAGCAGACCTACGTATGTTACAAAAAAGTCGAAATGATATTAAACTTATGTGATAAAAGTCAAGCAATATTATAATTATGTTATAATAATTCACAAACAAAAAGCTTCCCTAACTATCACAGCGTGCACTTTATTCACTAACTAATCTATAAAACTAATAAATCCTCATTAAATAAATGAAGATCAATTCGTAAATTACACCTAGATAGAGTAGTATTGCGATAGGAAAAACAACTGAAAGTTTCACTATATAAAAAAAAATGTTAAAAAGTTAAAAATATCGCAAGATAGGTACCATTTTTCTGTTTAACACCCATTTGAAATTCATAAACACGTAATTCGGCACCGTTTTTATTATTTGTTGATTGTAAATTATGTTATAATATAATCAAAACATATAAAAAATAAATACACGAAACGTTAAAAATGTAAAGACAGAATCGGAGTTTTATAATATTTTATCACTACACGGCACTCCGACCACACGTTATACTTGAAGGACTATTTGCGATAAACTGGTGTATTTTGCAAATGTATGCGGTGAATGATGACACAAAAATCACTTCAAAACACCACTTAAGGAAGATAAATAAAAATTAATTCGCGGTGTAAATCCCATGTATACAAAATTCACCGGTAATAAATATCCTGTTGTTATTAAAAATATTTATAACTTATGTAACTCATCGTCAGTCTTAACCTACTTTAAAGTACCTACCTTATTTACTGTGCTTTTATAGCCCATTCAACTTCAACAGCAAGCAATTCTATTAAAGTAATGACACCACATAACTTTGTGTAAAGTAATTATTTCCCTAGAGACTGAACTGTTACAATGAATAAGTTATTATGTACATACATATAACTAAGTCAATTCAATATTTTATGGAGAATAGGTATTAGAAGTTAAATGCCCTAAGTTCCTTCTTCGGTCAATACCCCATTCTGTCGTCTCTACATTCTTAACTGCTGAACGGTATACTATTTATGAAAGATTTGACTTTGTTCACCAGAAATCTATACTTTTAAGGATATCAACTAAGATTACCTATCTACTACTTTATGAGATGTAATTTTAGTTGAAAATTATCGTAAGCATGATTTTGCAGTATTGTGATAATCAAAATGTGTACTTATGTGTTCTGTAAATCACACATCGCTCTTGCAATCCTAAAAGTGCCGTCTACTAACATCCACGAAGGATATATTTTCTCGTGATTTTCTTATAATTAACTTCTATATTTAGTTAAATAAGAATAATCGCTACCTTGTCGAATAACGAAGCTAGTCACTATGTAGAGAAATAATCTCATAAAGATGTCTCTACAGCTTTCTTTAATTACTATGCAACATTGTTTTTAATGATACCTCTGAAGCGGAAACTTACTGAAAACACACACTAATTCACGAAATTAATTTGTTTTCCGTTCAAACGTAGATGCCGAAATTAAATTGAGACTTCAACAGTCACCTAATGTTATTGTTACGTTATTAAAACAAAACACTAGGTATTATAAAACTAAGAAGCTGGCACGCAATCAGAAACACCTAATATAAAATAACAATACGCAGTTACCACGTATTTCGAAATTTCTTGATTAAAATAGAATGAAATACGGACCTTCGAATATAAACGAAATTTCTAACGCTAAGACTTGTAATTTCGGTGACACACCCATTGATGTCAGACTCGCGATATAAATTCTCTGCAAATATCAGAATCACAGAAATACTTGCCAAAATACCCACTCAATCAGGGTTAATGAGACTAACATTGTTACGTAGACCATTATGTGATGAGATGAAATAAAACTTAAATGATGTATACTAATTTAAAGAATTTAATGATCTTTTCTCACTTCTATTTTTAAAAAGTTACAGATAATTAACAATGAACATTTTCAGTTATTTAGTATGCGAACGGTTGGCCCTCCTAATGTTCAACTCAATGGATTTGTGTGCACCGGGTCGTAGTTATTCCAATGTGACCTTTTCAATGTCACATTGTTTTAGAGATACTAAGCGTGACAATTTGTGTTTGATGTTGCTATACCCTTCTACCCCTATTAGGTAGTTACACAGGACATACCGCTATACCGTAGAATATACATGCAATATTGTATTAATGAGGTAAATTGATTTCCACGAATCTACACGTTGCATACTAAAACAACACACGAACACATGCAACCAAAATTGATTGTGTTTCAATGAACAATAAATGTCAACTTGATTAAAACTGAAATAAAAAATCGATTCAAGGGCGCCTATTTGGTATTGATTTATGAAGCAAACTGCCAATATCATACACGTGCTAGGCGTGTTATACTACTCACATGTTACCTGTAGTGAAAATGCATCGATATTGTAGCGAAATTTCTTTGAAATTTGACGTAGAATTCAATAAAGGACAGATATAAAGCAATAAAAACTGACCGATGACATGCGGAACATTAAACGCTCTGCCAATTTCAGTTATTATAATGATTGGGTTTTATCATGCCAAGACGTTCATTAGGGACAGAGAAACGTCCTCTCGGTGCATCACAGGGTTGTGCCGCATGTGGACCGCATAAACCACTACGTAACTTGTATACAGTATGACGCAAGTTTGATACACTTCTGATTCATTTTAATCTAATCTAATGGTATTATGGAGAGACGATTAACGTGTCGATGTCTACAGACAAACCACTCCACACTTGATATCTCGAACGCAATTGTACTGAACGTAATACTTCTACATAATCGTTTCCGATACGCGAATAGATACAGTCAGTGTTGGATTTATTGATTGATATGCCGCAAGGATATTGGAAAATCTTAACTTTTGTTTGCGTATCTACATAAATAATACCCCCTGATTAAGTTAAAAATAGTAATAAGCGGAAAACATTTTCGTCGAAATGTTAATTAATCAATTAAGAAAATATCTCCGCATAAAGATAGCTGTGACTAATTTCAGATTAATTAAAAATAAATATAAACAAACAGAGACATGTAATAATATAAAATGGCAAAAATCTATAACAGTTTTACAAGATGTCGAATTAAACAATTATAACATGTAGTTCACGTCTCAGATTCCGCTGCCTCAAGTTCGAGTTTCCACTTTGATGACGCATACAGTTGTATCACATGACACACCGGACACAGTGTAACCAAAACACACGGTGTGCAGAGCATCACGTACACCAAGTAGTAGCTAACTACCTATTGTATGATTTACTTCATTTCATTCAAGAATATCTTGCGAAATACTAATAATAATAAAATTTCTTGTTTTAGGTATTGCATCACTTACAAGTAGTTACAAGTTCAATTTCTGATAATGTTTTCCTTAAATACACATTTAGGATTACTTTATGTAATAAATTAAAACTAATCTATAATATCAATACCTAAAAAACCTAGAATTTACCACCAAGACGAAAATTATTCGCGTATTTTCCAAAGTAGAGCAACATTCGCAACAAAAGTCTGATTAGTTCAAGTTGGAATCTCCGGTTTGCAAACACGTAGCCAATCCCGAAGGTTATAATAACATAGAGCAAACATAATAAAACGATGTATATTGAGACATCGCCTTGATACCTAGCTACATGTGTCTACGTAGCATTCTTGTAACTATACATATACTTGGTATCTATACCTAAGCTCACACTAAGTGGCTTAATATGTAGAAGTGTTTAATATACTTGCGTTGCTACGTTAAGTTAAACAAAGCTTTGTTTGAGAAAATAATTTGCTCTCACGGTGTGATGAGTAAAACTAAATATACATAGGTAATACTTATGCAGAGTCACTTAGGCATGGGACTCTATCCTTGAACACTTATATAACTTTATTTTAAACGTATTCTGTCGCTACTTTTTGCTTCAAATTTATAGGCACAGCTTAATACAGGGATTAAAAAGTTTAAGAGGATTAATGCGGAATCAAAAAGTTCCCTTTTTTCAGCAATGAATTGGGATGAAAATTTAAAAAAAAGCTTCATTCATTTGTAAAAGTCAGTGGTAGCAAGTACGCCATATGACAGACTACATAATAATATTTAGGAATTGAAATCGAAATTCTCAAACCAACATCAAATAAAAATGTAGGTAGATAATATTTTATTAGGATACTTTGTAAAATTGTTTGGGTTGAATATAAATAGCGAACTTCGCAATGATTTAGACTGTAAAGTAAATGTTTTAGTTAAAATAGACGTCGAGATTTATCTCCAGAATACCCGTATGACGTACAAGCGGGCCTGTCACGAGCTTTGCATCGTAACAGGAAGAAATAAATAACAAAATACATACAACGATTTGTTAATGAAAGAGGTGATATGTCTTAATATTTACATTAAACATTTTAAAGTTTTATTGAACAAATATTTACACAATTAAGGTACAAAGCTGAAGTAAAACCGTGAGAATGTTTATTTCCTCAAAGTATGTACCATATTTATATTATGGGCATGATTGGTCGAGCTTCACCTTTATAAATTGTGGTTAAAAGGCGTATGAACCTTTCTATAATTAAATACACTCACGGTAAACTTCGGGACTAAGGTAGAGTCAATAAAACGTGACAATGAACTTAGGTGTTGAGGTACATTTTCAACCTCAACAACAATATTGTTAGTTCACTTGAATTGTAAATTAAACAGCCATTAAGAGTCTAGAAATAAAGTCCAATTAAGTTAGTCAATTTTAGTGCTATTGAACTTGGTAGGTCAATACCATTTTACGAAATTAATAGTCCCTTTTGAGTCAATACAACATTAGTACTTATAAACAAGTTAGGCGGTCTCTAAATGTCATGTGTCCTCTTTTGTTGCGAACATCACATGCGTGATTACATTTTAAGTTCAAACACACTGAAACTTTAACAACATACATGTTTTTGTGCTAATAACAGCTGTTGGTGTATATGCAATATTATACAGTACAAAATAATAGCTTCTAACAAACTTTAATCAGTCTCTCCAACTTACGTCTCGTTTGGAAAACGTGGGTGTAACTTTGTTTAAATTTACATCATAGTACTAATTTTGAGATAAAATATCCGTTTGTTTGTTAACTAAATACCCACTTTACTATGTGCGAAACTACGATACAACTAGGCAGTAAAAGCTGTCAATGATAATGATCAATTTATGACGAACGAGCTAACTGCTTCGACCTTGTATTGTTGCGGGAATCAATTTTTACTATTTGCTGATACTAGGCACTTACGTACTAGACTATCTACGTACTCATACGAATTTCAATTACCTAGAAAGTGCATAATCGTTTGGAATTGAACCTGTGTAATCTGTGTATTGTAGATTATTTGAACAGTCAATTAAATTGTCATTGAAAGTGACACGGGCAGCGCTGAGTTAAATTAAGGACATTTATGTTTTGGGTGCATCGCTAATCATGCTTATTATTATTATAATATTTACCCTCTAAATTGAAGGTTTTGGGAATAAAAGATATTGACAAGAGGAATAGGACTCTACATTTTTTGTTAAAAGATAGGGTCTGTCGTTAGTAATAAAATTAAAATCACAGTAAAATTAAACTTTTTAGTCACATACAAACAAGTTTTAAGTATTATTCTATTCGTGTAAGCGGGTGTTACTTAGTATATCTATTAAACATCCTGCGACTATAAATAATGTGAAACATCAATGATATTGTTATATCTCACGCTAAAACAATTCTTAACAAAATAATCTAGATATTGGTACTTCGATTGTAGCCGCTAGTCAAAGCATACTGTAAGAATTTTAAACACAACTCATGCGCTCTTTTCAAAATATTATTTGTTAGATACCTGCGTCGAAATGAGTCATAACATTAGGCTAGGTGACAAAACTAAATGATAATAAATTGCTAAGAATTAATTTCAGTGAATGTCATCTGATAGTCATCTCGACAAAACAAGGATGCGGTGAAGGTGCAGCAAGATGTTGTTTATTTTTTTGCTAATGATGAACTCTGTACAATAAATAGAATCATAGTAAACCTTCGTCTGTGAATACGAGTACTGGGCCGTATGTGCCATTCTGCTTTTCGTTGTGTTGTGTGTGCGCGGGCGCATGCACTGAGCTACGCAGCAGGGCGGCGAGTTTGTCACGCATCGCATCGCACATGCGCCTAGCGCACCCTGACAGCTCTCACGCGGCGCCGGCGCCGACGCTTATTCACTGCGGCTATATCGCTCGCGACTTCGCTGAGCCAAAACCCAAACGATTTCTAAATTCAAAATAACACGTATTACTAAATCGTTACACACCTACGTGTATGCGTCTTAATTCAATGTCAGACAGATTGAGACTGCACTTATTCGTAGCACGCCCGGATTTCAAAGTCGATATCGCACAACACAATCTTACTTATGTGACGGAACAGTTATTACGTACACATATATTGCTTACGTCCACAACACGACCTTTGGTACACGAACACGAGGAAGTTTTAATTTTTTTAAAACACTAACTGAAACTTAACAACCTTGTTATTTATCTAAAATATTATCACAATTGGAATTGACGATCAAAATTTTAAATGATACAAAAAATATTTTTTGTCAAATAAACGACGTACAAACTTAAAAACTTTTAGGAGCTAAAGAGATGTGAGCTGGGAACAGTTGCTCGGGGCGAACTGTCTATTCCGGGCTCGAGCGAGCACGTGGGCGCCGCCCGCCCTGCCGCCGCCGCCGCGCGCCCGCCCACCGATCAATGGCCACGAGATTTGATATCTCGCCGTTCCCACATTTCTGTACGTGTCACAATAATGACCATTTATGTAAACAATACGTTTTGTTTCAGCTCCATTCATGATAACCTAAATAAATAAACTTTGTTCTGACATTATTTAGTAGATAATACTACCACTTGTGATAGTACTGATATAATTGATTGGCCTAATAAATACAAGTACACTCTATTTAAAAGTATTGCCATGTAGACATTGTTACAGTATCTCTAATACTCGACGTATACAATGTACTCGAACTTTAGGGCGTATTTTAAAGAGTCAAAGAATAGAGTAGGTATTAAATAAATATCAAATGAGACAACAAACAAACTAATACCTAAAACACAACTATTTAAGGTTTTTGCTCTTCTTATATTATTCAGTTTGTGTAAAAACAAATGTGAAGTAAAGAAATACGTCTGAGTGCTTCAGTCCCGCCGCTGATGACGCAATAGATTGCGCGTATTGCGGCCCGTTCGCCACGCAAATAAACCCTATTGTAAGGATTCAATACACAATCCGTGTTCACTTCTCACTGCAACACCGAAACATCACATAAATTGAAAAGTCTTATCGCTCGTGTACAAAAATATACCACGATACCGACCAACGGCAAAACGTGGCGCTTATAAAATCCACGTGAGTAATTAATTTACTTGAAGGTGAAACGGAACAGTAAATATTTTTCACTATCTAAATGTCATTTTGAAGGAAAAAGTTTAATGAATTTCCTGTAACGTCTAAGCTCGTTTTGCGATTCATGCGACGTTGTTAAGGTTGTTCTTGAGATAAAATTTCATTTTAATTGGCCGTGTTTAATAAAGATAATTAAAAGCATTAATCACAGCTAGTGCTTATTAAGTCTGCAGTATCAAATGGTGTAACCTTGTACACGAAGCTACGCAGAATCTTTAAGGATCACTCCCAGTTTTATCTCTGTCTGTAAACATTACGTAGGTAATAAACTTTAGAGAAATATTTCGATTACTCTATAAATGTTCGCTAGAATATGTGATGAATGTTTTCTGGTAATGCTGTTTATTTTGCTTTATTCCCAGCCTCTAAATCTGTCTGACAGCGCACCCAGGTTACAATGTTATGCGTTAAAAAAGAACTGTTTTAAATATTCAATGGCCGATGATTATAAATCTTAACAGAAACAAAGCTTATTTAGCCGATTCTTTGGCACACGTTACAATTATAGCAAATACCAGCCGAGTGCTATGCGTCTTATTGCAGACCTGCGCAATTAAACTGCACTCGTAGCACCAAGTTTTGTTGAACTTTAGACCTTAGTGTGTTGAGATAAAGTTGATGTAGGTGTTTAAAAACGGTAAATAATAATTGTTATTTACTATGTGTCGTCCAAATTACTAACATTGCCATCGGCTAACTCAACTGTATCGGCAGGATGTGTTTTAATAATATACATCATACAATAATGTCCATCATAATGCACAAAGATGCACATTCAAACAATCACTGCTGGTTTTTTCCACCTTTTTAAAATCATAAACACCTGTTTATATGTTTGAAACCGTTTTAGTGTTTCGACAAAAAATAATAAATACTATTAAAAAGGTAGTAAATGCTGTTTATCGTATCTCTTGTCATATATTCGCATTATCAAGAATATTTAGAAAAAAAATGTAGAGATTTTCCACAATTCTTATATCTATTAGGCGCTGAGATTCTTACACGTACACACTAAAATAAGTAACACAGCCTCTTTATAGATACGAATGAAAGCCTCCTTATTCTCCAAAGGTCGCAGAATATTAACAACGATTTATTGAACAAGCTCGTTAATTAGTTCGATTATCAAGTTGGTCTGCCTAATGATTATGTTAATAATGCACGGATTCATAATTTTACGAATAAATTACTTGGCTTTTAACCAATGTTTATATAGCAAATCAATTTAACTGTCATAACGTTACGAATGAATGCGTCCTCTGATATTTCTGTATCGTAATATTTGTGGGCGATGCCGTTTCATGAAAATAGATTGACAAACTTACAAAATCTGTTTGCTAGCATAATACTACATAATGTTTCTAAAGAATTCTGACGTGAAAACGGAAAGCGAGTCTGTAAAACTAATAATAATGTCATTTAAGTATTTGGTGCGTCACGAAGTAACAAATGTTACAATAGATACGTATATATGTATGTAGACGTCGGCTATTTGAAATTGTTGTCAGAGGACAGGGGTTAACGAACCTTAGCTACCACTGAAACATTCAGACATCGCGTCGCCTACGTCCTGTGCGCCCTTCAAACGACCTTCCAAGTTTTATCCTGAAAACAACCATAGAACGGGCATTTTGTTTACTGCCTTTGATCTTCTAAGTGAATAAGGAGAATTCATATTAGTTTTTTGCCGATATTAAGTGAATAAACGAGATAAATGGTATTCTTCTCATGGGCTCTACATTCAGGGCAACCAAAACAAGCTCGTATTTTCTATCACAATGGTCTCTATCTCAGAACAATAACTTTCTTGTTTCTATTTAACTTTTACAAACTTACAAGTGACGTCTTAAGAGTTTATAGGTAAGTAGAGTCGTGAAACTTCAGAAGTTGGTGGCAATATTATCATTATTCTGTAATTATTCCATTAGCTGAAATGTTGGCGTACCGCCGGTCGTAATATCCGCTAAATGAAATAATTTTGACAAACACACAACTAAGTATTTACGTCACATCATTTTGCGATTTCAATTATGAATGAAAATTGTTCTGTTACATTACTCTGCGTCCATTAAGTAAGTATTTTGAGCATGAAGTAAGACGTTCAAGGTATTTTAATTTCAAATGTGGATTCGGTACGCTTGTCGTTCAAATTAATTAAGAATTAATTTGCAGCACGTGAACACAAAACTTAAAACGTTTCATGGTATTAATGAATTAAAACTGCTTTATTAACTGATTTGCTGAAGTCTCAAATCAAGGGTCCAATTCAACATGTTAAGGTACATAGAAAAACTTCTTATTTAAAAAATATTTTTGTTTATAAGAAACCAATATCGCATTCTCCAAAAGTTATAAATAAATTCAAAAGAAAAATTGTAGAGTCGACAATTGTTATAAAACCTACAGTAATTGATAAACTTATTATAGTTGCGAATAACATGTCTAGAAATAGCATATAAATCTGCATAGATATAGGCAAATAACACGTGTCTAATTTATAATTGCATAGTAAGTATACAAAAAACTTGTTTTCATGAAATGCCTGGTCAGCATACGTGACAAATGCTTACAAAAACAATATTAGTATTGATACAGCACATTAAAAACACCTACACTGTTCTCAAGCTATCGATTTGTGAATATTTAAACGTAGATGGTATATTCTTAGCATGTGTGGTGTGCAAGTGTAATACACTAGCTCTATCGTATAATATTTATGACACGATCGATGAGGCTAATTGCATGGCTCGTGCCGACATAGAGTAGAGAAATTAATTTTTAATTCAAACTTTATATCTGTAAAAGCACAAACAACTGCTCTGTACCTAATATAACATTCTACTTCATGTGAAGTTTATCAAAATTACCTAACAGACTATTTTAATTTTTGCGGCATAAATTATTTATTATCCTAGTGGATTCGCGTAAAAGTCTCAGTAACTAGATCTTTCATTAAATTTAAAATAATAATAAAAGGCATACGCCCAAACAATAATTTTAAAAGCTGCGTAGCAGGTGTTATAATCACAAACTATGAATAAAATCAAGAATATTTGTTTTCAGTTGCATAAAACGTTCACCACATGCCACTTACTAGAGGTTATTATAAAACAAAAATAACATTTTCTTTAGAAATAAGATTGAGACAGAAAGTAGAGAGGAAAATGTAGTTAAATAAGAGAAATTGAATTCGCAATTGAATTTAATAAATGCCTTGCTCTGCTGAGAAACAGAATCAATTTCCTTTCGGGAAATCGATGTAAGTCTAATAGATAATAACTACTTAACGAGAAGAATATTGAAAGGGAAATCACAGGCTTCAAATATCAGGCATATCACCCACTGAGTACTGCAAATTGATAACAAATTACTTATTAAAATGTATGAATAAGTAGTCATGAAAATCGATGACTACATCTAGTACGTACCTATGTATGTTATCTGTGTATTCAGGGAAACTACATTTAGATACTGACGAATTGAAAGAAAGCAGCTACATTATCGCTTGTTATAAAATCAAGGTACAACCGTAAAACAGGACTAACGACAGCAATAATATGCAACTACATACGCATTGTTCTGCTTTTAAAACATACGTTAACTGCACTTGATATCAACTGTTGTAACTGGGTAGATTTCCATCCTACAAAACGACAGGTCGATTTTAAAGCACTATTTTAAAAATCCTAAATATGGTTAACATACTTTTAAATTTCTTGGCCATCTCAATTTGGGTGGATATAATAGCACAGAGATCCGTATTATAATTAGACGCGACGGTCAGTTATTCTGAGATTGCGAACGATGTCATGTGACATGGCCTACAGCATGAGCCTGCTATCTGGAAGCATTGCGTTACAACTCGTAAAACTAACAATACACACTAAACTAGTATTTTTGCGTTCATTACAAATGTAACAAAGTTTTCCGCTCGTACAATAAAGGGTTCATACTCGAACCAATTAATAAAGAGTCGCTATGGCAAATAATTGTCTATGAAACGCTCGCTTCATAGACTTCATACATTCATGACCCTAACAAGTATTAGTAGCGAGCTGTTACCAACTCAAGGTCGACTCGCCATTATTGTAATTTATTGTGAAGATCTTATCTGAAGTGAACTTTAAAGTTTCTAGATAGACTAGAGAATCTTTGAGAGCATCAAGAGAGCGAAATCAACTTGGTACTAATCAATATATTCCACGCATGCGTCACAATGACTTTTAAACGTCTTCGAGTATTGGAGAATGGCGGACGTATACTAAACGGCGAAAAGAATTAAATAAAGTAGAAATATGAGAATGAAAAATAATACTATAGCAAAATATATTATATAGTCTCTTTCGTAAAACTTTGAATAATTTCAATCGCGTCAACCCTAACCTAAGAGATTGGAATGCCCTTCACCCAAGGTCATTGCGGTTGGTATCAGCCATGTATCAGCGCAAAAAGATTCATTAAATGTAAAACAATCTGCTTTTCTAAGAACAGTTCAATAATGAGTTGTGGTTTCAGTTCTAGAAACAGCTAAATATAGCATTCTGCATCGTTTTTTATTGAGTAATATATTCTACAATGTCTCCCCACATTTTCAATTGATCTGAGTTGAACTGGTTAAAAAACAAAATCATAAAAAAATTGCATAGGAAAACCAAGTTATTTCAATTTTACTACGCACGGGTATCGAACTGGCACCCGAACGAAAACATTTTACTTAGTTTTCAACTTTACAATGTCGTCTACTTCATATATTCATTTGTTTTAATATTTAAATATAAAATATTTTTACATGAAAACAAAAGAGGAGAATACATTGATCGACTTTAAACTGCGTTAGGAGACCGCTCTCACGCCCTTTAGATATAACACAGCACTTATTATAATATATTCTGGTACTTAGGTAGCCTGTGCATAAGAAGATATCATAGGTCTGTATAAAAAGAGTTTTCTATCTATAATATAGTAAAGTGGCAGAATAGAGCAATGGACATTTATAGTAAATCGCTCGTACTAAACGACTCTACATTACTTTCATACTGGAGACAGTATGTTGAAGAAAATCTTCTTACTCATAAAATTGAACCACTCAGCTCCTCACAAAGCTCATATTTGTATGATAAGCTTCTACAAGACACTCTCATAAATGCCTTTGTAGCTAAAGTACTAGATTTACTGGGATACAAGGCTTACACAGAAAATAAAACAAAGATACAAGTTTCTAACGAGCACTAAGTAGGAAGTAAGTGTGGCCTTGACACTTTACAGCGAGACATTTACTGAATTTATTATTATTTGAGTACAAAGCTAAGTGAAACACGGAATAACATTTTCTGCTCTACATAAAGTCACTTAGAGGCACGAGTTAGTGGTTACCATCGCACGATAAAAGCTGCAAATAACCTTAAAATCACCAGTAAAGTAAGGACTTAATATACTAAAGGTTTTCCCCAAACGTATATTCCTTTTTCGACCTTAATATTAAACAAACGCTTCCTCATCACATTGATAACATTATCAAGTTTATCGATACCAAATATAGTTGTAAATATAATTGCTTAATTTGTATTTGACATTAGATATCTACGGTTTTTACTATGATGAATTTTAGCGATTATCAGGATTATAAAGCAATATTGATAACATTTATTCTTCAATGACCCTCAAATGATAACCAAACCGTTTGATTGAACAATCCGACATTGGGTTAATCTGCTTGGGTCACAGGAAATTAAATTTTCAGATTGTATAGTCGGCTCTATTTAGAGGCATCCCTGCGAAAACTATCGTTACACAGACTTACATTTAACTTGAGCAATAAAACCAAATCAAGCTCAAAAGACCTTCAATTTCCCTAAACGTAGGCATCCACTTAAAATGGGCTCGGAAAAGGTTTTAATGGCTACAACGCCTCTACAAATAGCTATAAGTTAGGAATGTTCTGTAGGCACAGCTGTGGTCAACAGGATAAACCCTCGAACCATTAAATAAAGAGATAAACTGGCAACAAGATGAGGTGCTAGCGAAATTTATGTAAAGCAATGTCTCAAAGTCCCTAGCTCCAACAAGCCCGTGTAATCAATATTTTACACGTCTTCAGCAAAATTTCACATCAAATCTCTAGCGCAGCATTTTTTTTAATACATTATCATCATTATAGACAGGACACGTG
The DNA here is from genome assembly GCA_941860345.1 of Chrysodeixis includens. Lineage (NCBI taxonomy): Eukaryota > Metazoa > Arthropoda > Insecta > Lepidoptera > Noctuidae > Chrysodeixis > Chrysodeixis includens. Next base: position 6,250,526 of record OW796093.1, on the reverse strand, counting down.
TAGTTGAAAGATCCAGATACCCGATTGATATGTATATGAAAACAATAGTGATAAATAATTGTTATTTCGCGACGATGCCCATTTGGCTCCGGTGCCGTTGTAACGTGACCAACAGACATATGTACACTGTTTATTAGGCGGCGAATAAAAGTACCAAATCATTTATGATCATACAACTCATAACACTCTATTAATAAATAGAGTTTCATTGCTTGTGTGGTCGCGAACAGTTTTATATAGAGTATGTATATAATATTCATTTATATGCAAAAAGATCCTTGAGTTTAAAATATTTGACCAAGTTTAAATGTATATATCTTTTAGATAACATAATTGCAAGTAAAATATAAGTATTCAAACTTAAATTGCGTCATTACGAAATGAAATGAGGTCATTTTTATGGCTCTACAATCTTTCCAATAATTGAATTATCAGTGATTCATAGTTTACAAAAATCCAGTTTGAGATCACTATCTAGTGTCAGTTTCATAATCATGTAATATCGTATTTCTTTTAACTTATCTTTCTTTACCAGGAAAAGCCTACAAACTGTCGGAATCCTTAAAAACAGGTAAAACTTCTAAGCAAAATCACAAAATTTCAGTCTACATTTATATTCGTAACGAATTAGTATTGTATCGTAATGAAAACCATGACAACAGACCAATTGGGGCAATGACCATACGTCGGAATGTCGATACTCAAAACGAACGAGTGACAGACGATGTCAATTTATTTAAAGAGCCAATAATGTGCGGATCATTTTCAATTGATTAAAGTTGCTCGCAATGCTATACAATTCATACTTATAACGTCAATAAATTGCAGATGTCTGTGCAGACCCTTGAAATAAGCTTTTATGGATAATTTTACTGCTTTGTGATTATTTAAAATAGAAAGGCTGACCTGAAAATTTTGTTGGTACCGCCAGAGCAATTGCCTTTTTCTTCTTGTAAATAAAATCCAAATTACCCACTACGTAGTCTTCACTTTCATTTTTCTTTTCCACTAACTTATGAGAATAAGAATGTGACTCTACCTACTACACCCTTAAGAATACTGAGAACGACAATTAATATTTTATAACTTAAAAGCAGGCTGTTATCTTAACAACGTGATAAGTGCTACAGATATTGAAAACGAAGACCGCTGAAGCCTTATGCCAAAGAAAACTAACCATTTCAAGAGTTTCCTTTAGATCCTGCGCTACTTTTGTCATAAAGTTATAACTGCAGCTATGTTACTATTATTACGGAGTATATAATAACTCAAGGAAGATGTCTATTGTCTAATATTCTTCTTGTACGATGGCATATTATGCAAATAAGTTAGTAAATAAGTTTGTGTCCGAAAAATCCAAATATCTTACGGAACCCTATTTTTTTTTTCAAAATAAAATATAGTCTATGTTACTCGTGGATAATGTAGCTTTCGAATGGTGAAAGAATTTTTAAAATCGGTCCAGTAGTTTTTGAGCCTATTCCTTACAACCAAACAAACAAAGTTTTCCTCTTTATAATATTAGTGTAGATGATTGGTTGCCTGTTTGGTACCTGTTTTATCACATTTTTACACTCAAAGTATTTTTTTATTTGTCACCTAGTTTTTACATAACTTTTACCCGCGAGTTCATCATGTTTGTGTTAGTAATTACGCAAAAGGTACTAAAATCAAATCGTAAATAATATTAAAGCAATAAAAATGATCCCCTACATCGGATTTTACACAATTTTCCATTTCCATAAAATAAAATGATATCTATTACAGATATTATAATTAGCCGTAAATGAAATGTCTGTTGTAAGTTATTTAAAGTTCGGTAAGGACACCATTTCCATCAAACCAAACTCAATAAATGCATACTAAACGTGGAAAAAGTGAAAAACTTTGTCAGAATTATTTCAAGAAAATTACAAGTGCTCTCACTAGGAAGAACATAAGACATTTTTTACATTATAAATTTAATCTCGCGCATTATATCATGGCAAATTGCTTCTACAGATTTTGACAGCCTGGAGATGAAACTAAGTCCTAAAATGTACTCTACCTATCTACTACATACACAGGACACGGTTATCTTCTAACAAATTTATTGATTTATTAGTAACAATATCTGTCAGTAGTAATCTGTCTGTCCCAATTTCAGGTAACTCATATCGGTAGCGGAATATGATCTCTTCTTATTACGCCTGTCTTTGCGGTTGACTTTGACCTTCGATAAAGTTCTACGAGAACCTTTATTTAGCGTAATTTGTTTTATAAGACGATAACGAAGAGTGGCAGCTTTTAATTTAGAATATAAAACGTTGTCTTAGTAATGAAAAGACCTTTTAATACCGGTATTTTGGCGGATAAAAGTATTAAAACTGTCTTTTACCTTATTTAAGGTAAATGTTACAGGGAAAACCTAATATTTATCCTATTGGTAGGTTAGTAAGTTCTTACTGTTGCTTAACATTAAAAAAGAGAGTTCGCAATAACATGACATTAGAAAACGTAATTGGAATGATCAAGAGGAGTCAAAAATGGAAACACCTACTTGGATATATCTAGCACTTAACTAGTACTAGTAGCTCTATTTTTAACTCGTTTATTCATTACTTTTTTTTATTTTCCTGATGGCAACATCTTAAAAAGTGTCCAAGTATCACGGAAAACGAAAAAAATAACGAGATTTACGTGTTCATCAAAAAATATATAAGTTTGTAAAAAAAAACGTTTATTTTCAGAAGGACTCCGTTTTTTTTCTGTTTCATTATAAAAAATATATATATTTTAGTAAATAAACATCAGATTTAATGTAAATGATCTATTTTCATTACAATCAATCCTCAGAAAAAAAACATAAATTTATTAAAAAAGTAGCGCGTAAGTTAGGATATTTTGGCTTTAATTAAAATAACATGTGCAACTAGAACTCTACCAGGAATTGTGAAATACAACGACGATAAATTGTCGTGAAATACTCAGGTATATTACCCACTGAATTTCATATACGAGGAAGAAGATACCTTGTGGGAAATTAAAAGTAAATAAATGAATGGAACACTCACCATTACATGCATTCCCTGGCGGCTGTTCATGGTGATGCATTGCTCGAAGCACCGTGTTACGTGTGAAGGATCGCGCCCTTTCATGTCACAAGCAAGACTGAATTTTACGAGCGATCAACTAAGCCGGCTGAAACAGCGAGCCACACCCCGCTCCCCCGCCCCTGCCGGCTGCCCCGCCTCCCCCACCCCTCCGCATGCGCAGGCTGAATTAAAGCCATTATTCTTCTGAGTGCCAATACATGAATGACTCCAGCGAAATACCAAAGTAACGTGAAACCGTCGCTCGCCTACATAAACTTCACGTAACAGTTATACTCCGGATGATTTAATGCAGCAACTTTAGCAACAGGCACTTCATGATGTTTAAAGGCCATTGTTTCAGGCACTTTTTGACGTCAGAAGGCTCTCTTACTCTCTATGTGTTATCGACGAGTTATCTTAGTTGAGTACTTACTTATTAAGTAAAAATCTATATGTTTATTGCCAATGAGGATAGTTTATAACTCTACGATACAGTCATTATAAATGCCTTATTGCCTAATAGAGAGACTATACATAAGACTAATTATTACCTGCTACTTACTTCATTGAAGGAATTTAAAGACGTAACATGTCAACCAGGCATAAAATGTGTAGGTTAACTGACGGAAAGACGAACACTAGCTTTGAAAATCCTCATCTAAGCCCTAATCCATCAACTTGAAACAACATACTTACCACATACTTTAATTACAAAAGTACTTACTTACCTGTTCTTTATACCTTAGGGATTTTTTCTTACACTTGTGCAAATTTTACAGATCTAGGTAAACGGGAAGTAGCTTATGAGCGTTGATTCTCTAGAATTGTCGAAATATATACATGCGTTTTTGCTAAATGAACTAAAACTATTGTTTAAATAATGATTAAAGTTTTGTTTTGTACGACCTCATGGACAGTCCTATGAGGTTGTACAAAGTAAAACATTAATCATTGTCCTGAGAGTAAAGATTTAATTTCAACGTAATAATTACTGCTCGCATTGCCGATATAAAGAGACTTGTCAGACAGACCAGCGGTCTGCCAAGTAATCTTATAAGAGTTCCGACTTTCCTCTTGAATAACGGAATCCCAGAAACACCTATACTTATTAGACAAATGTAGATTCTAGGTAAGAATCCAACCCACAACCACCCCCGGTTTAGCAACTAGGGTCACTAACCACTATCCCACTATACCCTTATCGGCTTAATCAAAAATGTTTACAATAAGATTAAGAAATAGCAAACACTGACCATTCTTTGCTTGTGGAAATAGCACAGGCGTTAATATTACGTAGTATTTATGAGATCTGAGTACTTTTTTTTACATATTACTGACTAAAAGCTTTCATGAGCAGTATCTATAGCTCAAAGGAATTAAGGACATACTTTTTCTACAGTAAAATTCTTACACACATTATAGAGGATCAAAGTTCGCTCAAACCTCATTTCGAAGTTTCTTATTTAGTCGACTCCGCCCCACTCACATCATGTTGCTACGTAAGTAATTGACTAGCTATTATACTATTCGACGAAATTAATTGCTGAAATAGGTTTAATACTTGCATTGCGTAGTGTCGTTAAGACTACAACGCCTAGAGGATGTAACGCAATTATTCGAAAGCAACGTTTTTCACGTACGTACGTAAATTACTCAACACGTTTACTTAAAATGTGTTAACCGTTCAGAAGATCTGTAGGTATTGGAGGATCAATGTCTAAGTAGGGCTAGGCAATTCATGATCTATCAGTAACACAATCGTATAAGTATACAATAGCCTAATTCTTCTTGAGGGAAAAAAGGTAGGGAATACACTATTTTTTTATTTTCTTTTTATTCCTTTAATTAATCTATAAAGGAATCGCCTGTGCCAAATAGCAAGAGTTACTGTAACGAACCGAATTGCCGTACTTTTACTTCATAAGTCATTGGCACCGGTAATCCCCTTAATTATACCCAATCGACACCTAGTATGTGCCGCTATTGTTTATCTGTTACACTTATAAACGCCGACAGTAGGAACCCATGTAGGGTTTCGTTCCTACAGTGAGTTCAGACACAGACCCCTACGTCAGAACTAGTGATGTCACTGACAATTATAATTATTAAGTAAGTAGGTATGTTCTACTTAACGCACTGAGCGTCAGAAATACCTTTTCTTTTGTCAATAGACTATGACCCCAGCATGACTAATTATTTATAGCCCCCTACTTAAATAACAAACGTGCATCATTGTTACGGAGAGAAGTGTTGATGAAGCTTTTCTATATTCCATAGAAACTTCCTTATTAGGTTCAATTTGTATTATTATAAAATATAGAGACGAAACGCGCCTGCCTAATGCTCGATCATTCTACATAGATTAACAATAGGTATCAACTACTTCTTTTCTTGATCGAAGTACCTACGTACTTATAGTGGGTGTTTTTATCAAGACAAAAAGAGACGAGCGTGTTATCGCTATATTTGTCCCACATTCTAAAACTACGCAACGAATTTGTAGCCACATGAATTAATTAACCCACAGATTGCAGATGGTATCATTATTTTTCGTTCATTCATTCATTTATTCTGATAACAAAAACAATCCAGTATTTTTATTTATTTATTAATATAAAATTAGAAGCAACCATTATTACAGCATACATCTTTTGTTACCTTCCTTTATTATAACTAGATCTTAATTTATATTTGTTGTAGGTAATTTAATTATACTATAATAATTATAAAATATGCAATGTAAAAACATGTGAGAATCAAAAGAATCACGAATTTAGAAAATAAATAGTATTCAACTAAAAGGCAAGGTCATGTGGATGATGAACAATTTGAACAAGGTCCATAACAAAACATTAATAATAGTATTCATAACTACACTCCATGGACTTTATGATACAATGCTTACACAATACCAATAACAACAGGGACGTGTTTGCAGCACAAATGCCGTCCAAATATCTAAAAGTCTAACAAAGCTGGTGTTGCATTAGGCTTCACTTCAAGCGGCTGTATTCTAAACATTTAAAACGAATATTGCTTAGATTCACAATACATGACCTGAGAATTTACCTTTTCCAATTTCCGTGTAGGTGTTTTACTTCTTATGAGTCATAGCATCCTATCACTTTTGTTCTCATACCCACAACTTATCAAGAACAGTGCTGAGTAATAACATGTTATTTTATGATGTTATCATTAACTACTTATAACTAATGTTTAAATTCCAAATATATACAGAAATGTTCAGTGTTGTATAGCTTCATACATGTACTGTCCTGAGTTTAACATAATCCAATTAATGGATAACAAGTACAGTAATGAAGCCAAAAATTCACATCAATACTGTATATTTCAAAATTTTCACCAAAGAGCAACTGAACAAATAACAAAGGCATAATTTAATATATGCATAAAATATCACATTTATATATCATGAATGTTACTGAAGTATATTCTTTAAATTGTCAATGATAATTAATTATAGAAAATTTTGAAGTACACTAAACAATTACTTAAAATAAATCCAAAATAGTCATTATAAATAGGTACAATATTGAATGTATTGATCCATTGTTTTAGATTAGGAAACATTGTCTTTAAATAGTATTTGATACCAGCATTCAACATAACATTGCTTGCTTACATGATTTACAATTTAAACAATTGTACACAAATTATATATTATATACTGTATATAATATTTGTTGTATTAAGAATAAGATTTCATTAGATGCCAAAACCACAGAACCAAAGTTAATATAAATATAATATTTCATAACCTTGTCTATGATTCATTTAAAAAAATGATAATTGTTGTAAACTTGTTCTCGAAACAAATAGTTTCACTGGAAGTTTTCCCATGCGCCAAACAATAATATGAAAACAATATTGTACTTATACAAATAAAAATTAAAACCAAGAGATACATTTTAATGTGCATAAATTTTGCAAAAGTTTTTGTCTTGACCAAATATTGGAGAATGTGGCATACAATATTTCTATACATTTTTACATGATATAATGATATAAAAGGAAACATTACTTACAGAATATTACTATACTTTAATGTATGTTTACTTTATATAATCTGAGAGACTAATAAATTGCCATTACTGAAGCATGTACCTTGAGGCCTAGCAAGCACAGTTGTCACCATCCCTGTTACGGCCATTGTCATTGGCATTCAGCTTGATTTGATCAGGGAACTCATTGTAAAGCTCTGCTTCTGTCTCTTGTGCCAAAGCATTACGAGCAATGGTCTGGAATGCGAGCTCAACATTTACAGCCTCTTTGGCACTCGTTTCAAAATACGGAATATCATTTTTACTTTGACACCACTGCTGTGCACGTTTGGCAGAAACAGCGCGATTGTCCAGATCGACTTTGTTGCCCAAAATGACGAACGGGAAGTTGTCAGGGTCTCGTGGCGATGCTTGTATCAAAAATTCGTCTCTCCAACTTTCCAAGGACTTGAACGTGTTGGGGGCAGTTACGTCAAACACCAAGACGCAACAATCCGCCCCACGATAAAACGCCACTCCCAGCGACTGGAATCGTTCTTGTCCAGCAGTATCCCAAATTTGCATAGTGACGATTCGATCATCTACGATTACCTCTTTCGTGAGAAAATCTGCGCCTATTGTTGCCTTGTACTGGTTGGAAAATTTCTTGTTGACAAACTGATTCATAAGCGAAGTCTTGCCCACACCGCTGTCGCCAAGGATGATCACCTTCAGAAGTACCTTTTTTCTTGATGACATTTTACACAGAAATTTACAAAAACGTGAAAAATTACAAAATAATCACACTCTTTGTCTAGACTTTTGACATAAAACGAAATTGATAAATGCGTCACCTGTTTTTCGTGGCTAGCTATTTCGATGGATAATAGGTGTTGCCATTCGCAATATGGCCATAAGCTCCTTAACTTTTTGTGTCCTTTGTGAGCCTTTGGCATCATAGGGTTAAATTATTTTATGCATTAAAAATAAAACTTGCCCATCATGTTGCCCTGTTACCTTTTTAAATCCTACTCTGAAAGACTCAAAAGATAAGGTACCCATTCTCACTAGAATAAAAAAAACAATAATTATAAAAAAATACGAAAATTTTGTTCATGGTCGTTTGATTCATTTCATGGGTTGATTGGTCTGTCTGTGCTGATTTCTGTGTGATTCATGAGTTTTGCTGAGCGGATATAGTAATTTCTATATAGTTTTCACTTTTTAAAGTGTAAAATGGGAAAATATTAAGAGTAATGACCTGCTGTTCCCACTCCGCAAGAGGAAAATAGATTGTTTTACCGAAAGGAAAAGGTGAGGGTTAGATCGTGTTGTAAAGATGATCCGTTATGCTGTACCTTATTGTGACTTTGATATAACTTTTTATATGTTTTAGATGGAGAACAATCTGAGCCGCAGTGGCAGCCGTTCCAGCTCAGTATGTGAGCTGGAAAAAGACTTCAGCGACATGGAAATTCTGAAAACTAGGACGAACCGACGTAACGTTTTGCTCCGAACGCCAGCCGCGCGTAAAGCAAAACGAGTCAGATTTTTTCGAAATGGTGATAAATTCTATTCAGGTGTCATAATTCCAGTCTTGCCAGAGAGATACAGGTATGTAAAAAATATACCGTGACATAATTCCAAAGTTTCAGTTCCACTTAGAAATTTATTAGAACACTTTCACTTTTATACATACCTAAAGCCGATATTCTAAATTAGACGTCTATAAAGTGTTTATGTAAGTAATCGTAGTACAATTGTGATTTATGAGGAAATGCTCTATTTTATTTACTAGCAAATGAATGTTTGCAGAAATGTTTTGAACATTTTACTTTCAAAGGTTGAAGATTTTTAATTCTAAAATTATTTGATAAAACCTAGTTTTAAATTACAGCAATGATCATAAATGAAAAGGTTTTTAAACTGCTTTAGAAGTTAAGTTACACAACAGCTGACTGCACAAAGTGGCTTAAACAGTGTGACAACACAATTTTTAAAGGAAACTAATGTCATTTTAAGGGCAGAGTATACTGGCTGGCACAGAATGTTTATCTAGCTTACATTGTAAATAAATATTGCAAGATATGCTAGTAAATATAATTATGTTTACTATTTTATTACTTAGTTGTTTTAAAAAATAAAATAAAAACACTTGAGATTTCCAGTTATAATTTCTTGCTGGTTTATTTTATGCTTGTTGTATTCAGTAAATTAAGTAACAATTATACTATCAAGGTTTTACAGGATGCTATGATAATTGGCTGATTGTAATTTTGCCTTTCCTTCCCATGATGTATAAATATCCTATTCAATTTATGCTGAAGCAATTGCTAATATTTTAGTAAGAAGGAAGCCTGTAATCCTACAAGCTGTCTTATGTTAATAGCACTTGAAAAATATATAGACAAACAAAGTATAAATAATACTACACCAAGTATGAAACTTTTAACTTCATAGAATCTATCTGATTTAGTTCTTACTTTTTTTATTTGCAGGTCTTTTGATAGTCTCACAGCAGATTTAACAAGGGTTTTAGTTGACAATGTAACTTTACCAAGTGGTGTCAGGACAATATATTCACTTGAGGGTAGAAAAGTAAGTACATATGTTTATTTCCCCTTCATCTCAATACAGTATTGAGTCAAATTTTACTTTTTCCAAAAAATGCTGAGAATTATATAAAAGAGTAGAATGATATAGAATATTAAACCAAGTAGCACAAGAATAGTAACTAACAAAAACTATGATTTATAAGTAAACAAAATCAGTTTATCACTTGTGTTGTAAGCTAGGGATAATAAGGTAAACTCTGACCCAGATAAGTAGATAAAAGTAGACAACTAAACATATTTGATAAATAAGCTATTACTATAATTATGTACTTACTAATAAATGCTATAACAATTTCAGATAGGCAAACTGGATGATCTAGAAGATGGACAATCCTATGTGTGTAGTGGATTTGGTGAGCCATTTAAACGTCTAGATTATGAAGCCAGTGCAGTGACCCCTCAATCATTTAGACTTAGTGGCCCAGAGTCTTTGAGTGATAGCTCAAGTCCATCCCCAGCTAGAGCAAATAACAGACTGTCCCGGTATTTGCAGGTAAATGTTCATAATTACTCCTTTACCCGTCTGTACCACCAACCAACCAATACATGAAAACTAATGTAAACTTTTTGCAGGCAAATGGTAGTAGTACTACTGGCAACGGGACAGCAAGGGTTAGCCCAGCTGGAGACAATGTAGTCCGACCGCGAATAGTTACTATAATTAGGAATGGAGTGAAACCTCGAAAGGTGAGATAGGTCATATTTTCAAATTAATTTTGTAATGAAATACAAATATTGATGTCATAACCCAAAAGATCGCAAATCGATATGTTTTACAATAAAGTTCTATTCTCAATAATGACATATACATTGAATAAATGATGAAGTATTCTGCAAAGTACAACAGGAAAACAGTGTTATAATTACTATAGCTTACGTATTACGATTATTGTCCTTGCAACCACACGTCATAGTTACGTTATTATGTTTCCGCAGGTCTGTAGGTTGTTACTCAACAAACGCAACAGTCCGACATTGGAACATGCCCTGGCTGCGATCACGGAATGCGTAAAGTTAGACACCGGATGTGTCCGAAAGGTTTTCACACGAACTGGTTCAGTGGTTACCGCGCTGAATCAGTTTTTTGAAGTTGAAGATGTGTTCTTTGCTTATGGGAACGAAAGGTACCAACAAAAAAAAAACAAAAATTTTTGGTTTTGGCATTACAGATAAAATTAATATATAACAAATATACATATACAGAATAATTAAGTTGTCTCTGTTTTTTAGGGTAAACCAAGAAGATTTCGAATTAGAATTTGAAGAGAATAAAGCTGTGCTACAATGTAGGAAAACTCCAATCTCTAGGAATTCAAGGTAACAAAAAGAAAAAGAGCGATAATTTTGATTTTTGTACTTTTTTTTTAAGTGAATTCTAACCAATTTTATATGACCAGGGCGGGACCTAAGCCTCGCATGCCAGTGAAAGCTGGCGGCGGCGCAGCGCGGGCGGCTAGCGAAGCTGGTGCGGGCGCAGCCGGCGACGCCGCAGATGACACGACCGGCCCTCAGCTGCCGCAACCACTACGCCTTAAATACAGCGTCGGCAGAATCATTGGTAAACATCTAAACACTTTGTATCTAACTTTACTATTAATCTTAAATATCTAAGTATCATTGTCAATCTATGTTGTAGTTATAGTCAGGTAATGATTGTGAAACTTGTCGGTAATTCTTGTCTGAAATTTCTCTTCAAGTTGTGGATGGAAAGTTTTATGATTTGTAATTTGTTGTAGCCAGAATTATTATATATACTCAATGTTCACAATCAACCTGATGTAATATCTGGTCAAAGTATGTATTTGAAACTTCACATAAAATTTCTCAACTACCCACATACCTTTTTGCATAAACAATTCTATTTAAATTAGTTGCACAAGCATCATAGTTGTCTGTCTATTTTTAAATTCTTTAATGTGATTTTCCTACACACTTTTTTAAAATTACCCTATTTTGACCAGTTTCATATTTTATGTCAATACTTGATACATCATTATCCTATCATTTGTGATAATAATAGGTGATGGCAACTTCGCTGTTGTACGGATATGTAAAGACAAGACCACAGGGAAGGAATATGCTCTCAAAATTATTGATAAAGCCAAATGCAAAGGCAAGGAACACTATGTGGAGGCAGAGGTAAATATAGCATGTACTTATTAATCTAATTCCCAATTTGTAAGGCATAATTAAACAAAAATACAACTGCATGAAATTGAATTAATTACTAAGTACTGAAAAACAATGGTTACCTTACCCAAGCACAAAATTTATGTTCTAACTAAGAAAAAAGGAAAATATCCTTTTATTTATTTTTTACTTTACTTATCCTTCTTTCTTTGGTATGTGTAGCTGTTACTTACACTGTAATACATTACCTACCGCACGACAATGTAACGTAACATTATGCTGTATAAATGTAATTATATAAATTACCTTTTTTGCGTCTACTTGTAGAAGAGAAAGTCTATCGCATAATGTTCCTGATAATTAACTTTTCTTTTTCTTCAGGTACGAGTAATGAGAAAGCTGTGTCACCCACGGATCGTATCACTCATCGAAGAACAGGATAGCCCTGAGTGGCTCTTCCTAGTAATGGAATTAGTCAGTGGTGTGTATTCACATTTTGATATGGATTCAAATCAATCATATCATCATTTAACAATACTTCGAATATAAAACATGGCTTTATATGACATAGTCCACTTGAACGATATTTATATTTTTAGGTGGAGACTTGTTTGATAGTATCGCGGCCGCTTCCAAATTTTCTGAGCCCCAAGCGCGTTTGCTAATCGGCCACTTAACATCCGCTATCGCATATCTACACTCGCTTTCTATAGTGCATCGTGACATCAAACCCGAAAATCTATTGGTAAGCGATCAACTAACATACATAAGTTGTAACATATTAATATTTTCATTTCAATTCATTTAATTAATCATATCAATATGGACGCATGTATTTTGTATTTATGTTTCTTCTTGTGTAAAGTTTTAATGAATCTCAATCTCCTATCAAAAATAGTTCATTTGTAAAAAGTTCAATGTACATAAATTGCGAATTTATTTTATTAAATATATCTATTTACATGACAAAAAATTGCTCCATAGATCCAGTTTATATAATACACAATCGTTTTACAGGTAGAAGTAGGCCTGGACGGCAGTATACGTGGCCTGAAGCTGGCTGACTTTGGCCTAGCCGTCGAAGTGTGGCGACCTCTACATGCCGTCTGCGGTACTCCTACATACGTAGCTCCAGAAATACTACTGGAGACTGGATATGGTTTGAAGGTAACCACTTATGCCTAAAACCACTAAAAACAGACAGACAAACAGACACAACTAAAGTCGTTTGTAGTTTTTTTTTCACGTGGATCGTTTTTGACAGCACCCAGTATTGTTCATTCATGAACATAAAAGACATTGTTCATAAAGAATTTGGTATAATTCTCACAATTGTTTACCATTACGTTGAACTTGAACTACCTAACTTACTTTCTGTAATGTGTATGTAATAAGTTACATATTACGGCCAAAAGTCTTGTGATAACAAAACCAAACAATCAAGTCACGTGTAGAGATTAAAACTGAAACGTTTATGAAACATTAACGTACGGCCACACGTTATTCAAGAAATCATTGTTGTATCGTTTTTTTTTACAGATTGATGTATGGGCTGCAGGAGTCATCCTGTACATTTTGCTTTGCGGTTTCCCACCATTCTCGTCTCCTGACGGCGACCAGGAGAAGTTGTTCGACGCCATCTTGTCGGCACGGCTAGAGTTCCCTGCGCCGCACTGGGAACGCGTGTCGGCGGGAGCTATCGACTTAGTCGCCAACATGCTTCGCCCCCAACCCGAACTGCGCTTTGCTGCAGAAGACGTGCTTGACCACGTCTGGATGGCGGTCAGTATTTCGTTATAATTTATCGGCCTTAGTTTCAAAATAACTGAGCAATTACATAAGTCTTTGGTTACTAATAACAACAATTTTTGTGTTGTGTTGGTTTTCGTGATGGTCTGAACTGAACCGAAACACACATACGAACATCATGACTAATTTTGTAAGAGTGCCTATTTTGGCCTGCAAAGAATCTGGGCTACAGGATTGAAATACTGACTAGTGTATTGTGTTAACAGGACGATTATGACGAAAGCTGCGACTTCCGCACGTGGTACGACGAGGATTCTTCATAGCTGGACGTCGTCCGCCGCCTATCGGTGTCGGCGCCCTTGTGACGACGCGTTACCGGCCAAGCCGAGACTCGAGCTCATTTGAATCTTACGCTACTGCTTTAGCGTTTAGTGCTGTCACGACAGCGATGTATGCCTTTCGATATGTTAACACCAATACCAAAGTTTTTATTTAACATGTTTTACTTAAAGATACTGCATGCATAAATAGTCTATGTATTTATATATTGTTTGGTGCGAACTCCGGTGCAGTATTATTGTTTTGGTTTTGAATTATTGTGTTATCTTATATTGTAAGACAAATTACAAGATTATTTCTTTTCAGCGAAATGTAATAGGGGGTGGTATATCTATTTTACAAATTCGCAATACGAACGTGTTTCTATATCGTGTTATACGTAGCTTGCCAAAATTGAGATGTAGCTGACACTGGCGTGTTTAAAACGCCAGGCCAGTATATTTAGCCCTCGATTGACTTGACTTATAAATGGCTGCTCAACTGTTTACTACTTCTATTTCTACATCATTGTCAGCCATTCGTAGAATAATGTTATATTTCGCATGTCGAATAAATCTGTCAATTCTAAAGATCTCTAGATTTATCTTACTGCTTTGTTAGCTTTTCAGTTTTAGATTGAAAGTACTTTAGATATAAAGAAAATTATAATATTTATAACAAATATTTTATTTTACGATAACATTCTGTAATATACGAGTAATATATCTTATTTAATTATTTCAATGAATTCATATTTACAAGTGTAGAGCGCAACTTAATTGTAATGATTTTTGTATAATATGAATTGCTTGTAGGCATATATCCAATGCTATTGCTTCTATCATATCGTAATCATATCATTCATTTCTTGATGTAACATTCCCCTTTTGTAAAAAGAAATCATACAGTGACTACGAGATACATAAAAGAATTATAATCATTTATGTAATGTGATTATTACCTTACTGCAAAGATGGTGCTAGCGACAGCGATAACTTGATTTAATAGAATGTAGTTAAGTCTTTATGATAAACATTTCCCTTTTTAAGAATAAATTGTATACTGATTGTGGAATTTAAGTATATCAGTTATTTTTTTAATAATTTGGTCCAAAGTAAGAGTCTATAAGGAAAATAACTAAATAGCACAGGGGAAGGTAAAATACATGTTAGAATATAATTATTTTCAAAAAGATATTGGTTCCTGTTGCAGCACAACATGTATCATAACTAGCAGGTAATGGCTTTTAGCTTATCAGGCGATGCTTGGCACATTAGGAAACGAAGCTATACTAATTTATAATTAGATAAGTGCCAAATTCATTTATTATCGCGCTTATATGTATCATAATTCACGCAGGTCGCAGCAATCAATGTTCCTCTCGAATATGTAATGTAATTTTTTTTACTATCAATTTAAGTTATTTTTCATATTATAATAGTGTTAATATATCACTGAGCAACACAAGAAATGCAATTAACCACATTAGACTGAATTACATTCCTTTACAGTATGATATGGCACTGTTACTGTTCATTCAGTGTTTTGAAAGATATCACTAAACTCTGTACCAAAAAGTGTTCTGTATGTTTCCATTTTGTATTCCTTGGTCTTTGTATTTGACAATTTTATGAAATTTTTATAATGAAAATTTACTGTTGTGATTTATACGTGATCAGATTTGCCTAGGTAGGATACCCCAATTTTAAACGGAAACTAATCATGATCGAAAATTATAAAGAGTTATAATAAATTACAAACAAAAAATGTAAACATATTGAACAGATATTGAAATATATCTACAAAAATATACAGTTGCAATTCATTGCATGTCAGTCATAGTGATTCATGAAATTTTATAATGCATTTAGACATGATATGTTCATTGAGTAAATGAGAGAAATAAATAAATTTGTAAAATATCGTATTTTATTATGACCTAATAGTTATACACATGTTATTTTAAAACATATCCACTTAGTAAAAAGCCACTTGCTCCATTCATCATTACTTCTGGATGTGTTCTATCTGGCAACACCTGAAAGGAATTAAAATATAACGATAAATATCTAAAGAAAGTAATCTGATAAATCTAAGTTATCAATTACTTTTAGGTAGACTGATATTTTTATTAATTGAAGAATACTTTGCATACAATTTCACAAAAAAATACAAACAAATAGAAAGATTGTAAACCAACCTGATAGTTCCTCATCCAATTGCAAGTAATCTTTAATGCAGCTACATTACTACGCCCCCGCAATGTCAGATATAACTGCTGTAAGGGTTCTGCTACAGGATAATATATTACAAATGGCCGGCCAGGCTTCACAAACGTCACCAGTTCATTAAATATGTTTTGTGGGTCTTCCTTACACGCTATCACTAAAGAATCCATTTTATTCTGCAGTAATTCTGATGCAGCGATATTATCAAAGTGCCATTTGGGCTTTTTAAATTCTCTCAGTTTTTCACCATCTGTTTTCTCTGCAGTTTCAACTACTTTTTCTTCTTCACCTTCTTGTTTAATTTTTTTGCTTTGATGTTCATCTGTTTCATCTGCTTTTCTCTTCAATGGATTTTCATCCTTTTCGCCTGTTTGTACATCTTTATCAGCAGCATTATTAGTATCACATCCTTGATAGAATTGCCTGAGTGCTGAATAAACATTGACTGAAATACATCTGTTAAGCTGTTCTTCAGGGAAATTCATGGCTAACAGTGCCTGTTTTTGTGACATGTTGCCTGGATGCATGTGTAACAATTTGCCATTAGTGTTTTTTCCAATTACACTTAATAAAGCAGCAGCCACTAACCCATTTGACCCTGAGTCATACAACAGGTGGTTCCCTTCCGAATGTATGTTCACCATAGTAATTATTTGAGATAATGTGTCAATACGTAAATTCTGGATTTTACCTGGATCTAACTTGTACATAATTTCACTTATAATTCTTAAATTGGGTCTTACAATTTGCAAATATTCGAAATACTTTCTCTCCTTTTTCCTTAAATATTTATCTTGTGAGAACTCAGTTTTATTATGAAATGTGTTTGAATTATTTATCAATGTCCCAACAATATCAGATGCTTTATTTGAATCACTTTTTAATGTTTGAATATCAGCCGCTGATAGCTTTTGTGAGTTTCCATCATCAAATATATTCCTATTGTCATTTCCAGAGACTTTAATATCAATTTCATCTTTCAATTTAACTGCTTCTTGAGCTAGTTCTACAGTAAAATCTCTATTCCTCTTATTGCTTTTAGGAATCATTTTGAATACTGAGAAGTATGGACAGCCATCAATGCCTTTTAAATTTATCGTATCTCGGCCCAAGCTTATTGAAGAATCAGCCTTGTTAAACTTATGAAGCTTTTTGTAATTCTGTTTTTGGATGACAACAAAATCACCAATTTTTATTTCGTTAGACATTTGTAAGTTTAGGAGATTGACTGTAGATCGTAAATAGTTTTAACAACAGTCTGAGCACTAGTATTTGTGGTATAATAAATATATTTCTTGATTTGAATCAGTTATTATTTATTAACACATTGCCACCGACATTTATAACCTACAATACGAATCGATAACAACACAAGGCAAGCCCTATGACATTGACAGTTGCGAGTTGCGAACTTGCGATCTTCAAAATTAGCTCGAATAAAAAAAAATATTGTAGGCTTATAAATTGAATTCGTAATACATTGTTTTTATCGATGTACTAAAAAACTCTTTTTTATTCTATTATCGGTTTGAGATTGTTTTTTTAATATCGCAGTTTAGGTCTAGTTTTTCTATACTCGACTCTAGTAACGGTACAGAGCTAATGTGTTAAAAAAAACTTAAGGCACTCTTACGCTACCTTAAAGTAAGTTTTTCAAAGCGTTGTCACCGCTGGACCGCTCATGGTCCCGTTTTGTGTACTTTGAGATGGACCCGCCACTTGAAAATACACATCAAGTCTTTCATGACGCCATCCACTGGCTCCTCCAGATTGCCCACGAAATTCAAGCAGCCTTAGAGAGTACCTAACTTAACAACAATTCTTTGTAAAATTACTGGAATATAAGCCCGAAACACCCAATTCTATTCCATATATTGACAACTCCAACATAATTATGTAGCTTTAGTCAACAATAGTTAAAGGATTGGTCTGTGCTTTCAGCAGCCAGTCTTTGTAATATGTGTTCATTATAATTTTAACTGTGTAAGCAAAAGTTTATTCGGGTTCCGTACCCAAAGGATAAAATGGGACTCTAATAGCTAATACGAATACTCCGCTGTCTGTCCGTCTGCTACCAGTAGGTAGACTTGCTCCCAAAAGAATCGAGTTTTGTTTCAACCGGAATGAATAGTCGTGCGGGGTTCTAGAATGCCAACTCGTGGTATTCTAGAACCCCGCACGACTATTTCGGGCATTGACATAAATTGTAACTACCGATGTTCGACCGAGATTTTTTTACGTATTTTGGCTCGATTCGATTTTATACTATCATTTGAAAATTGAATCGAGAACCGAATTAAATTAAAAACCGGCCAAGTGCGAGTTTTACTTGCGCACGAAGAGTTCCGTACTATCTCATCTAAACGTAGCGAAATCTAAAACGTCTACCTGTTACCGTTTTTAATATTGAGCAAAATAATACGACAAAACTAGTTTATTGTTTTATTTTTTTTTATAATTTTTAGTATTTGTTGTTATAGCGGAAATACATCATTTGTAAAAATTTCAGCTTTCTAGCTATTACGGTTTACGAGATAGGTAAGTACTACCTGGAGACAGACAGACAGCGTAGACTTAGTAATAGACATTAACAGACTATTTTACCCCTTGAGAACCCTAAAAGACAGAATCAGCCTCGAGATTAAGTGGGCAGGTTGTATTTCATGAATCGAGATAGGAAATTTTCACAAATGATTTAATTCTATTGCCTTTATAACAACACCAAATGCTAAAAGACAGAATAAGATAAATTTTCAAGGGCATTGCATTTGTTCTGCCGTTTTTTATAAATAATGGTACAGAATTCTGATGGTTCTTATGATTACAATTAAATAATTAGATTTTTTTGCTCATACTTGATGCCTAGCCCTAAGGCCTGAAACCGCGTAAGCGGGCGCCCGCGCAAGGCAACCGCAAGTGGACACGCCTGTGGGCTCCGTAGGAACGCGACGGCCCCCACATCGGGGACCCGTCGCAGAGGCTGAATTATTTTATTTATGCAGTGTCGCTAGTTTCATTTTAACGGTGTGCATGTATAGTCACTTGACGCATTGTCAGGCTTCAGGATAAAGATTAATAAAATTAAAAAATACAATTTTACAATTATATAATTTACATTCCGCAATTTTTTTACGGATTGCTACAGAAATAGGGTTGTAGGCATAGAAATAGGCAAAAGAAAGGATAAACAAGTGTAAAAATGTGCTTTATTTACTGTTTTATAAATATATTTCCATCTTTTATTATGAATATATTTTTTTTCCTACAACAACAAATATTGGAAAAAGTACCAACATAATTTATATTCTTATAGCTTTTCTATGTAAAACATGATTTCTCATTATGCTTTAGCAACCTCTATCATCTTTTCAACATCGCAAATCTTTTCGCGAGGCTTTCCTATTTTTTTACCATTTTCTACTTCATATGTATCAATTCTTTCCCAACCAGTCCAATCAATGACATTGCCATTATTTTGAGCAATAGTTTTCTTTACCTCTTCAAACCCAGCCTTTGTTTGAGTATTACTAAGTTTACCCAAATCTTCACACATTACTTTAGCAACTTGGAAAGCATTGCCCATTGTATGTAGTATAACACCCACAGGTCCAGTACCCAGCCAGCCGGCAACATAAAGCTTAGCTAGGTCTGAAGAAGCATCTTCAACAACACCTTTGTCGTTTGGAATACATCCTTGTTTTAATGTCAAATCTTTGTCTGCTTTAACACTTTTATAACCTATACTCCTAAATGCTAAGTCACAATTTAATATTTCCTTTTCATCTGTAGGCACACACTTTTGACTTTCTAAATTATCTCCAACAAGTATGTTGCAAGTTAATTCAATTCCAGCCAATTGTTTCTTATCATCAACTAAAAATTTATTTGGACTTCTGAAGAATTTAGGTTTGAAATACTTAATATTGGGATCATCGACAATTGTTTGTTTTTCGTTTACAGACTTAAGCATCAGTTCTGTCAGTCTCTTCCGAGGACGAGGAAGTGAAGGAACTATTTTTTCAACATCTTGGAAGTCCTTTTCATTCCAAATTGTTCTACAATTTTTCAACTTAAGTTGTTCACGAAGCTCTTTGATGGTAAATGCAACTTGAAGTGGCCCTCTTCTGCCGACTAAATATATCTCTTTAAGTTTCGATTCTGATAGCACGCTGAGTGAATGTTCGGTGATGTCAGTTTTTGTTAACTCATCAATAGGTGTCAGAAGGATTCTTGCTACATCCAATGCCACATTTCCTTGACCAAGAATGGCTGCAGTATTGCAGGACAAGTCTATCTGCAAGTGGAAAATCATAATAAATATTCTTCCATTATCTTCAATTCCTCATTGCCACAATGCCATCTAATCTCAAATCAAGTATACAAAACTTATGTTATGAGTACTAGACAACTGATAAACACACTTATATATTTCTAAATACATACATACAGGGCCACTAATTACTAGACTAATAGGCCTGTCATAATGTTATATTTGAAAACACAAACAGTGGATTATGCTTTTATGACTATAATCTTACTTTTAAATCTTTATCAGCAGGAAGTCCATTGTACCATCCCACAAAGTTACGAGCAGCAAAAACATTACTAGCATCTTCATTTTCTATACCAAGCAGCTTATCTTCTTCAGCACCGTATGTCTGAAATTATAATAAATGACTATGATTGAAATTACCTTTGATTAATACATTGATTAGTTACTATCTTTTATTTTTCTATTTTTGTATCAATATTTATTAACATTATCTAAGTATTACAGATAAATTCAAAGGGATAATAACAAATCTACTACTACTATTCTAAAAAAAATGTAATTTATTACCAGTAAGACAGCATCATAGTTTTGTCTCAATTGCTCAAGATGAACATCTTTCCCCAAAGTTATATTTCCATAGAAATTAACATTGGCCTGCTGTGCCACCTTTGTAAATTGATTTATAACATTTTTTACTTCTGGATGATCTGGGGCTACTCCATACCTACAAAATAAAAATAATGTATCTGGTTTGCATAGAATATAGAAATTGGAGTAATATCTGGAAAAAATGTAATCTTATTTTGTACATTTACACTGAATAGAATATAACCTGATAAGTCCAAAAGGCACCGGTAGTTTTTCCAATATATCAATATTCACGGCCTCCAGCTTTTTCGTAAGATGCATAGCCGCGTAGAAGCCGGCGGGTCCAGCGCCCACAATACATACTTGTGGACACTTTTTGTAAGGCGAGGAACTAAACAACCTTTTTATCAATTTGTAACTCATTTTGATATAGCCGTTCTTATTTCTTTACTCAGTTTAAAACTTTAAACTCACTTATTTACTCTTCTCGTTACTTATCAGTCACTGAAGCTCTTACTGATTTGAAATTTAAATTTCGTCATGACAAATTATAATAAATAAATATGGACGAGTAGCGGCCAAAAAACATCTTTGTTGTTATCTCAACATTATCAGATATGTATTTATTCAATTGGAATTGGTTGAATTATCTTTGTTTTAAATAACTTGGCTATGTACTTTGGCTGTTTACCAACAATAAAATTTGTGAAGTTATTAAATATTTTCTAGTTGTGCTTAAAACTAAATAAATATCGAATGTTAAGCTGCAAAACTCCTATTATTCTGTATTGTAATCTATATTACGAACGAAATTAATATTTCGTGGCTCGTGTACGTTTTCGATTCGGTTTACATGTTTGACAACTGACAGTGGACACTTGTCATGTATGACTTTTTATTTCGGCAATTACTTGTACAGATAAGAAAAGGTAGAAAACGTTGTAAAATATGTCAACCAACAGCAAAGAGGTTCCTTATTCCGATTCCTTACATTATATTAGCAAAATAATTGTTGAGCTCATGGAACCTAACTCATTTTAAATAAATAAGGGAAATCAAATGGCAGAAAAGCAGATCAAGAATTTTTTTTCTTTAGAGACCTATAAGTATAGTAAAAATATACTATAATATATCTATGATTTATATGTTTTTATCGGTATCTTTAGGTCGTAAGAAGCTGCGCGATTAAATGATAACTTTTGCTATACAGACACAATTGTACTGAGATTAATCCACAGACCTGGTATTTAAATAATTATTGACATACCTTTGAAATTTCTATTTTAGTCGATTTTGTGGTGTGGCTCTATAATTCTAGAATAAAACGCATGAAAATCTGAAATGGCCATCAAAATAGGACCTCTCAACAAATGAATAGATGATCTGTTACTAATATTTTTTATTAAATTTAAAATTAAATTACTTAACCACACTTATTCTGTTGTATTATAAGATAATATTACACAGTTAACAATTTCGGTGTGAAAATTCCCGCTGTTTGTGAAGATGTCGCATGTTATGGACATGAAACATCTTTTTACTAGGTTATTTCCAATAAAAAATGGGTAAGTCGTATTATTCATTACTTTGTTTTTAATGTATGCTCTTAAGCGTTATGTCGCCAATTTTAGACTATCAATATTAGATGTGGTCACTTGTGTTGTAGTTGCATCATTTCATAACAAAGATTTTACCTGTAGGTTTAATACTCAAAGATGGGGCATAAGAAACTACAGCCAAGAAGTGGAGAAAACTGCTCCTTCAGTAAACAGAGGCACAGTAACACCTTTGCCGCCGTTGTCGGAGCCTATGCCAAACCTACCCCCAGTCACATACTCCTCAGCTAAAGCAGAAGACACACGCACAGAGGTCACTGTACTCAGCAATGGCCTGCGAATTGCTTCGGAAAAGAAATTTGGACAGTTTTGTACCGCGGGTGGTAAGTACTTTTAATTACCTTCAAGTCATACTATCACATAAATTAAAGTTGTACTAATAAAGTGTAATAAAGTGTTGCATTTGAGATAACTTTGACCATGGGTCAGCTGATTTACCTAAACAATATGCATAATTATCATGTCTGACAAAAGTACTAATTTGAGTTGTTTCAATATTTTTTTTAGTGTATACATATACCAATTCACTAATTTCAGGGGATCTACTTTTGTTTATTACACAATTTCATTTTTTTTTTCAGTGGTCATTGACTCTGGACCGAGATATGAAGTGGCATATCCAAATGGTATCTGTCATTTTCTTGAAAAACTTAGTTTTGGTGTAAGTATACTGCAAAGTTTCCTGATTTTCTCATAATAGAGTTCTAGATACCCTTTTCTGTCAGATGATAAAATTTGTTTACAAATTCATTTAAGAAAATTTATTTACTGAGATATAAATCCCCCCTGGATTTATATCTCAGTAAATAATTTGAACTTCATATTATGAATTGTTCATAATATGAAGTTATGAACATAATTACATACCAATCATATTCTTATGTTTATCTGAATTTTCTTGTAAATATAATAACATTATTTTTGGTGTAATATTTCCAGGCCACAAATAAATATGCGACCCGAGATATGATGCTGAGAGAGTTGGAGAGACACGGAGGTATCTGTGACTGTCAAGGCTCTCGAGACACCACTGTTTATGCTACCAGCGCTGACTCTAGGGGCTTGAAAGCTGTCACTCAGGTAAACAATTACAATTGAGTCATGAAAGCAATAAAAAAATTAGATTGTGAATATAATGTGTGTTCAATATATTTAATTGGCTGTTGGCATTTTTTCTTAAAAAGACATTTAAGTATGTAGGTATCTTGATTTATTGTTTTTCCAAATCTTTGTATTATATTTCTCTCCCAACTATAAACATAATATGTCATTAGGAATGTTGTATCCACACTGCACTCACTACCAATTTCAGACAAAATGAGGTTTTAAATCAGCAAGATCCTTTACACACTGATATATTTAACATATGATTCTTTCAAATATTCCAGGTTTTGGCAGAGGTAACCTTAAGACCCCAGCTGTCTACAGAAGAAATAGAGGCAGCCAGACAGGCTGTCGCATTTGAACTGGAGACACTCTCCATGAGACCTGAACAGGAGACTATATTGATGGACATGATACATTTGGTATGTTACTAATAGAGCTAGTATATGTTATAGATTAATGGTACTACGACTACATTAGCATAGCATATTCAATAGTATTTGACACATCTACAGGTTCCTCTAGTAACTACAGAACTCTGTCATAGTTTAGACTAAACAAAATAATGCCTGCAATTAAATACAAATAACAAGATAGACAAATTCAAACCACAGACAGGACTCATTTTTTTTGTGACTGCTGTCTAAATGCACTAATTGCTTTACCAACTAAGCTACCAAGATCACTGAACAAAAGTTAGTAGCTTAATTGGTGAAGTACCTGGTGCCTTTAGCCAGGAATCCTGTCTGAAAATAATATTTATTATGTTATCATGTTATTTGTATTATATAAGTTCCAAATATAGTCAGATCGGCAGCGGATTCTGGGTATTAAAAATAAAAAATACTGATACAATCATGTTGTTATCTTGAACATGAAAAGTATTATAAAGTAGCATCAACATTCTATACTTCCAGCCCTAACTTTCCATTTTAATTAGGTATACATTATTTGTTACAGGCTGCTTACAGGGGTAACACACTTGGACTGCCGAAAATTTGTCCAAATGAGAATGTAAATAAAATTGACAGAGATATTATTTTAAATTATTTAAAAAATCATTATACTCCTGAGAGAATGGTTATTGCAGCTGTTGGGGTAAGACTTTTATGTTATTGTTTATTTATACACCTGGCCAGTAATATTAAAAAAGTATTCTGTCTAACCACCATATGTTTGGTCAAATCCTGAGAGGCCCTTAGTTTAGAGGGCTTGATTTTTATTTTTCTTGTGAAAATTTATTTATTTATTCCCAATCTTGAACACTTTTTTTACAAGTCGACCATAACTGGAACTTTCCTAGTAATTTTTAACTAAACTAACTTCTAAAATTAAATTATAAATTACATTAATTATACTTTCCAGGTTGAACATGAACCGTTTGTTGAGTTTGTTCAAAAATATTTTGTGGATATGAAACCTACTTGGCATGTGGATTCAACGGAGTCATTTAAACCCAAAGTCGACAAGTCTATTGCACAGTACACAGGAGGAATACAACAGGTACTACCAAAACCCTTTGGAACTATATATTTTTTCATTAAAATGGTAACAAGTTTATCATATTTTACATTTTTTTTGTTGCAGGATGAATGTGAAATCCCATTATATCCTGGTTCAGATCTACCTGAATTATCACATGTTGTTATTGGATTAGAAAGTAAGTGATCTACTCATCAAATTCTTATTTAAACAGTAGAGAAGAATAGATTTCCTATAGAAATAAGCAGTACCTTTGTACGTCATTTTTAGAATCATGTGTTTTCATTAGTTATTATGTATCTGTACATGATTTGATTAAAAAATTAAATACATAATTTTTACTTTTACTGTTTTTATAATTGTTTTCTTTTTCAAAAAGGTTGTTCACACGGCGACCCCGACTTCGTAGCGACGTGCGTGCTGAATATGATGATGGGCGGTGGCGGCTCGTTTTCAGCCGGTGGCCCAGGCAAGGGCATGTACACCCGGCTGTACACAAATGTCTTAAATAGGTAACTAATACCACTATACAATGTACAAATGTATAGCCATAGTGCTGTTATGTAGGCGACATGGTAGGAACTGTAGAAGATGTGATGAGTTTAGTGTATAATATAATGGTTGATACTTTATTAAATTATAATGAACTTTTAAAACTTTTTATCTTTAGTATGTATGTATTTAGAAATATATAAGCATGTTTATCGGTTGTCTAGTACTCATAACACAAGCTATTTAAAGCTACTAAGTATGCTTAACTTGAGACTAGATGGCGTTGTGTGAATGTTGAAAAATATTTATTTATTTAAAACTACGCGGTTACCAGTTAAATTAATAAAAAGCCTTACACTCGCATAATAACAGACTATCAGTAATAACCTGTCGTATATACCAAAACTCGCACCTATACTAATTCTGGACTTTCATTTTCATTGCGAAAAATGTACATTTTTATTCTAAAACTTTGTTTTCAGATATCACTGGATGTTTAACGCTACAGCTTACAACCACGCGTACGGCGACACGGGCTTGTTCTGCGTGCACGCCGCCTCACCCCCCAGCCGCATTTACGACACGACGATAGTTATCGCTAGGGAACTCGCTAACATGGCCGGTAAAGTTGGCGAAATTGAACTCAAGGTAAGATTCACTTAAGGCTCCTTTACTAGAACCCGTCAAAAAAATGGAATATCACTTGAGTCATATACATCGTAACTGGCACGATTTTTCGAGCTGTGCAGTTTTGGTGTTAAGTGATATGTTTATGATACAGTGAGTTGTTGTTGAATGTTTATGTTTCCCTTGATAAGCAGAATAACATATCTAACTTAGAGTGAATGCAAAACAGACGCCTGACCTTAACACTTTACCGAATAGGTCTGTATCATTTCGTAATATTGGTTGTCATTGTTAAAGATTATTATGTACTAGCGACCCGCCCCGGCTTCGCACGGGTGCAATGCTGATATACTAAATACGCTACAGAAAAACTGTGAACGTTGTTTATAAAAAAACATAGCGGCCCGCTCCGGCTTTTCACGGGTTTAAAATATGTAAATCTGTAAATCTTCAAAAATATTGATTTAAATCAGATGCTGTAAAAGGCCAAATAGATCTATATTAAATCAACAATGTATTTAAGGTATTTAATTGGATAAGAATTAATGCTGTATTGGTTAAAATCGCTTCGAATATTAGTCATTATTTGTCGTAAAAAGTAAATGACAAAAAAATGATATTGTGGGATATCCATAAGAGATAGACATATACCATCGCGGAGTTTTCTGTAGACCTTTTCATTGTGTACAATACTTAGTACATTATTTTGATAAATCTCGTAGGATTCAGCCTGCGTTTGCAATGTAAGCGGAAAAAATTTAGTTATTTGCGACATCACATTAGAAACCTCAAAAATGTGTAATGGATGATATTATACATAAAAACCTTCCTCATGAGTTACTCTATCTATTAAAAAAAACCGCATCAAAATCCGTTGCGTAGTTTTAAAGATTTGAGCGTTCATAGGGACATACAACATGACACATGACAGAAAAAGCGACTTTGTTTTATACTATGTAGTGATGATGTTATTCTTATAAATATTTTATGTAAAATTGTAAAACATACAATTTATGAAGATCTTGAAAATATCGTAAAGGTCCTTTGGATTCAGGCTTAGACTTTATACACATAACTTTCTAATTAATTTTATTTTTTCGTAATACTCGTATTTTAAATGTGTAAAGTTCTTGTATTAAATATTTTGATGTTGGAGCACTCCCCATCTCAGAGATGAGCGCTAACAGTTGCGAACACAGTTTTTTTGTAACTGATGTGGCTGTTGACACATAATTAATGTTACTGGTTTTTGTTTCAATAAATTATTTTGATTTTTTATCTGAATTTGGTATAGGAGCGACTCACAAATGATTATTGACATTGAAAGACTACCTAAAACTCTGTAATAGGGGATTATGTATTTATTTATGTCTTCACATTGTCATGGCATAACAAGACATACATACATATTTTTTATTAATACCTTTATCATATTGAGCAACATTTTTATGATAATACAATATAACAAGAATCTAATAAGAGTATTGTTTTACAGAGAGCGAAAACTCAGCTACAGTCAATGTTATTGATGAACCTAGAAGCAAGGCCAGTTGTATTTGAAGATGTTGGTAGACAAGTACTCGCAACTGGTAAAAGGAAGCCCCCCTCATTCTTTATTAACGAGATCGGTACGTATTTACCTGCTGCTATTTATTATTAATTTGTTATGAAATAATCGATGCCATTATTTCTACTTTGAACAGTCGCTTTAAAAGAAACAAAAATTGTAAGCAGTTTAATAAATTGAGTATCACTTGTCTAGAATAAAAAGCCAATTAATGATGAAGCCGTTATTAATAAAGGTATTATTAATTTCAGAAAAAATAACAGCTGATGATGTAATTCGTGTTGCGCGACGTCTACTGAGCTCGAAACCGTCGGTCGCCGCGCGCGGGAAACTCACTCACCTGCCCACATATGAAGAAATCCAAGCCAACATGTCGCTCAGTAATAGTGACGCGTCACCCCAGGGGCGAAGGCTCAACCTGTTCCGTGCTTAAATGTTAATGATAATTGTAGGAAACTTCAGATTTACTGTATCTTAGTCATAAATTGATAAAAATAAAGCTGTTCACTTATTATAAATTCATATATTTTTTCATTGTATAATAAAACACTAGATTATACTATTATGTTATTCTATATTTATAAACTATATACAAAAATTAACATAATGGCAAGACATTTGATTTACATAAAATACAATTAATTCATCATGAATTATAATGATTTGTTAAAATGTTAGAAGAAAATTCAGTCTTTAAAAAATCATTTGGTTTTTTTTTTCAACGTATTTGTTTGTTCTGAATAGCAAGAGCTATAAGATAAAACACCGTATTTTTAGTTAAGAGAGGTTTCAATATTATGCAAATGTTACCTATTGTGTTACTTCAAAGGTACAAAACAAAGCTGTCTTAGTATATACCTAAATGGCATATAAAAATAGGCGGGGAACAGTAAAATACTTACAGTAAGTACATAAGATGTTTAAAATAATTTTAAAATTATATTTATTATACTGGCTGGGTGCTATTGATGAAAAATGTTTTTTTTCTAAGCTTATCTCGAATAATAACACATGCAATGTGTTAACTACTGATAATTAAATGGAACTCTATGGTGTACATTGTTTAAATTTGTGTTTTTTTATGCATTTCAATGTAAACCAATGTCACAGAATAGCCTGCACCGATCGCTTAAACATAATATGCATATCTGATATATTCTTTTACTTCGCCAGTTGGACAGCTGTTTTCGCGGCTTTGTCGACGTCATTAATGATTTTCATGGGAAGGCCAGATTCTTCTAGCAATTTTAATGCTATTTCTGAGTTGGTGCCTTCCAATCTAACGATAAGCGGGTGTTTAGGAGGATTTTCTTTGCAAGCTGCGATAATGCCGTTTGCGATTGTTACGCAGTTGACGATACCTGAAATAGAAAGGGAATATTACTCTATAAATTAGTATCTGTCTAAATAGAAACTACATAGTATAAAACGAAGTCGCTTCCCGCTGTCAGTCTGTCTGATGATGTATGCTTAATTTTTTTAAATTACGCAATGTACTTTGATGCGGTTTTTTTTAAAAGATTGAATGTTCAAGAGGTTTATATATTTAATACATCAGTACCATACCCATGCAAAGCTTAAATGGTTCACTAGTTCTGAATAAATAAGTTTCTTTGTGTTTCATAAATCTGCCAATCTGGTAACATATGAACTTACCTCCAAAAACATTGACGAAAATTGACTTCACTTTAGGGTCTGATTCTAAAATTTTCAAGGCAGCTGACACCTGTTTCTGGCCAACACCTCCACCAAGGTCCAAGAAGTTAGCTGCTCTTCCTCCATTCAAGGTGATTATGTCCATGGTGGCCATGGCTAAGCCTGCTCCGTTGACCATACATCCAATGCTACCATCCATATCAATGTATGTAAGATTTAGGGATGCTGCTTCTCTCTAGAGCAAAAAAAAGGTATATTTAAGATCTCAGTTATGTTGAGTAAACTCTGATTATGACATACAATTGTTGCAATCTAAAAGATATTGATAGTAACTAAGTGATAACAGACTTTGAGAGAAAAGAGATATTCTATATAGGTAGTATTTAAGTTACTATGTGAGGCATAATTATGGGAAATTAAAATTGTTACATAATAATAGCGTTTAGGACTTTTTTTGGGCTTTAAAATTACTAAACAGTAACATGATAATAATTATGTATTCATATGTATGTTAGGTCAGATATTAATGCTCTTATTTACATATGTTATTGTATAACTGAATGCATAATCAACATGTTTCATTTACCAAATAGTTACATATTCGGGACATGAAGTAAACAGCTTGAGAAATTGCAGAAAGCAATAAATAAATATTATTTACATGATAATAGAGGTTACATGATAAAGGAGGTGACATACAATTGGCCTGTTGTATTCAACAATGATAGCAAATGATAAAAATTTATTATCTTTATATTAGTCAAGGTTATATTTGTTAAATAACATCAAGAGGAATCAACGATTTCTATTTTTATGTAACTGCTGATGCATTTGTATGTAATGATGCAGTTATTGTCTTACATATAATTATAAGGAACTGGGTTGTCTTGTGGATTTAATACTAATCTATTGAAAGATTATATGTCATCATGTTTAGAGTTGTATAACCAGTTTAAATTTTAATTATCATGCATAAAATTGTATAACTTACTTCTCTGGGATCACTTTCAGATAAATCATCAAGGGCAAAGATCTCTTGTTGCCTGAAGTTGGCATTATCATCAAAATTGATCTTGGCATCTACAGATATCACACGCCCATCATCTGTCTCAACTAAAGGATTAATTTCTAGTTGTGTGGCATCAACCTGGAAGCATTCAAAAGTCACAACATGCATTTAGGACATTGTATTATTATTTTTAAATGTAAATACATACCTTCAAAAACAATTCCCACAGCTTTTTAATTTCCTCAGCACATTTACTTTTTAGTGGCCCTTTGAATTCTAAGAACTCTGCAAGCTCATTAGCTACCTTGTCTGTGACACCCTCGAAAATGTCAACAGGTACAGTTTTTAGTAGGTGAGGGGTCTTCTCAGCAACTGCTTCTATGTCCATCCCACCAGCTGGGGATGCCACTATAGCAGCACCATTGAAAGACCTTTCCATTACTATACTGAAGTAAGTCTCCCTCTTAATGTTTACACTTTCTGCCACCATTACTTTGTCCACCATGATGCCATCTTTGGGTGTCTGCTTTGTTATCAACTTGTGACCAATCATATTCTGAGCCAACTTCAAAATTTCGTCACGATTTTTCGTCAAGTGAACACCTCCTTTGAACCCATTGTCGAAATGACCTTTTCCTCTGCCTCCGGCTAAGATCTGAGCCTTAACTACATACTCATCAGCCTTAAAGTCCGATAGCGGTTTAGAGTCTAATTTAGAATCAATAACCCGAAAGTCTTGGATTGAAACTTGATATTTTCTTAATAAGTCCTTACTGTGGAATTCTTGCAAGTTTAAGTTTCTCCTTGTTGATAATTGTGGACAATATCTCGGTGCCAACAAAGTTAAAAGTTTATAATTAGTTGATGTCTTTAAAACAGCCATAGCGAACTTTGTTCACTTACAGGAATCTTAACCTATAATGATAAAATGTCACAAACTTTAAATATTCTGTAAACATCCACTTACTAACTTTTAAATAATAGTAATTAAAACCGCCACAGTTAAAACTACATTCACCTTTTCAAATCACTTACAATAAGTAAGTAATAGGAATAAAAATGCTGCACATACGAGCTACTCCACTCGAGCCACCGATGATAATAAACGTAACGTAACGTCAAATTGACAAGTAGTAGAGCTGTCAAAGTTGATCTTGAATAAAACCACAAAGTTTCTGTCACAGACCCAGTTACGTATAAGAGTAACATTTCAAGTTTATGGTTTTTGGTTATTATTAGCTACTATAATATATTCTAATTGCACAAATGATGTTTTAGTAGTTATATTATGATGGTGCAAATGGTCCGTAAAATGATCATCACAATGTGTGATGTCCGTTATCTATGAGGCTGATAATTGAGTTAGAACTCATTTTCATTAAGCTAAAATAAAATAGTAATAAGCTGTGTGGCTTTCACACACAGCTTATCTATCTTTGAGAAAGGTGTGAAAATGTAAATGGTGTAGTCAAGTAATATTTTTCACAAATAGGAGCCTACATATACTTGTATTAAATATTTTACTCAAAAATCAACTAAAGCATTTTGATATTTTAAATTTACTTCTAATGGCAACACCAGAGTCTTAATGCCAACCTTCAAACTGAAGCGAACTTCCTTTTTCTCGTGTTCTTTTGACAACACGAGGTTATAATAGCTATTTGGCTTTAAAAGTATGTATTTTTCTTGAAATAGTAAATATTTTCATAGTTTTGTGAATTGTGATTGATAATAATAGATCAATATTTGTTTTTAGGCTAATACAATGGCTGAAGAAAATTGGAATGACGAAAATGTTGAGGCGGGCAGCATGGCTGTCGACAGCATGCCATTACCGCAGGCGGCTGACATTCCCGAAATCAAACTTTTCGGAAGATGGAGCTGTTATGATGTTCAGGTGTCCGACATGTCCCTGCAGGACTACATTTCAGTCAAGGAAAAGTACGCGAAATACTTGCCTCACTCTGCTGGCAGGTATGCCCACAAGCGTTTCCGTAAGGCCCAGTGCCCCATCGTTGAGCGTTTGACCAACTCTCTTATGATGCACGGACGTAACAACGGCAAGAAACTTATGGCCGTCCGTATTGTCAAGCACGCATTTGAAATCATCCACCTCCTGACTGGCGAAAACCCTCTGCAAGTGCTTGTGACAGCTATCATCAACTCTGGACCCCGTGAAGACTCCACTAGGATCGGTCGTGCCGGTACAGTGCGTCGTCAAGCTGTGGATGTGTCTCCTCTGCGCCGTGTGAACCAGGCTATCTGGTTATTGTGCACTGGTGCCCGAGAGGCTGCATTCAGGAACATCAAGACCATCGCTGAGTGTGTAGCTGACGAGCTTATCAACGCTGCTAAGGGTTCATCTAACTCTTATGCCATCAAGAAGAAGGATGAGTTGGAGCGTGTTGCTAAGTCCAACCGTTAATACTTTTACTTTAAGATATCTCTCAATAAAAAAAGTCAGAAAAATATGTTTTTAATTTATCTCTCACTACCTTTAACTCATATTTGTCATTCTATTTTTTGATAATGAACAAACAAACCATTATTGCTAGGCAATATTAACAACAAAGTTGATAATTGTTGTATTTCTTGCTAATAATTACAGATTTGATGCCTGAGCTCTCAAAAGTATTTTTTTATAGTATCTCAAAAGTAATTTATGAGCTTATAAAAATAGAAATTTATTAGTACCCAAAAGTAGTTAAAAGTAATTATAAAGTACCTTATTACTAAGTTAAAATATAATGAAGGCAATTGCAATAGTAAATTACTAGAAAGTCAAATTTGAATAATCAAAACGAAAAGTACAATACTGGTCAATTATCAGTGTAAATAAAGTTTCTATGAAACCCACTACAAGAAGTGGTAGTAAAGTCCAATAGAGTCAAATGGTCTAAGAAATTCTTTAGGAACCCTGCTGTTTACTAAATAATACTTGAATAGCTTGCACCTAGTATAGGTTTGATCAAGACTAAAGAGTTCTTTTAATAGCAAAAAATAGACTGCCTATTACTTCCTAATTCATAATCAAACAAAGACATTGTGGATAGCGTGTATAAACAAATGCACATGTCCACCGGGCACCGGTCCACGTTGGACCAAAAGTCAAACATGAGATTGAGTTATATTGACAATTGACATATATTTAATTTTCATTGAACAACATCACGGAGCAAATTGTACTTGCTCCGTGAACAACATCGAGCGAGATAGGGATGTGTATACAGAACATAACAGTCTCGATTTTAAGTCGTGACACTGAAATACGTATTTCATCATTTACTTTTTCTGAAGATTTTAGGTCCTAATCATATTTTGTGGGTATAATTAATTACGAAAATAGCAAAATTCCCTCATAAAAAATACACATATTTTTGTAATCTTAGTTTAATTCATACTTTAAGAGTTTCAGAAGAACGCTTTCTAGTTTTTTTTGTACTTATCAATTAAAATGTAATGTACGTTTTGCTGATAAATCAAATTATTGCATAAAAATGAAAACTATCAATCGATAATTAACAATTTAGATTTAGAAATCGATTAAAATCCACAACGACACTATTATAATTTGTCAATTCAGAATTTCGTGTCATGTCAGTGTCAAATATATCTATCTGTCGAGTGTCGTTGTCGTAGTGTCATAAAAATGTTAAAGTGAAAACATTCTCCTCGCTTAGCTACTTGCGTTGGAAATAAGCAAGTCAATTACGAAAGATCCGGTTAATCTGAAAAGTTTCATATTCATTACTAAGTCACATATACTTAGCTATAATGATACATAGCTTATTTATCATAAACCCATCTGGGTAAGTATACTGTTTGTATGACCACTAAGAAAGTAATAATTATCTACATAAATCCTTCGGAAACAATCAAAACCAATTTCTATAAAAGTAGTTTAATACACTACAAAGCTAAAGCTCTGTGTACTTTGCTTATATATTATGTACCTTAATTGCTTCCAAAACTTCCAATTGGAGTGCTTACAAAAATGATTTTAATTTCTTTACAGGGATGTGTTTCTAGAGAAGCACTGGCGGAGTGTTATACCAAGATCAGTGTGTGACTACTATTTAGAAGCTCAGCGTGCCTCACCCAATGTATGTACCAATACTTGCCTCCTTTTCAAATTTCTTCATCTTAATTTGCCAGTCCATTTTTGCTTGTATCTTTACACACACACTCAATTGACACACACAAACAAACTCATTTTCTAAACTAATAGACAATGTAATGCATTAGTACTTCTATTAAAAAGTACTCAACAAATAGGTCAGTTGACATTGTTTATGTTTTGCAGGATGTGCCTCCCGTGTTGGCAGCACCGCACCACTACCTGATATCTATACAGAGAGGTGGAGTAGCACTAGTGGCTGTGTGTACTCAGGAAGTGGCACCCCTGTTTGTGATAGAGTTCTTGCATAGAGTTGTTGATACATTCCAGGTTTGTCAATGTGATAAGATATTATCATAATATGTCTTGTTGACTTCCTCTTAAAGTACTCTTTCAAGTAGTAGTTAAGTTTCAATAGTCAGCTCTAACAATGAAAAAGGAGTAATTCATAGTGTGGCGTCTGATAGGGGAGAATGGAAGAAAAAAATGTGTTGCGCTAACCCCAAGTAAAATGGGATAAGTGCAGGAAGATCAAGATGAGTCAGCTCTAACAACATACTTGTTTTTTTTATATAATTTAGCTGAGTAACTGTTATTTACTAAGCTGAATAAATATGAATTGTTTTAAATTTTAAACTAAGCTATATTATGTATAATTAAATTACTAATTTTATGTAACTTTTTCACTTTCAGGATTACTTTTCAGACTGTACAGAGACTATTATTAAAGAGAATTATGTAGTAGTGTATGAGGTAAGATATTTAAAACAGCAAATATATTATTATGGTTTACATGAAAATTGAAATAAATATTCCTTTTGTTTTACAGTTATTAGATGAAATGCTTGACAATGGCTTCCCTCTGGCCACAGAGAGTAATATATTGAAAGAACTGATCAAACCACCAAACATTTTGAGGACTATCGCAAATACTGTAACTGGTAAATCAAAGTAAGTAATGATTTGTTTATTGTCTCAATCAAAATGAAAAATGTGTCGTGAAACATTTGATTACACATAGAAGTCTATAGAACAACACCATAAATCATTCTAGAGAAATATCTGGGGCTACATTGTAATGTTATAAAAAACTATAATTATTCCATGTGTAGAATTCAATCAGTTCATCTTACTTAAAAATGGTGTATTAATTTAATAAACCCTTATCTTCAAAATACACTAAACTAGACTTAAATATTAAATAATATATCTTCCGGTCAATATTTATGTTGAAATATAGTTATCTTCTATGGTATTAGTTAATGTTCTTCATGATTGTAATATTTTGTTTCCAGTGTGTCTTCAATACTGCCTTCTGGTCAGCTATCGAACGTGCCGTGGCGGCGCTCGGGTGTCAAGTACGCCAACAACGAGGCTTACTTCGATGTGGTCGAAGAAGTCGACGCCATTATTGACAAAAGTGGTGCCACTGTGTCCGCTGAAATACAGGGTTATGTATGTATCTACTTAGTATTTGATATGTGTTAATGAATGAGTTCATACAACTTATAAAAAGGACAATATCAAACACTATATTTACCGTTTTTTTTCAGATTGATTGCTGCATAAAATTAAGTGGAATGCCAGATCTGACCCTTACGTTTGTAAATCCTCGATTATTCGATGACGTATCATTCCATCCATGTGTTAGATTTAAACGTTGGGAGGTAAGCTGAACCTTATTTCGTTGTTTGGAAAACGCTAATAAACATCCCAAAAGTCATGAAATCAAATGGAACATAATAAGTACCAACAATAGTAAATAAGCTTTATTTTTCATTTGTAAAGTTAAAACCTTACCTCTTTAAGGGTGTGGGGCAGGCATATGTCGAATTTATACACCTGAATAAGAATATGTTGGTTACATCTCTGCCCTGATTGGATTAAAGATAAAGATCATTTATTTCTTAGAATATAGTACAATCTAGGTGTAAAAATTTAAACATTATGATGTGCCATTTCTGGTGTACAAATATTAACCTAATATTATATTAGCAAGATAGGCCTTGCATTGCTCTATGCTAATGGTAAAATTCCTATAAGAACTTATGAATATTTGTTCACCATTCTAGATAAAGGCCCACTCGCACATGACTATTTTATAATTATAATTTCCTAACGTAACACATTTTATTAATCATTATATTTTTTATTCCAGTCGGAAAGAATACTATCATTCATACCGCCGGACGGTAATTTCCGGCTGATGTCGTACCACATCGGGTCGCAGAGTGTGGTCGCGATCCCGATATACGTGCGGCACAACCTCACGCTGCGGTCCAATGGGGACCAGGGCAGGTTGGACCTCACTGTTGGACCTAAACAAACCATGGGAAGGACTTTAGAAAGTAAGTATACATTATTAAATTAATACTAGCTGTTGCCCGCACTTCGTTCAGGAGAAAAGAAAATAGGGATGAAGATATAAAAGTATAGATGTTGGCCGATTCTAGACCTACTCAATATGCTCAAAAAATTTCAAGAAAATGGGTCCAGCCGTTTTTGAGGAGTATGGTAAGGAAATTTTATAGATAAGATATTAGGAAGTAGTTCATCTGACTTTGACTTCGTCACTGGATAATTTCTTGTGACGGGATGTCACCTGTTCAGCTTCGTTAATAATCGATTTGACAATTTCGACTCTATAGTATTTTTTCAAATTTTATACTGCTAGTAGTGTTGGCCACATTGATTGCAGAGCAATGGGCAAGGTTTAAATTAATTGACAAGTATTTATTTCATTAGTCGAAATTATAAATACCTACGTAGTGATAACGACACGTTACAAGCTGTCATGTTATATGAATCGTAATAGGTTTCATCTAATCATTGAAATGCATTATTTTTCTTTCAGATGTAGCATTAGAGATCTGTATGCCTAAATGCGTGTTGAACTGCTCGCTAACGGCCAACCAAGGGAAATACTCCTACGACCCGGTCAGTAAGGTGCTGCTGTGGGATATAGGACGAATTGAACTGCCAAAACTGCCTAATATTAGAGGAACTGTAAGTATTACGTATAAATACTATTTGGTTGTACTTATATAACTGTGTCACTAGCGTTCTCACGTAGAGAAAGAATGAACATTGATTGATTTCCGTTACCATTTCTTGAACTGACTGAGACTGCAATAATTATTGTTGCGTAGGAATAGTAGTCGGAGTTTTCCAAACTTTATGGTGTCACTGTGCGCGACGTGTCGTTTGTTCGATCACCTTGTAGGACAAGAATTTGTGCCATCCACAAATGCTTGTTCTGAGCCTGGGTGTGTTTGTGCATATGGATTGAATGTCTGTCAAACCTCTACGGCACAAGAATTAAATTCATTAGAGCAGGAGTCGTTTTTAAAAATAAAATAAAAAAAAAGTTACAGACAAAACAAAGCTATTTGAAACTGAACAATTACTAACCACTATGTTTATTATTTACCCATATAAAACTTTTTTTTACCATTTCAGGTATCAGTAGCTTTAGGAGCGGACACAGCGGGTGCGAACCCGAGCATCAACGTCCACTTCACGATCCCGCAGCTAGCAGTGAGCGGGCTGCGCGTCAGCCGCCTCGACATGTACGGGGCCAAGTACAAGCCCTTCAAGGGCGTCAAGTACATCACTAAGGCCGGCAAGTTCCACGTGAGGATGTGATCCGAGGCCGACGCGCGGGACCCTTGGATGTGCCTGTCCATGTCTGCGACCAGTGAACGATAGTGCAAGTGTTGTTGAACTAAAGGTTACATGTAAATTTTAAGCTAAGATAGGAAGAATTGTGCTGATGAATCCACCTAGGGTCTTGCATCTTAAAGTAATATTGTTGAATTGTCAAAAAACAAACGCCGCTCTATACCGTTTAGTGCGTCTTTCACAACTAAAACAGTTCTGCTTGAGGTGGTGGTGGGCCCTCTGCACGCGTAAATGATTTGTCCAATCACGTGCGTTGACGTCCTTGCGTGCGCAAGTGTATTAGCCAATCAGAAGCGTCGATGCCTAGATAATAGCGCGCGAAATTTCGTAATTGTTGATAGTTCTAGTGTTACCTAATAGTTCAATGAGTGTCCTGAATAATGCGAATCTTGGAATTTTCTACGATGTGCGATCAAAGTTTATGAATCTTTGTATGTTTATTCATAATATTATTCATATGTCAACATATTCATGTCAAAATTTAGTTTAAATTGTACATACATATTATATTCAATGTTATACATATTAAAACATTATTAAGTAATAACAAAACTTTTATTGTACAATGCAAAGTTAATCTACAAATTATTCAATAAGTAGGGAAAGAATATTAAAATAAAGTATCACTATACATTATAATTATCTATCATTATCAAGTGAATTAAAATATAA
Organism: Chrysodeixis includens; assembly: GCA_941860345.1. NCBI lineage: Eukaryota > Metazoa > Arthropoda > Insecta > Lepidoptera > Noctuidae > Chrysodeixis > Chrysodeixis includens. The sequence continues at coordinate 6,211,527 of OW796093.1, read as the reverse complement.
TTAAACTTGTGCCACTACTTGACTAACTTTTATCTGCAAGCTAACTTACAAATGCAAATAGTTTATCTTGATATCTTAATGGCATCGAGATTTCTTCGCATAGCCGTCACTTCGTTTTCCAACTTGCATGCTATAACCTGTGAGGCGTCTTTATCTCTGAAGTACCGCTGCACGAGGACAGACATCAGCGCTGGATACTCTTTGAGGACGCTGGCTTCCACATCACGCTCCTATAAAAAAACAACTAAAAATCTATCTGACATCATCATCATCGTTTTGCCCTTATCCCATTTTACTTAGGGGTATCACCTATCAGACGTCACAGTATCATTTACTCCTTTTTCATTCATAACCTTCCTTCCTTCCTTTTACAATCAATCCATCTTTGGCCTTTCTCTTCCTTTCCATCCATCCACAAAACAAAAAACCATCTGACATGTGCAATTGGGCAATATTTTCAGCTCACTTCAAGCTGTTATGGCACATATGGTACTCAAAGCGACGTGACTATGTATTGGTAAAAGAATTTCCAAAATCGGTTCAGTTGATCCTGAGATTACCCTTTATAACTTCACAAACTTTACCTGTTTTTAATATTAGTATGGATATAACAATCGTTACGACTTACGAAAAAGTTATCCCTTTTAAATTTCCCATTTGAAAGTCCAACCTACCCATAGTGCAATCTGGCTACGGACCCATTGCGAATTACGTTGTCAATTTATACGCACGTAATCATATTTCTAACTACATAACAGCACAGTGCACACCACGCCGTATGTTTCCCTTAACAAATCAAAGGAGATGATAATGCGTAAATTATTCAGAAACGGGGCTGTGTAGATTTATGTTCCATTGTATTCTTTTGTGAATTAAGTAATTTCATTCACAGATACATTGATACGGGTGTTTATGGCGAGTTACGTTATATTTTATGTGAATATCAGAAAAAGAGGTGATAAAGATCACGCTCATATTTCAACAGTTACAATTGTGACTAAGTTTTACAGAAAAAAAAATGTGGGACTGAATGAAGAACAGCTTGGAAAAATATGAAAATATGATAAAGTTAGATCTAACTTAAATAATCAGGTTGGTACAGTGACGAGCAAATACATGTACCTATACACGACCTAACAGTTGCAGTAGATTTCTGTTAAATTTTCTGAAGCTGTTATGAAAATATAAGTATTCCTTAAATTCTAAACTGGCTGTACTTGATAAAACAACAAATATTTTCTTGTTCTACAGTTTTGCAACATTGTCGACCTACGCTTTGGATAAACACACGTTGTTAGGGCTAGTGCCAGTCTTTGTCGCCGTCTATTAACTATCTTATTTCATCATTAAAAATGCGATATTAAAAATTTCCTATTTTAGAAATTGCTCGAAAACAAAAAGTATTTAACTACAATACGTACAATGTAACAACAGTAATACGGGGACCACCGCGCGTACACTCCAGGGGGTCTCTTGAGCTTGGTGCAGAACCACTCCACCACGTTGCCCATCCCAGATGCTGTGGGTATCAGGTTGAAGGGTGACGGCAACGTTGTCTGGAGCATGTAGTCTATATACACCTATAATTATAAGCAAGCAAGCAATTATTTAAAGTATTCCGTGTGTGTAAAATGTCGCGGTAGCCTTGCGGTTTTATGCGTGGATTTGTGTGCACGAGGTGCAGGTTCAATCCCCAGCACAGGCAAGTACTAATATGACTTTTTTTAATTATATGTACTTTCTTAATTATTTTATGGCACTAATGACAAACGGTGAAGGAAAACATCGTGAGGAAACCTGGATTTCAAAACTTGAAGTTGAAATCGCCAATCCGCAATGAGCTAGAGAGGTGATCAATGCTCAAACCTTCCCTATATAGGAAGAGGCCTGTGCTCAATAGTGGGACGTATATAGACTGGTTTATTATTATTATTTTATATTTCGTATGAACGAGAAAATTTAGTATTGATGTGACCGAGTAGTCACATCCATATAACATGGATATGAGAGTAGCAAATAAAATTAAATAATATCAACTGATAAAGGTATCCATAGAGATCTTAAATTATGTGGGTGAATTTAGCAGATCAATGTCCACCAGATCAAAAAAAAAGAGAGTTCTATTCGCATGCAGCTGAGTTCTATGGTTCCTGATAGTTTTAAGAAATAGTTCTGCTGTTTTTACCCCAAAAAATTTAAATTAATGAAATGCTCTGCTAACTTCCATAGCAGATCGAAAACTCGAAAATATCATTTTCATTGCCTTATAATATATTTCCACAGCCTAGAACTCTTTTGTTTTAGACAGAACTATAGCAGAATTGCAATGCACAATTCGATTCGAGTCCAGAACTCACGTCCCAGTGCCAGCAGAGCATGTGCAAAAACTTGAAAACTCGAAAAATATCATTTTTATCATTTGTAAAACTGCTCACAGGCTAGAACTCTTTCGTTTTAGACAGAACTATAGCAGAACTGCAATGCACAATTCGATTCGAGACCAGAACTCACGTCCCAGTGCCAGCAGAGCATGTGCAAAAACTTGAAAACTCGAAAAATATCATTTTTATCATTTGTAAAACTGCTCTCAGGCTAGAACTCTTTCGTTTTAGACGGAACTATAGCAGAACTGCAATGCACAATTCGATTCGAGTCCAGAACTCATGCCCTAGTGCCAGCAGAGCATGTGCAAAAACTTGGAAACTCGAAAAATATCATTTTTATCATTTGTAAAACTGCTCACAGGCTAGAACTCTTTCGTTTTAGACAGAACTATAGCAGAACTGCAATGCACGATTCGATTCGAGTCCAGAACTCACGTCCCAGTGCCAGCAGAGCATGTAAGAATGTTTCAAAACTCACAAATTATCATTTTTATCACTTGTCAAATTGCTCACAGGCTGGAACTCTTTTGCGATCCGCCCACATCTGCAACAGTGGGCGGAGAGGCGGTACGGAAAACTGACGTACCGCCTCACGCAGGTGTTGACCGGACACGGGGCCTTCGGGCACTACTTGTGCCGAGTGGCCCGCAGAGAGGCCACCACAGCGTGTCACCAGTGCGGTGGTCCTGACGACACCGCACTGCACACGCTGGCCCTGTGTCCGGCCTTCGATGGGCCTCGCGCCGTCCTCGTGTCGTGTCGGAGTAGACGTCTTCGCGCTGCCGGCTGTTGTCGCAGCCGCGCTCAGCAGCCCCGCAGCGTGGGACGCACTGGCCTCCTTCTGCGAGACCGTTATGTCGCAGAAGGAGGCCGCAAAGTGCGTCCGGGGAAAACGATCCGGACGCGCCCCAAATACGCCGACGTCGGGTGGGGCGGCGAAGGGCCGCTAAAGAGCGCGCCCTTTCGCCCTTAGCAGGGTCCGGGCGGTGGCACGGGGGTGCCACCGTCTGTAGTAGAGTACCCACGACGGGGGGCCACATTCGGTGCTAAGGGTGTGGTCCCAGTATCAGGCGAGGAGGCCGACGCCCTTTACACGTCGGCCTCCAACATATTTTGCGAAAGAGCAATCCGCTGGCCGAAAAACGAGGCCAGCGGAAGCCCGCGGTCGGTGCATGAAGTAATGCTATGCGATGCCATGCACCGACACCAAAACGCGGATGACGTAGCACAGCGGTTCAGGTTTAGTCAGTAAAAGTCTGACACTACCCGCGGCTCCCCCCGGGGTCGCGGGTGTCCATGAGGATTCCCCCGCTTTACCAAAAAAAAAAAAAAAGGTTTGGTTTTTAGTTAGGTTAGGTTTTTAGTTAAATTTGGTTTTTAGTTAGGTTAGGTTTGGTTTTTAGTTAGGTTAGGTTAGTTTAGGTCTTTAGTTAGGTTAGGTTTTTAGTTAGGTTAGGTTAGTTTAGGTCTTTAGTTAGGTTAGGTTTTTAGTTAGGTTAGGTTAGGTTTGGTTTTTAGTAAGGTTAGGTTAGGTTTGGTTTTTAGTTAGGTTAGGTTTTTAGTTAGGTTAGGTTAGTTTAGGTCTTTAGTTAGGTTAGGTTTTTAGTTAGGTTAGGTTAGGTTTGGTTTTTAGTAAGGTTAGGTTAGGTTTAGTTTTTAGTTAGGTTAGGTTAGGTTTGGTTTTTAGTTAGGTTAGGTTTTTAGTTGGGTTAGGTTAGGTTTTGTTTTAGTTAGGTTAGGTTAGATTTGGTTTTTAGTTAGGTTAGGTTAGGTTTGGTTTTTAGTTAGGTTAGGTTTTTAGTTAGGTTAGGTTAGGTTTGGTTTTTAGTTAGCTTAGGTTAGGTTTGGTTTTTAGTTAGGTTAGGTTTTTAGTTAGGTTAGGTTAGGTTAGGTTTTTAGTTAGGTTAGGTTAGGTTTGGTTTTTAGTTAGGTAAGGTAAGGTTTGGTTTTTAGTTAGGTTAGGTAAGATTAGGTTTTTAGTTAGGTTAGGTTAGGTTAGGTTTGGTTTTCAGTTAGGTTAGGTTAGGTTTTTAGTTAGGTTAGGTTAGGTTTTGAGTTAGGTTAGGATAGGTTTGGTTTTTAGTTAGGTTAGGTTAGGTTTGGTTTTTAGTTAGGTTAGGTTAGGTTTTTAGTTAGGTTACTTTAGGTTTTGAGTTAGGTTAGGTTAGGTTTGGTTTTGAGTTAGGTTAGGTTAGGTTTGGTTTTAAGTTAGGTTAGGTTAGGTTTGGTTTTTAGTTAGGTTAGGTTAGGTTTTGAGTTAGGTTAAGTTAGGTTTGGTTTTTAGTTAGGTTAGGTTAGGTTTGGTTTTAAGTTAGGTTAGGTTAGGTTTAGTTTTTAGTTAGGTTAGGTTAGGTTTGGTTTTTAGTTAGGTAAGGTTAGGTATGGTTTTTAGTTAGGTTAGGTTTGGTTTTTAGTTAGGTTAGGTTAGGTTTGGTTTTAGTTAGGTTAGGTTAGATTAGGTTTTTAGTTAGGTTAGGTTAGGTTTTTAGTTAGGTTAGGTTAGGTAAGGTTTTAAGTTAGGTTAGGTTAGGTTTGGTTTTCAGTTAGGTTAGGTTAGGTTTGGTTTGGTTTTTAGTTAGGTTAGGTTAGGTTTGGTTTTGAGTTAGGTTAGGTTAGGTTTGGTTTTCAGTTAGGTTAGGTTAGGTTTGGTTTTTAGTTAGGTTAGGTTAGGTTTTGAGTTAGGTTAAGTTAGGTTTGGTTTTTAGTTAGGTTAGGTTAGGTTTGGTTTAAGTTAGGTTAGGTTAGGTTTAGTTTTTAGTTAGGTTAGGTTAGGTTTGGGTTTTTAGTTAGGTAAGGTTAGGTATGGTTTTTTGTTAGGTTAGGTTTGGTTTTTAGTTAGGTTAGGTTAGGTTTGGTTTTTGTTAGGTTAGGTTAGGTTAGGTTTTTAGTTAGGTTAGGTTAGGTAAGGTTTTAAGTTAGGTTAGGTTAGGTTTGGTTTTCAGTTAGGTTAGGTTAGGTTAGGTTTGGTTTGGTTTTTAGTTAGGTTAGGTTAGGTTTGGTTTTGAGTTAGGTTAGGTTAGGTTTGGTTTTCAATTAGGTTAGGTTAGGTTTGGTTTTTTAGTTAGGTTAGGTTTTTAGTTGGGTTAGGTTAGGTTTGGTTTTTAGTTAGGTTAGGTTAGATTTGGTTTTTAGTTAGGTTAGGTTTGGTTTACTTTTTAGTTAGGTTAGGTTAGGTTTACTCTGCATGAAGTAGTACTATGCACTGCCATGCACCGACACAAAAACGCGGATGACGTAGCACAGCGGTTGAGGTTTAGTCAGTAAGAGTCTGACACTACCCGCGGCTCCCCCCGGGGTCGCGGGTGTCCATGAGGATTCCCCCGCTTTACCAAAAAAAAAAAAAAAAAAGGTTAGGTTTACTTTTTAGTTAGGTTAGGTTAGGTTTGGTTTTTAGTTAGGTTAGGTTAGGTTTGGTTTTTAGTTAGGTTAGGTTAGGTTTACTTTTTAGTTAGGTTAGGTTAGGTTTACTCTGCATGAAGTAGTACTATGCACTGCCATGCACCGACACAAAAACGCGGATGACGTAGCACAGCGGTTGAGGTTTAGTCAGTAAGAGTCTGACACTACCCGCGGCTCCCCCCGGGGTCGCGGGTGTCCATGAGGATTCCCCCGCTTTACCAAAAAAAAAAAAAAAAAAGGTTAGGTTTACTTTTTAGTTAGGTTAGGTTAGGTTTGGTTTTTAGTTAGGTTAGGTTAGGTTTGGTTTTTAGTTAGGTTAGGTTAGGTTTGGTTTTTAGTTAGGTTAGGTTAGGTTTGGTTTTTAGTTAGGTTACGTTAGGTTTTTAGTTAGGTTAGGTTTGGTTTGGTTTTGAGTTAGGTTAGGTTTAGTTTTTAGTAAAAACCAAACCTAACCTAACTAAAAATCAAACCTAACCTAACTAAAAACCAAACCTAACCTAACCTAACTAAAAACTAAACCTAACCTAACCTAACTTAAAACCAAACCTAACTAACCTAACTAAAAACCAAACCTAACTTACCTAACTCAAAACCAAACCTAACCTAACTAAAAACCAAACCTAACCTAACCTAACTGAAAACCAAACCTAACCTAACCTAACTCAAAACCAAACCTAACCTAACCTAACTCAAAACCTAAAGTAACCTAACTAAAAACCTAACCTAACCTAACTAAAAACCAAACCTAACCTAACCTAACTAAAAACCAAACCTATCCTAACTCAAACCTAACCTAAACCTAACCTAACTAAAAACCAAACCTAACCCTAACCTAACCTACAAAACCTAACCTAACCTAAAACCAAACCTAACCTAACCTAACTAAAACCAAACTAACAAACCAACTAACCTAACCTAACTAAAACCAAACCTAACCACTAACTAACCAAAACCTAACCTAACCAAACTAACAAAACCAAACCTAACCTACCTACAAAACCTAACCTAACTAACAAACAAACCTAACCTAACCAACTAAACCTAACCAACCTAACCTAACCAAAACCTAACCTAACTACAACCAAACCTAAAAACCAAACCTAACCTAACTAAAACCAAACCTAACCTAACTAAAAAACCAAACCTAACCTAACCAAATAAAACCAAACCTAACAACCTAACTACAAACCAAACCTAACCTAACCTAACCAAAACCAAACCTAACCTAACCTAAAACCTAACTAACCTAACCAACCAACCTAACCTAACCTAACTAAAAACCAAACCAAACCTAACCTACCACTAAACCAACCTAACCTAACCTAACCAAACCAAACCTAACCTAACTAAAACCTAACCTAACCTAACCTAAACCTAACCTAACCTAACCTAACTAAAACCAAACCTAACCTAACCTAACTAAAACAACAACCTAACCTAACTAAACAACCTAACCTAACTAACCAACCTAACCTAACTAAAACCAAACAACTAACCTAACCCAACTAAAAACCTAACCTAACTAAAAACCAAACCTAACCTAACCTAACTAGAAAACCAAACCTAACCTAACCTAACTCAAAACCAAACCTAACCTAACTAAAAACCAAACCAAACCTAACCTAACCTAACTGAAAACCAAACCTAACCTAACCTAACTAAAACCTAACTAACTAACCTAACTAAAAACCTAACCTAACCTAACTAAAAACCTAATCTAACCTAAACCTAACCTAACTAACTAACAAACCTAACCTAACCTAACTAAAAACCAAACCTAACCTAACTAAAAACCAAACCTAACCTAACTAAAAACCATACCTAACCTAACTAAAAACCAAACCTAACCTAACCTAACTAAAAACCTAACCTAACCTAACCTAACTAAAAACCAAACCTAACCTAACCTAAAAACCAAACCTAACTTAACCTAACTCAAAACCTAACCTAACCTAACTAAAACCAAACCTAACCTAACCTAACCTCAAACTAAAAAACCTAACCTAACCTAACTAAACTAAACCTAACTAAAAACCAAACCAAACCTAACTAAAAACAAACCTAACCTAACCTAACAAAAAACTAAACCTAACCTAACAAAAAACCTAAACAAACCTAACTAAAATCAAAACCTAACTTAACCTAACTCAAAACCTAACCTAACCTAACTAAAAACCTAACCTAACCTAACTAAAAACCAAACCTATTCTAACCTAACTAAAAACTAAACCTAACCTAACCTAACCTAACCTAACTAAAAACCAAACCTAACCTAACCTAACTAAAAACCTAACCTAACCTAACTAAAAACCAAACCTAACCTAACCTAACTAAAAACCAAACCTAACCTAACCTAACTCAAAACCTAACCTAACCTAACTAAAAACCAAACCTAACCTAACTAAAAACCAAACCTAACCTAACTAAAAACCTAACCTAACCTAACTAAAAACCTAACTAAAAACCAAACCTAACCTAAGCTAACTAAAAACCAAGCCTAACCTAACCTAACTGAAAACCAAACCTAACCTTACTAAAAACCAAACCTAACCTAACCCCTTTTTTTTTTTGTTTTGGTAAAACGGGGGAATCCTCATGGACACCCGCGACCCCGGGGGAAGCCGCGAGTAGTGTCAGACTCTTACTGACTAAACCTGAACCGCTGTGCTACGTCATCCGCGTTTTGGTTTCGGTGCATGGCAGCGCATAGCATTACTTCATGCACCGACCGCGGGCTTCCGCTGGCCTCGTTTTTCGGCCAGCGGGTTGCTCTTTCGCAAAATATGTTGGAGGCCGACGTGTAAAAGGCGTCGGTCTCCTCGCCTGATACTGGGACCACACCCATAGCACCGAATGTAGCCCCCCGTCGTGGGTACTCTACTACAGACGGTGGCACCCCCGTGCCACCGCCCGGACCCTGGTTAGGGCGGAAGGGCGCACTCATGAGCGGCCCTTCGACGCCCCACCCGACGTCGGCGTATTTGGGGCGCGTCCGGATCGTTTTCCCGGCCGCACTCTGCGGCCTCCTTCTGCGACATAACGGTCTCGCAGAAGGAGGCCAGTGCGCCCCACGCTGCGGGGCTGCTGAGCGCGGCTGCGACAACAGCCGGCAGCGCGAAGACGTCTGCTCCGCCCAGCGCAGACACGAGGACGGCGCGAGGCCCATCGGGACACAGGGCCAGCGTGTGCAGTGCGGTGTCGTCAGGATCACCGCACTGGTGACACGCTGTGGTGGCCTCTCTGCGGGCCACCCGGCACAAGTAGTGCCCGAAGGCCCCGTGTCCGGTCAACACCTGCGTGAGGCGGTACGTCAGTTTTCCGTACCGCCTCTCCGCCCACTGTTGCAGATGTGGGCGGATCGCAAAAGAGTTCTAGCCTCTGCGCAACTTTACAAGTGATAAACATGATATTTTTTGAGTTTTTAAACATTCTCACATGCTCTGCTGGCACTGGGACGTGAGTTCTGGACTCGAATCGAATTGTGCATTGCAGTTCTGCCATAGTTCTGTCTAAAACAAAAGAGTTCTAGCCTGTGAGCAGTTTTACAAATGATAAAAATGATATTTTTCGAGTTTTTAAGTTTTTGGACATGCTCTGCTGGCACTGGGACGTGAGTTCTGGACTCGAATCGAATTGTGCATTGCAGTTCTGCTATAGTTCTGTCTAAAACAAAAGAGTTCTAGCCTGTGAGCAGTTTTACAAATGATAAAAATTATATTTTTCGAGTTTTTAAGTTTTTGGACATGCTCTGCTGGCACTGGGACGTAAGTTCTGGACTCGAATCGAATTGTGCATTGCAGTTCTGCTATAGTTCTGTCTAAAACAAAAGAGTTCTAGGCTGTGGGAATATATTATAAGGCAATGAAAATGATATTTTCGTGTTTTCGATCTGCTATGGAAGTTAGCACACCATTTTTTAAATTGGCTTTTTTTGGGACAAAAACGTCAGAACTATTTTTGAAAACTATCAGGAACTATAGAACTTACCTGCATGCGAATAGAACTCTCTTTATTTTTTTGATTTGCTGTACATTGATCTGCTAAGTTCACCCACATTCTTAAATTATGGTCTTTCTAATGGCAATCGTCAAAACAAACATAGATTTATGAAACGCCCTGTAGCGTTTCATAAATCTTTAGTTACCAACTTAATGAAATAATGCCGTGCCCTACAGGGTCCATACTGTACTATATTAAAATTTTATGTACCACCTTTTAAACATATGGAGTGCAATAAATGTATTGAGTGTTAAAATTATGAGTACGAGTTGGTGATACAATAACCTACATACAAAGATCCTCCAAGGTGGAGAGTGTAAATTCCAACAGCAAAACTTAAATCAACGGAAGCTTTAATTGCATTTAACAATCAGCAAACAACGATAACATGTCCCAGATATTTTTATTTTATCAAATGTGGTCGAATTTTTATCTTTCATGGAAACGCTAAAGGAAGTAGCCCACACTTTCATTCGTCGAGTATTGGGCAATTTCGATAGTTCATTAAGGTTTTACAGCTGTGCAAACTTTCATTAAGGTACGTATACGTACAACCTATATACCCACTAACATGGAAGTGTGGTTTGTGCCGTACTAAAATACCACAAGTCTTTTTTTGTTTTCCGGGGTGAAACGCTAATGACTTCAATCCACGCCGAGGGCACGGCGTGGGGTTATGTCGGACTTTCACAGACTCAAAACATCCCGCGCCCTTCTACTACCTAAGTCAGAGTCACGGGTTCGCTCGCACATGCTCTAGGCTGTGTGGCTCTGGCTGACTTCTGTCCGAAAAGAACTACAAGTCTCTTGCTATGGGACTTCTAGAATATTGACAATTTACATTTTAGAGCACGAGTATAAAGCCCCGTCCTTTTTCTGTAGTTTTAAAATATACAGCAATTGAAATTCATGATTTCGTTTACTTATTAGAACAGAAAAGCACGAAGCTAGACCAGCCCGGGTTTGTTTCCCACGTGTGCAATAAAATGCTTCTAAATATTCCCTGTTTAACATACATAGACATACGATATAGGTTCCGGACCAAATACGGAACATTCCGCATCGGGTCTAGCCAGTTAATCTGTCACCTCGTATCTATTGCTGTCACACTATCGATGTTGCTATCCTACTGCAACTTAGACAGACTTCAACGAATTATAATGAGCAAGATAAGAATCGATTTGTTTTAAAAGGTATAACTTTTCTGGGAAAACTTTTTATATCTTCAACTGCAAAATATTTCGCAGTGGACGCAGACATGTTTTAGATTTATTACCCTAGGAACACAGCTACTACTAAACCATTATTTGTGTGATCTAGTCCTGTTGTTAAGGTCCCTGTGGTACCTATAAATATTCTTTAGCTGTGGTTCGTTAAAACTGTATTATTGTAACAGGCCAGTCAATGCTATCTTTATGAAGCTATCCGCATTCAGAAACGCGTCTATATAACGGCTCGGGCATCCTTAACTACAGCCTGCTTTTGGCTGATATTTTCAATTTAGACAGCTTTTAACCCAGAATGAAGGTACTGTAGGCAGCAAGCCTTTTTAGAAAGGAGTTTTTACGTTTCTGGTCATATATGTGTGGCTAAATGTGTTATTACCATGTAAGTGTTTGACCTAGAGATGCAAGCGACTATTTTACACTAAAGATCTTGACAGTTTTGGTTTATACCTTAATAGGCTGAGCAAACCTTTCTATAGGTACCTAAATATAATTATTTCGTCTTAAGAATCATTGATACATTTTATTAGTCCTACTTTAATTTTAGTAGAGTAAAAGCAGCAACTAATCAGATGAATATTTCAAAAATTAAACCTTACCTCTGTTTTCCCAAACGTCCATTCTATATCAACATTATCATTCACTCGTTGAAAAGTATTAGACATGGTTGCAATGAGCATGTTTAGTACAACTATAACAGATATTACTTCAAAACCTGTAACAAAATATCTTTGTTTAATTTAATTTTTTACTCGTCAGAAAACTAGGTTACTTTTTGTCTACCTAGTAGCTGAACGGTAGGCGGTATCCAAGAGGCGTAAAATTACGCACGACAATTTAGAAACAACTACATAAATAATACTGTTACATAATTATATGTTCATTTGCAACTCAATGTTTGTTCTAAGTACCATTCATCATTTAGATTAAGATCACAAAGTTGGCAGAAGAGCATCTTACATCCAAAACAAAAGTATCCGACGCGCTCCGTGTATGCGTGTCTATTCTCACGAGCTTTACCAAACTTCCAATCCCGGGTGTTTTCCAAAACCACGTCTGCACTCTCCAATGGAGCCATACAAAACAATGCCCAGAACAACGTGTTCAAAGTGTCTGATAAGCTTGTGAATGAAGACACCTAAAATAGAACCGCCAAAATAAAACACTGATAATTATTTTTTTTTTATGGCAAGCAATAAACTTTGATAAGAAAGCCTTCATGGGAACCGTGTAAATGTTTTACATAGACAGATCATCCGGTTTTTGTTCAACAACTAATGTAAAGTAACAGTAAACGTTTCTTTGTAAGCTGCAATGATCCGTGAAATAAGCTGCAGACAATGTGAACTAATCATTAAACGCGAAAGCTCGTATAACGTAGAGTTCCTACTGGGTTTACCGTCGTCTAGTCATATTGTTAACTTTACATTTATAAGGAAATAAGTTGTGGATGGAAGTGAGCAGCAAAATGTATAAACTTACAAATAATAGTATGATAGTTCAAGTAAGAATGTACCTACGACTAAAAACAAGTCTAGCGTATAATTTCAACTTAAAAAATGCTCAAGCAGTAAAACTTTGCCATTTATTTATAAGAACGGCATGATTTTTATTTCACATTAACCTACTCTGTTTACTCATGTTTTAAAAATGTCATATGTGTGTAAACCCAAAACAACCATTAAATCCCGTTACTGTCTGCAGGTTAAAGTTTAATTTGATGGGCATCATATTTTACAGTCAAACTATGTACGAGTACTTATTTCAACATATTAGCTACGTTTTCTAGGTAATATGGAATTACTGTTTACCTGAACGGTTTTCATTCCAAATTCATCTTCGTACACCATGCCATCATAATATTGGTAAAAGCGAGCGAGGCCCGCGGCGAACGCACTTATAATAATTGCAAATACTATGATGTATTTGTAAATATCGATCGTCATTTTTCCTAATGATACCTGCAAAACGTAACTGTACCTTGAGGAACCAAAGCTACAATTTCTACCATATATGACTCTACTAGTTCAGATGTTGGTCAAACTAATGCAACTTGTACAATGTTTGCTTCGCACTGAGCGGGCTCATGAAACAGTAAAACCAAAGAAGGAGATCTAATTTGAATAAAGGTATGTTTGCAACATTTTCTAACGAAGGCATTCTTACATAGAATCAATGCGGCATTTAAATGTAAGATCAGCATACCTGTAGTGGCCCTAGATGGTAGTTCAACTGGCATAGGAACATAAGTCGGAGGAAAGCGAATATAGTGGCGAGGCAGAACGTGCCCTCGGCTAATAAAGTCGGATCGTATTGTCGCCAGTACTTGCGGCCTATATAATATAAATAAAATTAATACCTTGGAGATATAAATTGGACACTTGTAAGTTTGTTGTAAATTTGTAATTTTATACGCCAAGTTGTCGAGTAGGCAGACATCGACATCGACATCAAAGACTCACCTGAGTCCACAGACAAACTGTTTAGAACAGTTTTGTGGACCTATAAGCTAAGCTAAGATTAAGTTACTCTGAATAATAAATAAATAAATAAATAATAATAATAATAATCGAACATAATTATTATATTTTATATTCATTCTGAACTGGATACCCAGTAGATTTTGAGGCATTGTATTTTATAAGGAAAATATTTAATGATAGGCGAATACACAAGGCTGTCCAGATCAATGTTTAGATTTCTGTGTATGTACGCATGCGGAGTTTCTTTATTGCACGAAATATATACCTAAATGTTCTTCATTATGAATGGCAATATCGACTGCTGCTGCGACCCAAAACCCGAAGGTTAGACCGAACATGGTGAGCATTATGATCTCGGCCCAGTTCCACATCTTGCTGAAGTATCGTTGGGGACCCTGCATCACGATCATCCGGAGAGCTGACCACGTGTAACCACAGACGTAGAGTATTATTGGTGCTTCGGCCCCTATTGCGAAAATAAAAGAAGAAAAACCTAATATATTTATCAATACGAATGCTATCAAAGTTTAGAAATCGCCACTAATTTTACATCCAAGATCGTGTGCAGGCCACACTTTAGTATCTTTCGTTTCAGTATGGTAGCAAAAATAAAAGTGTAAAATAAAATTAAACAGCTAGTTACTCTTGGTGGGTAAATCTAATGCGTTAAGGGGCCACATTATGGCCTGCGGGCCTAGGGTTACAAAGAGATGATCTATACAATACAACAATTATACATATAGTAGTTTTATTTTAAATATTAAAAGTAGGTACCTATTTTGTTAGTAGGCATCAGTAGCAACCCTAGGATACCCTATCATTGAGAATGCAGATAAGATTTATTGTTGCAAAGGTAATGAATTTCGGGTGCTCGAAGATAATTAAGCTATAATCTGAAGATGTGACACGTAGTAGGCTATGTAACTGTATCACATAATTATACGCTATCAAAGACATAAGTGGAATATCGTGTGCAATTAATTGTGATTATCTTGACAAAGGATCTCATCAGCGTCATCAGAAAGTAAAGCGCAAACCTGTGTTTGGAGGTCCTCGTTTCTGCAGAGACTTATCTTGATTGGATATGTAGAAGACCAGAGCAAGAAATACGAAGTAAGCAGCCACGTGAGTAATCAGTTTGTTCAACGGTATCTGCCAGTGTCTTACGAGGCGATGACGAGGCGCTACCTGTGAACACCTTAATTAGACACGCACTCTATCTGCCGAGAATTAAAGACGAAAATAGTTATAATACTCACCATGCATGCAATGAGAATAATCGGAGTAATAAATATTCGGTATAGAATGATCATAGCTTTTGTTCGAGTATATTTGGTTCTCCAATTATGCCAGTCGCCCAGCCAATAGGATTCGAGAACCTGCGCAAAAATTTGGACCAATGTGTAGTGTTATGAACTACTCTGGTGGAAGTAGGTCGTGTAGCGAGTTCATGATAGTTTGTTTTATTACCTGTTGTGTGTTTGGATGGGCGACAAATTCCTTCTGCCTATAGTCCACGGCCATGAGCAATTTAGGTAATACGAAGTGCCGACGACCTTTACACCCCGACTTTTGCTTTAGTACAAATTCCACTTCTTCGGACGTGCGACAACATCCTATTAGGATGGATATGATCAATGATAAGATTAGTTCAGCATATTGTATTTAATTTTAATAATTTTCAGTGAAAGCATGTCTTCACCTATAAGGTCAACGGCGAAGGCGCTGACGTCATCGGATAGCTGGAGATATGCCCCAGCGATGTGCCTGTATGCGGCGGCGTTGTCTGCCAGCTCCGCAGTGAGCCGGAACGCGGTCAAGATAGGGTCCGATGAGACGTGCACCAGGTACGCCGGCGAGGCGATGGCGCGGTACACCGACAGCCGCGCGCTGCTCGCGTGCAGGGGATCCTCGTTCATCAAAGCATTTCTAAAAAAAGAATGCGTCAAAACATGCGTAACGGTGTTAAAACTGTAACCAACATTTTGGAAATCGTCGCGTGGGAGTGATAGATGGACAGATGTCTTTATAACGCTTTTCTACTATTCAATTCCGATGTGACGGTTATTGTGTCTATAGATAAACTAAAATAATATTAAAACTTTAAGAATAACCTCATTTATATGGATGTAAAAGTTTTATACAGTCTAAAAAATGCATAAAGTTGAATTTAAATAAACGTATCCTTAAAAAATAATAAAATAAAAGTTGCACTTTAAGAGTGAAAATATATCGGTTTATTTATTGTTATGACAGTATCCGCTAATAAAATATGATCATTATTCGGTTTCTACAAAAGGCCGATATTATTGAGAACACGCTAGCTACATCATAAACATCAATAATGAAGACATTGACCAGTTTAAAGTCGTCAAGTTTAACGCCAGATTATTTGATTATACAGTTAAAAATTATGTAAATTTGCCTTACTTGCAAGAGACACAGTGACAGTTCGGGATATGGGGTCGGTGGATGCAGTGCCCGCGGTCGATGAGCATCGAGACGAGTTCGTAATGGCCCATCTGAGCGGCGAGGATGAGTGGCGTGACGTGCGCGGGGTAATCCGTCGAGTGCGTGGTCCCCGCGAACTCTAATCCCGGCGAGATCTTCGCCTGGGCGTTCAACAACATATCTGTAAATCCATTTCACACCTACTTACAAAACGTTAATGCTCATAAAAGGCTGGTGAAAGCAAAAACGAGAACATTTTTACCCAATATTTTTACGCTGTTGTTGTGGATGGCATGCAACACGTTGTCACCAATTTCTATATTTGGGCGAGTCAAGAGAAATTCAACCATAGCCACCGATCTGTTTTGTACGGCGATGTGGAGACCTGATACCCCCTAAAAATTTGAATATCTAGATTATTTATCATTCAGATTTATTAAACAATTTATTACAGAAAATTTGAATGAAACTTTCACTCTGTTTACCTGGAAATTAATGCAATTAATATTCAGGTCGGGGTGGCTTGCTACATAAGCTTTAACGGCGTCGACGTCATCTTCAGAGACCAGTGTAAAAAAATCCGCTTCATGAGGTAGTAACTTTGGTAAATGTATGCGATCGTTTGCATCAATTTCAATGTTATCTAAAGTTGACTAAAACGTAAAGATTCGATTATTTTGCGTTTCTCAGAAGGCTTATACTTAACCTGTTTTTACCAGAGATAATAAAGATTAAATATTTTACCGTTTCCAGCTTCTCATAAGACTTTGATTTACGTTTAGATTTAATTGCAATTTGATTTTTAAATTTGCGAATATATGGTACGCTGGTTTTGTCATACAGCATGTTGTAGCTATGACTCACTGTGCGAGTATTCGGGTACGGTCCATGGTGGTTCACCTTTGGGACAGAGTACGCCTTCCTCTGCGCGTAGTATTTGTTTACATCTGGAGTTCTCATTAGCGTCGGCGTTTGTTCTTGATCCCTATGATTAATGGTCTCTTTGCTTGAGCTCATGACATAGTATTTGGCATCTTTAATTGTGGTTGGCAATCTGCTGAGTTTATCTTCAAGTGCCGGTATACTTGGTAATTTTTGATTCTCAATAGAATCAGTTTTTTGTGAATCGTGAGACTTGACAGATTTATCTACGCGAGACATTTTTATTGAGGTCAAGCAGCGGTCAGTTAAGGCAATGGCATACGCGTGATAAGCAGAAAATATTCTTGCAGCCCTACGTGGTGAGATATAATTTATTTATTTATAAGATAAACGACTTACGCTTTGGTATTATTACAGCTACTTTTTGGTAACTAGATGCTATTCAATTATTTAAGTTGACTAGTACATGGCATGGCATGTACCATCATGTCAATCACCCAAATTTCAAGTGTTCGCATTGACTTCTGTCAGACTAAAGAAAACTAACACTGGTTTCATACTCTTTACTACTAAAGCGTTTATAACACTTGTAAATGTATGTAGCCGTCTCGTTTGTAGTCGTCGTTGTTGTATTTATGCAGTATTCCTCTTCATTCGCACTAAAAACGATTCGGTGAATTAAGACGACTAATGAAAGCAGTTAAATCCTCCTTGCTGTAATGCTAAATGGCTAACTTGTCTATTTGTGCGATCTTTGTATGCATGTGTAAGGAGGCAGTAATCTCTTAGATAACTAGCCTTACGGTGAACTACGGCTATTGATAAGTTTATCTGTACATCTACATCTTTATCTACAGAGTGGCTATTTTATTGGTTTGCTGCTATATAAGTGGTTAATTCTCACTGTACATTGTATACAGTAGTGCGAAGTACGAATACGATCGTGTTAGGATCTGAAAATAACAATTTGTATTAAGTTGGTCTAAAGATTTAGGTATGGATGCTCGGTATTTGTGGCAATGATGTCATCGAACAATCGCCAAAAATCGATAAATTATGGGCAAAGGATAAAGATATGGATACGTTTAGTAACCGTTATATTGAGGTTTGTCGACTACATAAATATTTATGATTTTTATTAAATATATTTTCTAGTGATTTGATGATGATCGAATTATAACAAATTGTGTGTCTAAATTAAACGATTAGTTTATGTTTAAATTTAACTTACCGCTGAATACGTCACAAGTGTTATATTTGTAAAATTCATTGCTGTAAATGCAATAGGCTTCTGTGCCCTGAAACAAGAATAATACTAGACGAATTCATTTTTTGCTCAGACAGACACATAATTATAATCCTCGATTAGGAAAGTTTTATTTAATTTGTTTGTCCGGGGAACTACCACTATTACTTACCGTAAATATTGCAGTTATCAAAGTGTAGAGCGGCGTCTCTTTACCATAACGGCAGGAGTATTTTAAGAGTTTGCGGTAGGCCTCTTTGGCGTGGGTTTGTACTGTTTACCGGACTTTTTGGCGACACCTAAAGGGATTCTACGTAGGTTTTGAAAAGTGGGACAACTGACCTCTTTATAAGGAAAAGCAGGGCGCGGCGACACCGAGGATTAGTACGGTACCATCCGCTATTGTAAGCCGCCGCCGCTACATCTGCGTTCTGTACAAAACACATTATTCCCGTGTAATTTACATTGACCTCACGATACGTGGCTGCGAAGATTTAGTGAATAAGATAAGGTCGAAGACAATATCATGTTTGTAGAAGTTTATAATGCAGGGATATGTACAGTGACCTTAGTAATAGGTAGTAAAACACATTATGCAATGTTAGTATTGCTAAATACATGTATCTAAGGTAAGAGTAGTATTCAGGAGAAGCTCATTACATGATAAGTTTTAAAATATCTTTAGAATAGAAAATGTAACTAACCGCATGAAAAATATCGTCTGCGTACCAACACAGCATTCCAATTTGAATCAAAGCGGAACCCAGGAACAATTTGTTACTCACCGCCATAAACGGTTCTAGGAGCTGAAAAGTTACACGAGAAAGGTATTGCAATTTTCTGGTTTAGTTAAAGCTGAATTGCCTTTGTGTTTTTTATTAAATTTGCCGGAATACTCACCACTATAGTAAAAACTACACAGCAGATATTGACGGAGCTCAACATAATATTCACGAAGTTTGACAAGGTGAAAGCGTTTTCTAAATCATTGCAATATCTGGAACCAAAAAACATTAGTACAATACCTTTAATAAAAATGAACGATTGAAATTTATCTTTTATAAATCAATCACGTCTCGACATGACCAATAAAAAACTTGATACTGAGGTACACAAGAATGTAGCAGAAGAATCTCGTGTTTAATCTTGCGAATCTTGACCAGGGAATGTGATATCCTGGTTCTGTAGTAAATTATCATGCGGTAGCGCTTAATGAACTGTAGATTCATTAACCAAAGTAACGGGATGAGAGATAATTTCCTGCAGGTAAACTTACGTGATGAGCCGCTGGTGCAATTTCACGTTAGCCGTTGTCTCTTGGTAATGGTCATTGTCGAGAGTCCCTACTAGTTCCAGTCGGCGCTTCAACAGTCGTAACAGTAAACTTATATGGCTGGCCATCGCGGAGAACAGCAGGTCTGTACTCACCATTATCCAGACGCAAGTTTGACCTACAAAAGAAGCTTTTACACTCGTATGCATTAGGCACTTCAGCGGTAACTGCTAATAGGTATCGTCGTCTTCGGTAGAAGTAATTAAGCGGAGCTACTCTTAACATGGTTCTTGCCAATATTTCGCAAAGGTATAATCATGAAGCTGTGTTGAAATAATCAAGTGGGTGTAAGTTCTGAAAGTGTTAACAGTCAAATTATAATAAATACTCTATAAGTGCTGCGAAACTATGTTTGTTTTTTGATTCATCACACGATCGCGTATATACTTCATTTTTTTAAGGCTCACGAAGTGTGCAATCACATGTCTAAACTGGATTAATTGGTGTTCCACTGCGCGGGGCTGAGCCGCTCTCAATGTGATAATAGGTGAGATGATTCTATATCATCAGGACTTTCACTCTCATTGTGTCAATAATAGAAACACTTTGTTCTTAGAACTGGTCAAGGGTACTATTATTTTGGTGTTTTTGCCTTAGCACTGAAGTAGCAGAGAGAGAAATACGATTAAGTTATTAAATGCCATTATAGTTGTGGTGTAGGTCACCGTCTTAGTGAGAAAAGCGGTTATTACAGGTGTCAAGACAATGTCTTGATAAGCTGTGTTACATGTTGCTTCGGTATGATTATGTGCACTTTAAGTTAGGGATGCCTACTGCAAAAGCTGTTGTATTTTAAATTATCAAAGATGTACCCGTGTATTAAAGCTATAACAAACACATTATTACACCCGTTTCTTGAGAACAGCTTTCCAGATTTCTGCGAAGCTTAGATTCTCCGATCTTCACATCTAGTCTATACTTAGCCGCCACTAGCCAGCTATCTTAAAACTATTTATAGCTGACCTACTAAAATATGTAGGGAGGTTTAATACTGCAGTAGCTAATCTTACCGGCAAATATTTCAAACAGATAAACAGCGACGTGGGCAATCGGTTTGTGTTTATCAAACGGATACCACGACACCCAGACGTAACCGATATTAGCATTCCCGTTTTTCCATAACTCGAAAAAATATACAGCAATAGGCGTTAGGTTGTAGAACCACACTCCTGCCACATTCATGAAGAAATACCCTGCAGGAGTAACAAAAAAAAATAGCAATAGATCTGTTTCTGAGATGTCCTTATGAAAATATAAACCATAAGTTTTACCCATTAAAGACTACATAAGTGTATCAATGTAAATAAATTGATATCATAAAGTATAAGTCCGTATTAGGTTAAGTATTACAACAATAACAAATTCTTTACCTGCATCATACAGAGACATTACACCATATACATATGTAGTACAGATAGAAATATACTCACAGCGATGTGTGATGCGCAGAGCGTCGAGGCTTTTATTCTTAATGATTTGCGCTTCCTCCTCAAGTGGAGGCATCGGCCATATGCCCGCCAGCTCATTCAACAATTGTCGGAATACATCTTTTTTGTACCACAAAACAAACACTTTTGCGATGCCTAAAATAAAACAAAGTTTAGCATTCACTTTTGTTTCGTAATTATTTCCCACGCATTAAAATTATGCTACACTACATTGTCTTGTAGTGCAGACTGATGAAAATTGATATCTGGAATGTATTCTGACATATACGAATAGCCATACAACTCAACTATCACACTTTACATAGTTACTTACTTAAAGCACCGTATCCAAAAGTGTGAAAAAGTGGGACGACATCTTCGACTCGTGGCGAATTCGACAACGTGAGACCTATGAAGACGATTTCACTGAATACGTGGTAGCAGATGCTGCAGACGGATAATATGAGCATTAGTTTCTGACGCAAGTACGCCGATCCCGACACGGGGTCCTGGAACGAGAGCCCGATGCGACGCATGCAGAACGCGCTCAGAACCAGGGAGTCATCTATTTCCCGTTTCGCTTGTTCTATTGTTGACTCGGACATTTTTGCTAATGACCCTTTGTCTGTGGAAAGTCACGGATACTTTGGTTTGAATAAAACTGGGCGAGTATAAGTAGAGTGTGAAGCTGATAAATAGTTTATTATTTTAAAGTGCTGATTGTTGGGCGTAACGAAGACTTGAAGAATAGTTCGACAGTTATTAAAACGTTTGTAAAACTTTGTAGCATGAACGTCGCCACGCCCCATCGTTTTCTGAGAACAAACACCGAAGTATTTACATACATATTTGATCAGGTTCTGGAGGTTTAACGTTTCAATCGTGTTTTTACATTAAAATGTTCATCGAACACAAACCTGTGTGTGAGAATGGAAAATCTATCAAGCAGTACCGTAATGGGATAAATCTCATAGTTTGATGGCGTGACATGATTGAATTGAAGTAACCATGTTTCATTGTTGCGGTAACAGAATGCGTCGTTACTAACACGCGAACCTGTCGTAATTAATATCGAATATGTTCTTGTTAATGGCAGGATCAGGATGATGAACTCTGCGTCGGAATTTTATTGCATGAGGTAAGGAATATTGTTACGTAAATTGCCTCGCATTCCCATTTTGCACATGCGGTCATTCGCCACATAGCTCGGAAATCAAACCCTGTGTTTGAAAAATATTATGCTTGCATGCAATTTAGAAATACCATACTAATGTTAAGCTTTTTGCAGTTGTCGATATTTCCGTTCTTAAATTGCTTGTTTAAGTTATTCATTTTCAGTCGAACGATCTTCTAATTTGCAAAGCTAAATACTTAATTTCATGCAACAATTTTCGACATTTATATCTCGTTTCGAGATCGTTTCAAGAAAGCTAGAATCTTTCTATTCCTTTTGTACCCTATTAGCCTAATTTATGAGTCATGTAATCTTTGATCGAGCGTAGTTAATACCTACGCTCGATCAAAGATTACATGTCAAAAACTAGTCTTTAAGAAATGGCGTTTTCAGAAAACATTTTCTTTTTTATCATTAATACAACTAAGTAATATTCAATAAAATATCTTCTTAAAGCGCGATTAGGGTAAGGAGGACATTGGATATTGACAAGTGAAATTTTACATACAGTATTAAAATTAGTCACGTCATTGAGCTAAACATATTAGTTTTGCTAATGGCTGAAGATTTTAGCTTATTCACTTATGTTTCTACAAGTTTCTGATCATACAACGTTTTGTTATGTATTTTATTTGTATTTGTGTTTGCTATAGGCGGGCATCGACACGAAATTAGAGTGATTTAAGATTTTCCCGCTAGAGATCGCAGTGTTTCGGCAAATTTAGCACGCGGCCCGCGGTCCGTGGCGAGCTTTACAGTTCGCCACCGTTACGCGGCGATTAGGCGGCGCGGGCGCATAGCGCGCCTTCCCGTGCGTCGGCGACAGCCTACACTTGTCATCACGCTTCCTATTAATATTACTGTCATGGAAATTGTAAGGAGCAATTAGGGAACAATACCTATTCGCAATTTAGGCAAATTGTATAAAAAAATAATGCATTTGTAAAGAGTAATTTGTATGTTCGTGTGTAAAATGATACAGGATTCATTTCAGTTTATTGTAAACTACTTACCTATGGCTTGTCTTTTTTACAACAGTTTCACAAGAATCCAATTAGTAGTGTCAACCTTTTTATTTTTAAAAAGATATGTAGTAACATCAATATAGATTTACTGCATACTAAGTTAGCTAAAAAGTTATTTATTTTCAGTACAGTAGTAATAAACACATTTGGAATTTGTGCGTCCAAGTACTCCAAAGTTGAATCACAAAGCGTAACGATTGTATAAAATAATATCTCGAGAGGTATTTATAAATATAATAATAGCTAACAGATCTCTTTGCGAAGTAAAAGTGTGTATTATAAAAGTTTGAATGAACGACCCAGATCTATTGACGAGTGATCGCCGGCAAAAACATTGCTCTCTATAAAACTACAAATAAAAGCTACGAAATCTAAAGTATTCGAAGAATCCGGATGAAGTTTACTTCGAATCTCCAAAAGTTGGTACAAAAATGTATTGGAATTGAAGACAGTTTTAGGTAAACAAATGTACTTGTACTACTCTACTATTAGTAGTAGGTATACACTCAAATCTTTATTATGTGAACATGAATACTTAAATGTGTTCAGTTTTAATTGCTAATATAATTATAGAATTTAATGCCTCATTATAATTTCAATTACGTAAAAATAAAAAAGCTGTAATCTTTAACTTGGTGTACCTACAGTAGTATTTCGTTTTATTTTTTTTAGGTAAACGACGCTACCAAGTCAGTCTACAATTTTACAACAAAATAGGTATGACTATGAAATAACCATGCCTAAACATCTACAAAACAAAAGAATACTTTCTCTCACCTACCTGGGAAGCTATTATTTTGTATACTTGAAATCCAATCAAAAATTTATCATTGTAATTCGATATGTTGTTAAAATGTTTCATTTGCTTCAGCTCCCAGGCATACGTCCCCCGCCCCTCGCCCCGCGCCCGCACCCCGCCGCCGCCCGCTGGCATTCGCTTAAATCGTGTGGTAATGGATTAAGTGCTCACCACATTAGCACAATAACCCACATTATGTGCATTAAAATCGTTCGGAAAATTGCTTCTATGACACCGAATATTACCGATACTGCATTTAATGGAAGCATTTTATTCGATTATTGTAATTTCGTCCAACATTGTGATTGTGCGCATTTCGATCGTATATTAAATATGAGGTTTGAATTGAATACAGTCGGAATGTGGATTTGATGCTTCAGGTTTGATCGACCCCTTTATAAAACTTGTGTTTAGACTTTAAAAAACAAAGGCAAAACGTTTTGTAAAGTACTTATTACTCTGTTGTAAGTAACTTGTACGTTAATGAGTAGGTAACATACTTTTGTTATTAAACAACATAAAAAGTAAGAAAATTTCAGAAATAAACGAAAAAGATGCAAATCTGATTTGCAAATTATAGAGATCGTATAAAATGATTTGTTTCTTGTTACTCTTTCTCTTTTCAATTAAAGTTTTGACGTGCTCATTGAACTTGTTGTTATAACAAAACAACATTAAATTATCACAACTTCACATCATGAAAATAATAGTTTTCTTCGCTGTGCAGAGCGAACTCATTACACGGCAGCAAAGACAAGATGTTATTTTATTATCCGAGGCCCACGGCGGTGTACGTCATTAGGAGTCGAGTAATTGAATCTTACTCAAATAAAAATAGATCAAAACATGGCATGTGCAGTGTAATTTAAGATTTTCATCGCGCAGATAATGAGCGGGCCAATGCGTATCAACATTAACTTTCACTACTGTGCAAGTTCGACACTGGCCTTAAATCCTCCTTTGGGAAACCGCAGGAAGTCAGATTAAAAACGTCGGTCATCGCACAAACATTTGTTTTTATTTCCAACAAAGCTATTAAGTGATAACTATGCGTGAAAAGATGCTTCCATTTTTTTTGAGTTTTTATTACATCTAATTTTGTACGTGCATATTGAAAATGACCCCGATTTTTAATAATGGATTTGGCCAATGCATCTGTTCTAAGAATTCAGTAAATGATTTAATAAATATAAATTGTCAGATGATAGCGTCCGTTGACGTGACTGAGAGCTTTCATAGATTTCAACATTTATATCTACGAACTGTTTTGAACAATTATTTTTAGGTTTTAAAGCATTTGCTAAATGGGTTACTCGATTTTTTTTTGACTTGAACTCTTAATTGTAAATGTCACATACTTTATGATGCTTGCGTCGCTCTTAATTGAACAAAAAAATACATTAAGTACCATAATATGAAGAAAATTGTCTATACCTAAACCTAAAAAAGAGGATGTAGTTGAAAAAAGAGTTTAAAATAGTCCATGGGAAACATCCATTGCAGATGTCAACTTGATATGCACACACTTCGGGAGCTAGCCTTGGGCTATAAACAATAAAAAAAACACGTTTAATACTTGGATTACTAATCGCGGTGAGGCGTTATTAGTAGTCAGAATGGACCTCAATGACGTAACACCATAGTTACCTATGAAAGTAAAAGGAGATTAGAGTAGTTATAAATAAAACGTAATTTTAGTTAATTTAGCTGATGTTGGCCAGATTGGTTGTAAGACTTTATGTTTTTATATCGCGGCTTGACTTATTGGAGGGCAGTTTCAAACAGATTGCACTTGTTTTATGCCTTTGTGTACAAGCATTATGATAATTTGTTTTATTACATTTTACTTTTTTTTTAAGTAAAACCAATCACGTACAATATAGCTAATGATCTGTAAAATTAAATCCGAAATGTAATTGTGACATCGTAAACTTGAACTCAGGTCTATAAGTAATAGTTTCCCGAATAAACAGTTTAGATATTTCTAGTAATAACAAACAGAACCAGATAGACAATGAAAATTCTATCACTTGTTAATTTGTACCTCTCTTCCTGCCTTTGTCCTGTATCTAATAAGCTTGAGACTCGAAGCGGATCCTCGATTTAAACGGAAAAGCCAAATGGTTTTCCTGTATCGAATGCCTATAATCACTACAAGCCAGTATAAATACAGGCTTTAGATCAGATAGAAAGACTAAGATAACTGGGATTATTACGAGAAATGTTATTTTTGTGCAGTTTTCGTTTCTTAACTACCTTAGCTTGCATAATTTTTTTTGTAAAGAATAATAATAACAAATATTCCATGATTTTCACACAACGCTATCTAGTCTCAAACTAAGCAGAGTTT
This sequence comes from Chrysodeixis includens, assembly GCA_941860345.1. Classification (NCBI taxonomy): domain Eukaryota; kingdom Metazoa; phylum Arthropoda; class Insecta; order Lepidoptera; family Noctuidae; genus Chrysodeixis; species Chrysodeixis includens. The sequence continues at coordinate 6,185,349 of OW796093.1, read as the reverse complement.
GTATTATGCGTACTAGACAACTGATAAACGTACTTATATACTTCAAAATACATATGTACATATTATCGATAAATTACACCCAGACGCATGACAAGACATGATCATCACACAAACATTTGTCCTTGGTGGGGATCGAACCCACGTCCTCTGATACAGCAGTCAGGGCCACTAACCACTAGACCAACAGGCCTGTCAAATGACAAACACCACAATTTTCGTGCACGCAGCGTTTGGGAAGTGTCTCGCGGTCATTAACGGCCATCTTGAGCTGAGGAAGTCATCAGTGCACTAATAAAATTACTATGGTTGACTAGTCATTTAAAAGTGGTAAAAGCGAAGCGATTTACGGAATTTGAAATGAACAGAGTGCTTTGAACTTACCGACGACCTTCAACTCAATTACATTTGTTGATACATTTTATAATGCAATTTCTGATCCGAGATTGAACTCCAAATGATTTCTGAATTTCTTGATGGTTTATTGAACTTCATTCTAATAATTCTAATAGATAGCCTGGAAAATAGTCATGGTAAATCAAATTAGATTCTGAGTGGAAAAAATGTTTTAGTTATTATAGTTCTTACTTCAGCGAATTTATTTTACGGCGATAAAAATGATTGCTTGCTATGCATTGATCGTTTTCTGATTTATTTTACGTGTTTTTTTTCTAATTGTCTATACATTATAGATTTATGCGAAATGTTATTTCATTCAAAATATTCGTTACTAGCTGTTGCCCGCGACTTCGCTCGCGCAAATATCAGATTTAGTGGCAAAAGCATAACCCCTCTCTGACGCAGTCGGTTAAAAAGTAGCCTATGTGTTATTCCACGGCGCCAGTTAACTTCATACCAAATTTCATCAAAGTTGATTTAGCCGTTTGAGCGTGAAAGAGTAACAAACATCCATACATACAAACTTTCACGTTTATAATATAAGTATAGATTACTTTGACAAAACTTGATTAATAAATAATTAACATTCTTAAATTAGCATCGACATTTCATGAGCTTTGGTAAACTAAAATTATATATTTTTTTCTTATATATGTGTAGGGTTAAGTTGCGTTGCATGAAAAAAAATGTAAACATTAGTTACGCTGGTCATGAGATGATCTAGTGATATCGGTATCGATGCCCCTCCCTGATGGCATTTAGAGTGCCGTTGTCCTGTCGTCTCATCGGGCACTGGTACCTAAGGCTCGAGCGCCAACGCTGGCAAATTGCAGTGTTAAGCTCGGGGCGCTTTATTGAAAATTCGATCTATCTGTTACATTGGGAAGGATTGTGATTAGAGTTCGAATGTGTCTCTTGCGTGCGCGCAGAACGATCTATAGTCGAGTGGCACGTCCGTCGGCGGGAGTCCGTTATCCGGCGTCAGGTTACGGCCACGTCTATATAAGACCGTCGCGTCTTCTTCACCATTTCATTCCGTTTGAGACGCTTGGTCGACTGTGTGGCCCGTGTCGACTCGCGCCCGTCTCCGGCCCGTACCGCGCCGGTCTCCACAAGTTCCTCCCATTCATTGCGCGTGCGTCCGTTCAGGTCGAGTGCTCGCATAGTTCCCGGACACAGTTCAGTTTTGTGAACACTTGAACATTATCTCGTGACACACTTGAAGAAAGTGAAGCGTGCCGTTAAACTCAGGTATTTATAACATTTTTTTATATTTGTTACTTATTTAAAATACCTTAAATTATCTAAATCTCGATCTAGATTGATCGGAAATGTAGCGTGTAATTGGAACTTGCATGAGAGACTGTAAAAGCTACCATTTATGGCATAGCACAGTTAATTGTAGTACATTATAAAAGCAATGCAAATTGCAAAGTCCATCTCGTATATAATCTACTACCATTAGTAATATAATTCTAAGATTGTTATTTAATCCTGTAACATTAAATAGGCAATTTAATAAAAAAGTTGAACGGATTATTCTCACCTAGCACATACGTTACATATTATAACCAATTAAAATAACAACATTCTAGCTCTAATAATTATTCCTCCAAAAAGAAAAAAAAACGAAGAAGGTTGCTGTGACTTAAAACTAAATGTATTTTACTAACCAAAACTTAATTAGCAATACAAAAAAGCGAGAAAGATTTTCCAAATTTGTCATTTTTCGGGAAATATTCATTTTCGATTTTCGTTTTTCTAAATAAAAATCTAACTTAAACGAATTACGAGAATGTAACTAAAAACCAAAAGTCCCCAAAATTCCTAGATTTATAGCACCTAGATAAAAGAAGTCCGTATTAAAAGTTTTTAAACTAAAACCTTTAAACCTAGCTACAGCAAAAAACCCGATTGAAATATGAAAAGCTCATGGCACAATGTGGAAAACCGCACGCATCACTTTTCCAACGCAAAAGAATTCAACGCATTCTTAAGGCAGGGTTGGCGACCGAGGCTTCGCTGCAGTAGGGATAATCCAACATTCACGGAAGAAACGCATGAACTTTAATATCGATTAACAACCCTTGAACGTTTCACGCATAAATCTAACGACGGCGACGGATCCAAGCGCGTCCAGCCATCGTGAAATACCGGCGAGGTATTCGTAATAACTAAATTACATACGGACTGTCATCTATCATTTATTCGCACGGTCCTGCCGACGTAACCCCATTGCACTAGGTAAACGCACGTTATTGGTACGAAGATGATAAAATGATTACCGTCATTACCAGTGAATTACGAGAAGGAGACGTCGGTCTCTTGGACCATTATGTGCACTCGCGTGAGATACCAGCCTCCTCGCCTATTGTCTTAGTATTTTTGCCAAGAAAATGGACCTCAATTTGTATTTTATTCCTCCATTAAAGATAAAAAGTAAAAGTCAAGTAAGAGTAATGCAGAATATCTTTACTTATCTCGCGATATACGTCAAATATATTTATTGTATCGCGGAGGACTTATTGCGTTGGATAAGGCATAAAGTGAATACAGAGATTTAAATCATACATGTTCTGTAACAATATTGCATAAAAGATTACTAGACTGGGCTGACCAGTTCTTACTCATATATCAGCGTCGAAATACACTAGCTTGCAGAAAATAATTCATATATACGGAATGTTATTGAAAAATATTTTATTATACCGACTTATGTTATTATTCAAGGGATTATAACGCTGTCATGACGTGTATTATAAATATAACAGTAACAAATGACTTATATCATCCGTATTCTCATAAAATATGCTAATCATAGCAAAAACATATGTTTTCGCACGAGAAATTTACATTTGATATGTTAAAATATCTATAAAACTTTAAAAGAAGCTTCCGCTTGAAGCTTGTAAAATGTAAGTGAAGATAAAATATAAGTTGTCGCAAATGGAAAAAATATACTAATCTTAAAATTATAATCAATAGAAAACCATCTTTATTAATTTATGCGCTTTTAAAATTTTATTGAAGCAATGTGCTTATTTAATCGCAAAATAAAATGAAAATGGACTTAATACCATATCGATGCACATCTAAAACCATAAGGATAGGAATTTCTAAGTCTTGGAACTAATAAGGATTAAAACACTTTAAATATTAGATAAATTAAAGTGCTACTACTAACCTAAGACTAACACTTAAGTGCTTCAAAAGTAACTAGTTCGCTATTTGAACTTTACCCGCACTTCGCTTGCAAATTTTGATGAATCAGTGTAACAACGCTATCAGAATAGTCTTTTTATCGCAAACGCCACGGTCAATGGACATTCGAACAAAATGTCTTAATTAATTCCACAAAACTTCAAGGACGACTATTTAACTCCGGAAGCACTTAGACAAAGCTAAATTAAAACAAAAACTCGTCCATTTAATGTTTAAACGTTTTGATGATAAAGCATTTGGAATTAACAAAAAGTTTATATTGCAACCATTTCTGCGGTTTCTAAGACTCGTTCCGAACAGGTTACACTCACAAGTCGGATAGTACAGGATGCTCGTTATTAAAATTTAATAACACCATCTGCTTGGACTGGCGATAATCTAAAATGTATATGATTTATATTTTATTAGGCTATTTTTAGTCATAAAGTGGTATTGCAAAAAATACTTAGATACTATCTACTTACCTGCTTCTTTGGTATCCTTGACCGATGACATTGACTTCGCGCATCGTAATATAGGCACAGTGGAAGCCTCAGTCACACACTGAATCATTCCGACACACCACTTAATGATGATGGCTGTGTACTTACTTTACCTGCTGAAGTACACTTGGTGACATGCAGCCCATTTCGCTAATGGGCTTTATATGTATAGAACGTAACGTAACCCGCGATGACATAGAAAAAAATGACTTTTGTTCATGTTTTGTGTAATCTTTTTTTAAATACTTATAACCTACACAAATATGTTGTATCTACTTACTTATATAGTTTATGGGATTTGTTGTAGGTAACATTAAGTACACGTGGTAAATTATTTTCATGTTACACTCGTGCTTTTTCATATTTATGTTCTTTATTTACCCATAAAACAATCACTTTTTATAGCAGCGCTGATATGTTTATGCGCTGCGATACAAAACATAAAACAAACAATCTAACGAGAAGTTGATAACTCATATGCAACGGCAACCACCTGGGTGCCGGAACCGCATCAGTGACGTGTATCATATAAATATGGTTGCAAAAAACGTGGGTATAATAGCCGCATGCGTGGGCGCACAACCAGTTGCGGGTTTTTTGCGAACAAGTGCAAGCGGCCTTGACCGGGTGCGCTCACGCCGCCCAAAACTCCGATCGGCCGACTTAATGGCATATATTACGCTGATTACATATTAGATGCTACTAAAACGATAACGATTCGTTAGTTAAGTAATAGTTTAGCTTTTAAAACTGTTAAAAGTTTAATAGTGAGCTTTTTACATCATACGTTTATAATGCTTATGAACTTTTGCACACGGTTTTTCCCGTGTAGACATATAATTTTAGTCCAACAGTTATCTAAACATGATAATTTAAAGCGTCTGCCTTGTTATTTTAAATTAGTAAGTACTTTAGTGTTTTTTACATATATAAACTTGACTTTTATCATCAGTCGTAGAATGTTACATTCTATAGCCAATAACTAAAGGTACACAATAAATATGCGGGGTCGCGATTTCCAACTAATATAACTCGTGTTTAATTACATCGCTTTCCGTCGTCAACTAAGGTGTTTTAGGTGCTGCAATATCGATTTTCAAACAGTTTAGAAAGTACTTGACGGCATAGTAACAACCACTTTATTTTACACATTCTAAAGTTAAATTCATATACAAATTATTGTTGTATACAAAGTGAAGTGTGGGTGGAACTATTAGTTTGGCGAGGTCTATGCCCGTTCGTTTTTTCTTTTCCAATTACTTATGTCTTCAATAAGATTAATCACTTCGTTGTTTTGTTGATTGATCGATTATAGTGAGGAATGGTCAATGAGAGTGAATTTGTGTATCAATATGTCAGGTTTTTTTGCGTCGACTGTCAATCAACCGTTGGCGGAATAAAACACTGACAAAAAAGTGCGAAAAATACTACGTAATTGTCAATAAGTTAGGTGCGATGTCTGGGTTGTAAACAAGCCTTGGGATATGCAGCTACATCGTAACCTGACAGTTGTGTACCCTTAGCTGTGTTGTATCTTAGCATTAAGTTAATTTATGTCCTCTCCGGGCTCATCGTAAAGTCTTCTTTTAATTAAAGTGTTCATTTAAGGAGCAGCTAGAATTACCGCTCATCTGGTCACACATCACAAGTTAGTGGCAGTTCATCTAGGAAAATCTAACATAACTGCTTATTAATTACGTGTAATTAATATTCTCTACATCTTTAAAATATTGCATAAAATATTTAATTGAGCATTTTACGACAGATGTGTACGATATGGGAATAAAATGGTACGTATAGTATCAGCCTTTATCACTAACGCATACATTAAAACGGTAAAAGAAATACTTATGTACTAAAGTTTTCCACATAAACCACGCGGAGAAGTATGGGTTAAGTGTCACCGTTACTCATAAACTGCGAAACGATTCTGATGCTGTTAGATACGATGGTAAAGCTAAGTAATGTCCGTTCGATGAATCGAGCGCTGGCATTATAAAGCAATACATGCATAATCTTTGACTTGTCGCCAGTACTGCAGAGGTCGCGATAGTCACCCACGCGGTTATGTATTGGTGGCGAGTACAAGTTTATTGTCAAGGCAGGCTATTGGTGTCATGCGATTTCTAAATCGGTGTCCCGAACTGACGTAAGGTGCCAATGTTCTGCATGTTAAGCACATGTAAAGAACACCTCGGCTTATCTTTTTGTTAAACTGAAGAAAGCACTCTTTTTGAGAACAGTTACTTTCGCATTAAAGCATTTAATACGGCCTTTTTGCAAAAAAAAGAAAGTGTCACTGAAAAGTATAAAAATTTGCCGATAAAAGTTTGACAAGCTGTTTCTTTTGGTGAGGCTTAGTGCGCGTTGAGATGTGTCGATTTCGTTCTGAACCCAATATTAACATGGATTCCGTGGATGTAATTGCGTCGGCATGCACCGTGCAAGCGTACATAAGGCCCCACTACTTTCCCCCGACCTAGTGCCCTCCTGCCGGCCCAGCCGACCCACAATCTTATAATTCCGTAATGTTTCACATTTTATTTGAAATTTGCTGTGGCTCATTACACGTCAGATTTACAGTTACATCTAATAACAGCCGTATTCTACTATTGTCCACTCTGACGTACGCTCGGTAATTGATGATAAGTAGCGTTTATGTGGTCGCATACTTCACGACCTTCGTGTTTATTACTTGAGAAAAAACTCAAGTCTTTACATCTGAGATTGATTGATTACTTGACATATGTATAACTAAGTAAGTATAATCATTTATCAATCAGTGTCAAAAGATTTTACAAAAAAAATACTTTTGTGGTAAAACCGTACTGGTAATTTTATTGACGAGACGAAAGGATTTATTACTTTATAGGTAAAAAATTGCAGTTCATCAATCTATGGTGAAGTATTCGTGCAAAGTGTCTGCGCACGAAATATCACGTGCGGCGCGCATCCACGCCGAATGTGCTCTAACACCCGTGTAATTCAATCGCGCCTCTTACGAGCGCATATGAAGAACAAAATTATTCCTACAACTAAAAAACCTAGGCAATCGTGTTCGTGATTGCTGGCAGAGAGAGCATGTTACTTTGTCTGAGGCAATTTATTTATTCGTTTTCATAAGAGTACCGAACCATTATCCTGCTACCATTAAATGAGAAATAAATGGGTATCATCTTTTTATTCCATCAAATTACAATGTTACGCCAAATTGCATTAAATAGATAATCTTTGTTTCCGATGAGAAAAGTTTTTCAGTTATATTCTTAGTAATGAAAAGTTTCTTCGAAAAAAAGGTGCAAGAAATCAGATAAATTAATGTCATCTTTCCAACATTTATATATTTTATGAGCTATAATTTAGATTTTTATGTACGAGTGGAGCGTTTGAAGCGGATGGAAGGATTTCTTATTTGATTAGACTAGCACATGGTGTTTAATGATAAACGCATCTATAAAAGACCCGCTACTAGTAAATCGGATTAAAAACCTGAAATAAGATTAGTTAAAGATTACTCTGACGTTTGCTTAGCGGGGTTTATTTCTGTGACTTGGATATCATCACGTGTGCTAAGCGACACGGAGACATTATCGTATGCATCTCATTCGGAACGCGACTCGCCGTAGAACAGTTAGAGTAAATTTTTAACATTCCATGTTATTCGTTTGTCGAATGACCTGCGACTGCCCACACTGGGCGAGCCGCTTTAAATAGAACACACAGTCCGAGGGCCCTTTGTAAGCAAATACGAATGCTTTAAATCTCTTTCACGTTATATTTACACGCATTAATTCTTTCACCAGTTCAAGGTGCTGGAAACGCGCTCCAGTTACACAAATACAGTAGTCATTTATGTAAGTGGTCCGCTGCATTCCGAACTTAATAAACTGTCCTGAATGGATAATCTATGAACATTGACGGACGCGAGAAATGCTAAAAGGAAATCGAAGTCGATTTACTGACGGATGAAATATTAAAAGAGGCAAATCAAACATTTATTTGTGCGGAATCTTTTACATTTACCGTACACAAGAGAAATGGAGAACGGATTCGAAATCATTTCCAGTTAATAAAGAAACGTTATTAAGGTTGCATGAAGGTGAGATGTAATGGATTAGTCGGACTCCAGGCATGCGACGCGTGCGCAGCAATCACACGTCGCCATTGAACTGCGACCCACTCCACTGATGAATAAGCGAGAAAGTGCACGCCGCGGGTATGTGCCCGGTTGCTGATGAACTAATAAAATTTATTAACCTATACGAAACCGTGACCCCAATGTTATGGATGGTTAAGGTAGCTGATTAATGAGTTCTCGAACAAGAGATATTCCGATGGTATTTGTGTATTAGACTACTTCCTATAGTATCGTTGGGTATTGGGTTCATTATACCGGGTTATTTTCTCCCCGGTAACTAGGGTAGTGTGGCGGTCGCACGGCGGTGGGCGGCGGTTAGTGGTGCGTGTCTTCTGGCAGGCAGCGCGGCACTGGCCGGCGACCGCGCTGCCGCCTCACGACAGCTTGCTCGACCGTGACTGCTGGACATACATACTGACACCTAGTAACTAGCCTAGAAAGTATACATAGTAAATATACTTCTTTATTATTATCATGGCGTGACAATAAGCGTCAAACTAATAGCTGTCTTTCATGGCAATGAAAGAAAAACTCATTTTTTTCTTTTTAATATTTTGTTGCTCAATTCAACTATTGCAACAGATGTAAACACATATTTCATTCTAACTGTACAAAAGTAGAAACAATTCATACAATTTAAAATGTAAAAGAAAGAAAATGTAAACTCCAAACATATTTGCATTTGTATGCTGTGGGAATCTACTAATGTATAAATAACGAAATTCTAAAGCTCGCCTTAATTATATTACAGAAATAAATTAAGTTGGTTATCGGGCTCATTAAGAGACGGCCAACGTATCACAGTATAACTAATTACTCGTGAGAGAGAAGATGTATGCGATAATAATAGAAGGCCGGTTAACGAGATCGTTATTAAAAATGTTATAGAACAGTGGTCAATAATCAGTTGAACAATTATGAGAAATTTCTGAAGCTGTTGTGGAATATTCATGATATTGTAAACTAATCAAAAAATGGTTAACTTGAAAGAAAATGTCATGATTTCATAAATCATTTGTCTAGGACTTAAATTTCAATTGTTTTGTTCGTGTGTAAATATTTTTGCTCGTGACTCTACAAACAAGATAAAGGCCGGTTTTCAAGGGTGGTACAAATGAACGTGACCTGTGAGGAAAATCAAACAAAGTTCAATGCTCCAATTTGCCACAACAGCGTTATCTTGACGTAGTTTAGGCAAAAACCACAAAACATTATTGAGGTGGAATGGTAGCGAAAACATTTTTTTTTACTTGATTCTATGAGAACTAAGGTAGAATTATTAAGTTTCGTGATAAAACGATTTCGAGTAACTTTTATTTATTTAAACTGGATTATTGTTCAAAGAAACGCAATATAAAAACCCTTCACGGAACAAAAGCAATTACTTTTAAACACCATAATTACAGAGAAACAAAGTTGTATCTATATGAGTGTATTAGTGAACAAAGCGTGCATTAGAGACATAAAGTACGAGTAAGTATCGTCACGCGTCATATTACATTATGTTAATTGTGTGACAACGCGTGGAGCCGACGCGGCGCGCTCCAGTGCATCGGATTATAATATTTATAACATTGTAATCAGTAGAGACGTAACAGATCGTAATCGTGTTGATTTTGTTTGTAATGCAAATGAACTGGAACGCTACTGTCGCTGTTGTTGGTTCAAGCGGATAATGACGGCTGATGACAATATTAGTGAACTTTTGGTTTAGATTGAAAGGTTGTTAAAAAATGGTTTTGAATGATTGATCTTAGAGTGAATATTGCATTTGTACGGAAACATCTACATAAATTGTTAGAGTAATCACATGTTTAGGGCTACTAAATGGATATACAGCTATCATAAATATAAAATAAAATACGTCTCGTGATCTAAAGGCAAATAAATCAAAGCTTACATCACATGGGATAGAGCAGTTAAGTTTCCTTCCTCGTAATCTCGGCGTATGCGGTCGTATTCGAGGCCGCACTTATTATTTTTTATTACATAATAATTGTGAGGACGTCGTTCTAGTCGGTCGGTGACTCCCGCTCCCCTTGGTTCCCAATACACCCCCCCCCCGCCATCACCTCCCGCTTTCCCCTCGGACTCCCCCGCTTCGATCGGGATCGCAGCATCGACCGCTCGCTGAGAAAACAATGCGATAACATTATCCACGCTGTCAACGATCGCTGTCAACGACCAAATAAGTCACGTCGACTCGCAATTGTTTGGTAATTCAAAAACAACCGACATTACCACTCCATACCGAACTTACAAGACACTTTCTAACATTAAATAGAAGGTAATCGTAGACCTTAAATGATATGATCAAAAGAAAGTTCAATTACTGATAATGAACCAAAAGAGAAAATCTGTCGATTAGTATCACATTAGCGAATCTTGTTAATTTTCTTAATAATGACAAATTCACCGCGTAATTCAATTGCAATTTAACATCCGACGTTAACGCGCTACGAAAATTGCGCTACATTCTTGCCGTCGGTACAAAAGACATAAACGCGTTCGTGACGCTACGAACATTTGTGACCTATTTGCTTTTTTGTGTAAGATGGAATCAATTTATTGAATAGTCTTGTATAGTCATACATATACTACGAATAATTATAATGTACCATAAAGTATATTAGTTACCTCTCACACATCTAATACAAACATGACTAGCCATGTATACAACACAATTGGAACAAAACGGAATATTGAAATCAAAACCGTTATTTAAGGTGTAATAAAAAATCAGGTAAACGGTATGTACCAATATACTACACCATGACTAACTGATTGCTTACCACACAGACAGGAAAGAAAATAATTGTATTAACCCGCAACAAAACGGCTTAGTTATATCGGTACTCGTTGCTCGCTAATTTGTAATTACAGGCGTAAAATTTGGTATAAGTAATAGCGTATCGGGCTGTCTCGATCAACAGTTGTTTGCGAAAAGAATAAATAAATATTCCTCAACATTCCCACAACGCCATCTAGTCTCAAATTAAGTATAGACTAACTTGTGCTATGAGTACTAGATAATTAATAAACATACTTATACACCCGGACACAGCAAAAATGATCGTGCTCATCGCAAATATTTGTCCTAGGTTGGAATAGAAGCCAGGACTACTAGCTAACTGTGTTAACGGATCTGCTTCCACAGTTTCATGTTAGAGTTATTTCCTGCCCTCGATAGATGGGAGATACATTCGGTGACCGAGCGATGTGATTCTATTACGGTAGAGATAGTGACAGAGTGACCGACCGCGTTCCGTGCATTCATGCAATCCGTCGAAATGTCCGCTCGGTGATGACCGATGACATGGAGATAAATATTGTGACACTAGATTGTATCGCGGTGCCCGATGTGTACTGTAAGGGCCAGGCCACACGGTGCGGTGCGGCTCCGGCGCGGCGCCTGTGCGGTGCCGCAACGGTTTCCTACATATAAAAATGTATGGTATGCCACACGGCACGCCCGGCGCCGCTCCGGCGTCGCACCGCAGGCGCACCGGACAACGGCGCGAGGCAGACGAGGCGGGGAGGGGTGCAAGTAGTGTGGTGCCGCAGCGGCGCCGCTCAGTTGTTTATTGTAGACTGTCGTCAACTGGGCAAGCCAAGCCAAGCCTGTTGCGGTGCCGCAGCGGCGCCGTAAGAATATTGCGACGCCGCACTGCTCGTGTGGCCGCCAGTGCGGTGCGGAGTAATGCGGTGCGGTGCGGTGCCGCACCGTGTGGCCTGGCCCTGAGGGCTGACTGACACTCGTAATAGAAAGAATTTTAAGTTTTTTTTTTTACTTAATATACTAGTACTAAAACGTAGGTTTATTATATACCTCATATGGAATTATGTCTATTTATATATAGCTTCTTATTTCAATATAAATTTTAAGTACATTTATAAATTTTTTATTTTCTTTTCGCATGAATTGCAAACTTATATTCTTGGATACATTTTTATTTCACTTATATTTTATTTTCTTTGTAGGTACTATATTTTTGATTAAAACCTCTTTTAAATTACAGCTTTAAATATACCTTACTAATATGAAAGACGTGAAAACAAATAAAAAACCATAAGGTTCAGCCCTTTATGACGAGTTTGACGCAAGAATCGGGCGTCATGATAACGGTGTCTTGTAACGATAACTCTTGCATACATTTTTATTGCTTGTTTCGTGTGATGTACAGATTTAATGTTTGTATTTATAACACTTTTATGTGTTTTACTGTTCTGGAGGCGTTAGAAATGACATGCGTGTTAAACACGGCGCGGGTACAATGTACAATAATGTTCATGTACGTTTTTATTACAAAAATGTACCGTACTCTACATGTGACTCTACAATTTAAAAGATTTATTGTTTAAGTAGCGGTTTTGTAAAGTAGCTTATTTGTTAATCGAGTGTCAGCTAACTCCATACAAAATATCAAAATTATTACTGCCATTTGAGCGTGGAAGGGTAACAAACATCCATCCATCTATCTATACATGCGTCCTACTTATAATATAAAATTTCGCGTTTTATAAATTTAAATATTCTTTTTTTCATAACAGCCAGTAAAACAGTTTAGTGGAAAGGAACGCCAATAATTTTTATTGACTGACTTTACGAGTCACTAGATAGACAACAAAAGAAAACGTTTTTCATTGAAATACGTAAAGCTATGTAGTCACGAGCATAAAGCGGAGACATTAGCATTCTAAGATTATCGTAACTGTACATAATGTCATATAAATGTGGTTTATTCACAGATTAGAATCATTCGCAACCACATCGATACAGTTATGTTTTTCCATTTACTCGTTCTATTCTAATAAATTCCTTTAATCGAGATATCTATAACACCTATATTTTTTTACGGCGCTTATAAATTCCATTTAAAGATTAAATCGATTTAATACATCCTTTCGGATATATCGATATTTTTTATTAGACAGATGTGCGTTTGTTTTTATTATGTGTGTGTGACGGTTATAATGTAAAGGGTAACACGGTCTTGTTAATTTTATTGTACCGAAGGATCGATAGAAGCATCGATTTTATTTAGATACTCTACGTTAATGAGGAATAAAGCGGTGGTATTCGATAAGAATGTTATACAAAATACTGAAAATTAATGACTCCCAAAATGTACTTTTTTCCAAACTGCATTTAATAAAAGAAATAAAATTTGTGCATTAGAATTCTCATAGTAAAACAATGACTAACCAAAGTCGACCTCGTAACACAACTAATTATCATTTCTTTATAGCATTTTATAATTCTGTATAAATTATATGTAATTGTACGGTATTCACGAACATTTACACTGCTTTATGGGCAAATTTCCCATGGATTAGCGTTGTCATGATGCGCTTGCAGTGTTTTTCAAGTGCGGGAATAACTCAATACAGTTAGCGGACACAATCGCACGCCTTTTAATTACAACCAGAAAACATTTATGAAGTTTATAACCACCGTTAGTTTGCTAGGGTTGACGAAGAAATGTTCTATTTGTAATTGCAAGTGCGTAGATTCTGTTTTAGATGTAGTTAGAGTAGAGACAGCCCTATTTACTTTTCTGATTTAATTTATTTCTCGTCCTGCGCGATGAAGATACGATCTAATTAGTCAGTAATGTTGGTGTTATTTATAGAGGAGACTGTCAAGGCAAGTGTTGTTTTAATTATTTTATGTGCCCAAAAATAGAACGGTGATGTATTTCTGCTAGTAATAGCTTGCGTTATTGGTGAAGAGAAATTACTGATGTAATTAATGTAGGTACCATTTTTAAATAACTTATGGTTGATGTGCAACTTATTGTCAGAATTTCAAAATCCCGTAAGCCACTAACATGTATTTACATAAAGTTGAAAATAAATAATATCTACTAGTCGAAGATGTTTTTCTGCATCGTTTCTAGTAATAATGATTTTGCAATACGCCCATGAAATCGAATAGACATTAGGTACATTACGACATTCGACCTTTCACTTGACAGCCCAACAGGCATACCACTAGGCTATCAGCTTTTAACCAATTATCTTTTTGAGTACTTAATTTAAGTACTTTTAGATAGATCCGTCGTAATTAAATGGTGCTTAAAGAAGGTGTAAGTTTCCAACAAATCTTCGATAGGCATTAATTGGCATTTATAACGGAGCGATAAAATTGCAATTCTTGTTTATAGATACTTAAAATAATTGTACGTAGCAAGACATTAGTAATACAGTTGGATGTAAAATTGTTACAGTAAACCCATCCCATTGTCGTCGACAAACCGAAGAATATAACCTCTGTGGGAGATTATGACATTGTACTTGTACACATAAATATGTATTGAAGGGAGGAAAGCAAAAAACGGGTGCAAGTACGACGGTTTAAATAAAACAACGCCTTGTATCTATGTTGTATAAGACTATATAAGGTACGCGGACTCCGGCCAGGTCTTGCAATTATACATGATGCGTAATTGACGTAACGCGGACCGGTCCCGCGCTTATTAATAGAGCCAGTTGTATTTCATAAAAATGTAGAATACACTACAGTGTGACGCTACATGAGAATAGCCGCCATGCTGGTACGGCCGGCAAGGAAAGTCGAACACGACCAGATTTGCGATACCAGAAATGTATAAGAACATTTGTTTGGAGTATCAGTATGTTTTTGGTAGAGATTGCGTGTAAAGTCTGTTTCGTTTCCTCGTTTCAAACAATTTTGCATTTGGCAAGGTGTAGAGTGTTGAAACTTACGATCAAGTTCTTTCGATTTTCTTACTGGCTGTATATTCGTTGTGTAACATGTGTAAGCGTTACTGCTCATGAATATAATTAAGCACATCTTTGACATGTACTATTGAATGCTTAGACATGTGAGTGGGTTTTTGTTGCACTTCTACGGTAGTATTTTACGACATTTTGCTGAGTGACGTTCTAAAATGTTAACATGACAGTAAAAAACTCAGCATGATACATAAAACAGCTCAGCATGACTAAAACAGTGTCGTGCTTGAATATAGCTTTGTCTTAATAATAAATAAATTTATTTCTTCATAAGTACAATAAACAAATGACAACAAAACAGAACACAAAAATGGGTATATTGCACAGTGGGGTCAGTATGAATAGCACTCTGATTCCCAAACTGAGATGAGCTCGTATTTCGGGAATCAGCGGCTCTCCTTTCTAACGCTATTACAATTTCAATGTCATCAAAAGTTTTGAGCTATATTGAATACTTACAGTAGATCTATTTAGGTAATATTTTACTGCTGTAACACGGAGATGTAAAGTTATTTCGTACTGTTTACCTTAGTTTTGTTCATCGAAGTTTCGATGCCAATTCTGAGCACGAAACCGTTTCGGTGACATTTGTTTGCGCTTTTCCTATTATTTGACATCGAGCCGTTATTCACCAACTAGGTGCGGACTCGCCTTGAGTCAGATCTAGTGTAGTGGATCAATTTGTAGACCGTCACATCCTGTTCCTTGTTAACACAATAAACAACGGTTAGTTTACTAAACTTATAAATTTAAGTGTTTGGAGTTCCAAAGCGGGTCTTGTTTGTGGACACGTAAAGTAGTATTTGTTTGTTTTGTAACTAATGCTTTAGGTATGTGAATGTTTTTAGTCTAAATACACTATGGGGAAAATGTACATGTATCGGCAGAATATATCGCATCCATATTATTTTACTTGCTTATCTCTTGATCTATTGCTAAGAAAATAGTCAGTAATGAAGTTCAGTGTGACATACATTTTATACTTATGCAAGTTTAGTATCCAGATGAAATCAATGATATTTCCGATCGCGACTCATTCTCTACGCATCTCCGTCTACATGCGTATTGATGGGAACATTTTTTCCATGTTTACTCAGCCTGTTTGCTTCTGCCATGTTCGTCTTCAATGTTTTCCCAAAGGTTATTAACCTAGTTTCGTTCGTGTACAATTGTAGAGAGCCTGTTACAGTGTGTCAGAATCATCAACATTGTTTACAATCCCGTCCTTAAAAGCGGCAAAAGAAAAGAAAATACAAAACGTAACACGACTCTTCGAGTATACATTGTGTTATCGATTTTATCGTTTAAAGTCCATTCAATTCAGATATTGTATACAATATCCGAGCGTTTTGTAGTACTTAGTGTTTAGGTAGTTTATGAGAGACTAGAATAGAATCGGGAGAGCCTGGAGGGCCGCGGGAGCCTTCGAAAGAGCGGGCGGAATGCGCGCGCAAGGTCATTGCGCCCTGCGCGGTCATGCGCTTGCGCCCCCGCCCCGCCGCACGCCCCGCTCCCCGCGCCCCCCGCGCCTCGCCGTCATCCGCACCCACCACCACATTGTCTAGTGCGATCAGCTGCGGATAAAGGGGAACCGACTGGACCGACCATCGATAGAAACCATTTCAATGTGAATTTATTTTTCCATTTTGCGCGCGAGCAGCAAGCCACGACCGCCCCTAGCGATGTTGTTCTAACGCTCTTTTCTAAGCTCTTACAAAGAAAAAGACTACTTCGTGTCGTGTTTTATTTACGATGCTTACATTGGCTAGCATTTATCGTAAGCCGTATCTTGTGTCCTAAGGCTGCTTAGAAATTGCTTGAAGCTTATTAGGTAGACATTACCGGGCTCCGTAAAAAGTCGCTATAAATTGCAAAGTTTTAAACTTAATATTAAACTCAGCATTTTTAAATGATGAGTTATAATGCTTTTAAATAACAATTTATATTCGTGGACTAAAAAAATACATGGTAAATTAGTAGAATCACAACATTCCATCGGCTTTCGCCTTTGACAATTATAGCTTCCTTAAAAACGTGCGAATAAGTTCCTAATTTGTGACAGATGAAACGATTTAATCGAATTTAAACGCTTACATTATAAAGTAAAAGATTTACTCACACATTTCCCGTTAATACAAGTTGAATAACTTCTTAATAAGTAATTTATAATATTTGGATATGCAAATGCAATCGTTCAACAAATTAAGATTAGTATTTTATAGAGTTAGATTTTAAATTAAGATAGATGGTAACCAGTGGCACAAGCTTTATTTTATGTGATTTAATTTGCGGAAGAGGAAGTGTTGCAATTTCACTTTATGTGTGATTAATGGAGTGTTAAGTCCCGCGTGCCGGGCGGGTCGGCCGACGCGGTCGGTCCGGGTCGTGTCCGAGCGGATGTCACATCATTAGTCAGTCGCAGGCGCCGGCGTCCGCGCAGGATTCACTCACGTCCCGCAATAAATAACTCTTTCTAATTTCTCCGCGAAACATTTTTATGAATATCAATTAATACTTTTGAAATACCATTTTAAATAGTATCGATTACTCTCCGTTTTAATATTGACAACTCAATGTAGAGCGAAGAAAGTTTTGTGAATTTTTCACTAATGAGACATCAATTTATGATGGATAAATTTCTCGCCGTTTTTCTGTACATTGTAAATCATGTGCTTAAGATTTTATAACGACAGTAACATTTGTTATGGTAACGCAAATTTAATGTAAAGTGACAACTAATTTGCATTTTAATAGGGCTTGTTCAAATAAACATAGTTGTAATAGGTAGATGTCCAAATTTAGTTCAATCAAGATGTTTATGCAAATTTTTGTTTGTTACAGGATTTCTGCCTTGAGTGAAAAATACCAATTCTACACCAAACGGAACAGGTAAATACTCAAACCTTTTTTTACTATTGACAGGTTATCAGTTAGTCGCGACAGTTGTACTCACATAAATCTCAATTGGTAATGATTAGAGAGCCGCGTTGACACGGTGGTATACATGGTAGCAACAATGGGCGGCCCGTGGGACAATTGTGAACTCCGCCTGCCTGTTTTTGCCACGTCAAGTGTTCGACTCGTTTCTGAACGAGACGAGAATGCATATTTCCTAGGAACTTATGTCAGGGCCATCGTAATAAGAACTGCCCTCACTTCTTCCCCGCGTTACTGCACTATGAATAAGGGGACAGTAAATTACATATCGCGGCCATTGTTAGGCTGGACGTTTAAAGCGTGCGCCGCGTGGGCGGCGAAACACGGCTCCCATTGATTGCATGATTTATCGATATTGAATTCGCACAGGTGATTCTTTTGTTGTTGTGATTGAAACAAAACAAAGTAGACATCAACAAATGTAACGTATAATTTAGTTCCCGAAAGATTGAAGTGAAAGCGATGATAGTAAATAAAGTATTTTGAAAAAGAACAGTTTTGAATTTCAATTACATTCGTTTACAATATACAATTGGTACGTGGGATATCTTTCACTGGTCGAAAGTTTTCTTTAACAACTATTTTAGTGACGGTGTCAGAAGTAGGTGCGAGAATGTGTGTGTGTGTGCAGAGCGGAGTGGCTTGTGTAGAACGTGGCGTGGAAGTTGATGGTACGACAGCTAATAGGGTTTGTTTGTGGACAAATAATGGCTATTGAGATGTTACACGCTAACTTCTGTAAGCATGAGTGACAGGCAGCGCTTTGCTACACGCAGTTTGCCCGAGGTCAGCGAAATTCTACACTTAACGATCGATTCCTTTAAAGTGTTTCCAGTGAAATGGTCCGGTAATACCACATAATGGGCAATATCATAATTGACACACACAATGTCTGTAAACACGCCGCATTTGTGATAATGCGGCCAATATCACAAGTCGGGTACAGTTATTGTAGGTGCAGCCACCATTTAAATTACTGACTATTTGCTTCATTGTGAGTCGGTGCAGTATTATCATGCTTTGACGTTCTCAGGAGTAGTCAGAATGTGTGGGAAAGTGGTGTGTTTATTTCTTAGTAAGGATCTTTAGGATCATGTTAGAACGCGGATATCACAATTAAGAAAGAAACATAATTGTTTCTTTTTTAGTTTAATCAAATAAATAAAGCTGGGAGATAGCTTTAGCGTGCAGTAGGCGGGTTTGCATGGTTTCCAGTCATTACTGCACGCTTCCTTGTCACCGCGTCAGCGGCAGGCTGAAGCTTTGAACGTCAGTGAGCGTTGTCAGAGCATAAATTTACATTTCGTTACGGTCGTTTTGTCAATACAATTCTCTGTACAATCTTCACTAACAAATAAAAGATGTTGCAAGTATTGCATTGGCCAGCTAATGTTTAAAAACTTTTACTTAGCTCTCAAACTTTCTAATTCGAAATAAATTGCTGAGAGTATTTTATTATTGATAGCGATAATTGTTAAGTTGATATTCGAATGTTTGGCTTTACGATAGGCCTTCGGGTTCACGTTATGATTTAGATAAGAACGTGCGTTGCGTATACGATGCTATTAAACCGATAGTACTTCCTATCATGAATATTCACAGCGGGATCTCGTTTTACTATATCTTCGGAATATAAATAGTTCAAATTTGAATTGCAAAATTATTGCAATCTGCAATAAATCTATTCCGTGTCGAAACAGTGATATTGAAGTATTTTGATGTTAATTTTAAGGTCTATAAATATGTTCGAGCAACTTTTGACATATTATAGGCATAAATATTGAGAATTCAGTTCTGTTAGTATGCTAGCATTATAACTCTTACATCAATAAAATAAAGACAACAAAATATTCACGAGGCAGAAACGTATAGTTATAAATATGCGTTAAACATTATAATATACGAGGCGTCGTTTTCCTTTGCCTAACATTTCCCGCACATTTAACATCGGCCTGTATAGACTGTATACACTTCGGTATCACGACCAGCCGCCCAGTCGGGCCAGTTGCGGCGCCTCTTAACGACATCGTGCATTTATTACTGCTTGCCTTAAGAGCGCACTTCCAAGATAAGCTCAAATAAAACCCATCTAAATTACATTACAATGCCAAAGTGTGTTAAACTGTTATTATTGAGTGTCCTACATCGAAAATTTCTTTCTATCGATTAATCATGACGAATCGACTTCTCTATTATTGGGAGGCACTATTAATTAACTTTATTTGAAAGGCAAACACAATAATTACCTATACAATTTGTAAATGTTTTGATCATGATTGACAATCGCTTTTGAATCTCTGACCTTGCAATCTTCAGTCTTAATGGTGGTTTGCAAACTTTTTTTGTTTAAGTAATTTAAGCACTTTGTTAGTTGAAATGTGTTACACGATTATCTGGACACGCAATACTTAAGGTTTCTCTTTCATCTAGCAAATTAGAGGCGCCCACATATCTGAACGTACATATAATCATGTTATTAGGCAGGCATACTTTTTATTGTGCAAAAAAAAGATTATTTCTCAGCTGTAGAGAATCGTAAGCTAGCCTCATTGAATTTTCCTTTTGTAAGTTGGGAATCCAACACAATCCACAATCCCGAAGATACTACATACAAACTCTACCAACATACGAGTACATTCTCCTGTCTCATAACGAATTAGAGCTCTAATAATTAGCTCATTGTATGCAGATCGCGATGTAATTATTCAGCCGCTGTCGCTTGCCGCGTGGTCCGCGCGACACGGGCGACGCGACGCGGCCGACCGACGCGACCGCAGCGTCCGATAGTATTCCGCGGCGTGTTCAAGTCGTTGCGGCCGACAGCGACAAGCCGAGGCGCATGCCGCTTAGATAAACACGCGATCCTTGGACACTATTAGGGCTGCCCTGATATCATTTTGTAATAGATGTCTAATTGTTTCACCTAGCAGACGTATTTCAAAATTCAGAAGGTAGATAGAATCTGCGTTCAATATGATGAGTACATGTAGCATATTAAAGCAGCATGTAGCCGTTTTACGGGCGAATAACAAGCCTTTTATTATACTGTACTCATATCGAAAATAAATGGGAGTAATTTTATTACTATAAAGTAAAGCATTTCATGGACGTTTTTCGCCTCGCTCGCATATAATTTTGTCGTAAATAACACTTACGGATAAACGTATGATAATATTCAGTTCATATTTAAGCTTATCTGAGTAATGCGTAAAAAACTTAAAAAAATAGAAATATAACTATTTTTCATGCAAAAATAATTTGCCAACCCTAATTCGGGAAGCTAGTTCGAATAAAAGGAATTCTCAAATTATGGAGGTGCGATGCAAACGAGCTAAATACAGAAAGCACGTTTAAGTAACACCGGCGAAGGAATGCGCTATTTATTCGTAAATAGGCTTAGTATACGTAGTGCTCGTACTAGGTTCTATTTGTACCTCGTGAAATATTTTATCGTTAGCAGAAAACTCGCAAAGCCAGTTTGTTGCTATAAATGTATTATAACTGTGCTACCAGTACAAACATTTGTTTCAGACACTATAAATAGGACTACGACACAAATATTCTTGCATAAATCAACCGATTGGTTTTGTTATCTTAATAGTCGATCATTATTGCGTAATTACTCGAATGACTATAATTGAATAAATAACAGCTTTACGATCCTTAATTTTAGGTAGTTATCGCGCGAAATATGCGAGAAAGTACATGTAGAAAATTCACACGCATTCGAAAACAGATGGCCCAGTTGCGGCAGATAATTGGGTCAGGCGAGCAACCTGTCGGCTTGCTCACACGCATTGTCTCGCGTCTCAGTGCGCCGGCGCGGTACCGTTAGCGCTCGGTCAAGTTCGGCCCATTGTGACGTGACTGCTACTTGTGACATACGGATTTATACCGCCCGATTCGGTTTGGTATCCGAAATAATCGTTAACACAAGTCCCGCGAGGGAGACTAAACGATTCTCTACGCTTACTGTTTCACATGACCTATCCATAATAATGACTTGGAGAAGTGACCTAAAACTCTTTTCTTAGAAACATTAAACCGTCTGCCTTCAGCGAGTATGCCTTTGCTATTCTGTTATGAGGCAAATTTATTTTTTGTACCCACAAAAACCGCAGAGAAATCTACTATTTTCTACAAATTTAAAACGAAATTACTCAAAAAACGTTTTCTTATTTTAACCGAAAAGCTTCTTTTAAGTCGAGATGGCGCGATTGTCGTCTGCGGGACCGCTAGGAAATAATTTTTATAATAATAAGCGGAGATTGCAAGATGTGCACTTATTATTTACGTGAGCTTATCTGATGGTGGAAGTAGGCGGGTAGGCACGTGCGGCGTGACCCCGCCGCCGAACATCAAAAGATCTTAATGCTAGACTTGTGTGGCTAAGACCTTTTTGTTCGTGTCTCAGTTAGATTGGATTACAAGTGACCTCTATGCGGACGACGTACGCGAGATTGCCGGTAAAAGCTTTCCTTGATGACTATTAATTTAATAGAAATATCTAGCTTCAGTTATGTAATAGCCATGTTTATTGCTGAACTACCGTAAAGTTGAAAAAGGTTTTATTGGTGTCCGTTATCGCGGTCAGTAAAAGTGCTTCGTGTAATGAATCAAGTTGAAAAAGATAGGGTTAATGAGGGGTCACACATGCATGACAAGTCATTCCTCTTGAATCTAGTGTAATTTAATTTGCGTGTTAGGAGGTGTGAACTTGCTCATATTTGTTTGTATATTGTGTAGGTTAGTAGGCCCCAAGTGTGTATCTAATATACACCGTGATTTTTAGGTCGTTTTAAAAAAGTCGTCCACACAATGTATCCGTCATAAAATACCTCTAGGCGCGAATATATTTTTTTTATCATTAATTAAAATAATATGCATGAAAAAAATAAATAATACATTGGAAATATGAAACATCCTGTTAAAAATGTTTACGTATCAAACTGTTGAAGATACATGCTACATACTTACTGCGAACATTATGATTGCAATAGTAAGACAGCTGTTTTACGCTAAGGTGAATGACCTGTGATAAGACGCCGCCGCGCCGCCCGCGCGGCCCCTTTGGCACAAGGTTCGGACCGCGCTCACTACAGAGTGTTCGTAAAACTGCCTTGTGTCATAATAATGAATAATATTTTTATTCATTCAAATCTTAAAAAAAACATATTTTTTTATTATAAACGTTTACTAGTCATTGGATACATGAACTGGGCTGCTTTTTTAAAACGACCTAAAAGTCACGGTGTAGATCTACATCATCATGTATAATTAAGTAACAGTTTAATTCTCACTTCAGTGTGAGCTTGTGAGATGACTCAGTATGTATCGAGTAAGCCATTGATTGTTCTCTTTAACCATTTACCAAGTTGTGATGGCTGCGCTTGCGTTGCCTATTAGGAGCATGATTTGACGAATGTTTTATGTTTCAATGGGTCAATCGGTGCTTTCTATTTAGTTGGAAATGTTTAATTGTAGCTAATATTGTATCGTAGGTTGTAATGCGTTTTGTATCTAGTAACTTAGAACTATGGAACTTAGTTAATTCATAAATATATGTACCCACATGTTGTTTGTTTTGTGAGGGCAAGTCTGAAACATAGAAGGTTAAAGTTAAAAGTTTCTGCATCGAGTATAGCTAGCCATCATATATTTAAAATAGGCAGGTCGTATTATAATTTCGCACTGTGAATAATAGCAGCAGGCACTTAGCTTTTTTCTAAAACAATCAAGTTAATTATGTTCTACACTTGAATAGACAGTAGCTCCGACTCATCTGTATAAAAAAGCTTCTTCTTTTGTTTTGTCGCAGAACAAAATTGCATAAAGTGACGTCATTACCGTCAATTAGAAATAAATTACACATGATTTCTGATAACCACTTAAACATGGATCGCAGCACTCCAACCGTGAGAATCTCTTATTGTCCTAACCGCTACTGAACTTTAACATTGATTGATGTAAATGTAGATCTAGTGTTAATAAGTGCAAAAGTAACAGGAAATATAAACTGTAATTTCTTTGTACAAAACATCAATGGGAATGATTCTATGCCGTATCAAAGATTGGCGGCTACTGATCCATTCAGTGCCCGCGCTGTGGGAATACAAAGGCATTGTGTGTTTAATGAAAAATCCTTCCAGGCGTACCACGGTTCATTACTTTATAATTAGAGTACTGAAGCAAAAACACCAAAATGGAATTGCAAATAATTGAAAACACGTCTCTAGAAATGAGGAAAGCAACAGGCGGTTAATCCTTTCACTTAAAAGCAATTTTTTGGAAATGCAGTTTTATACCTGAATAGAAATATCCATCGAGGTTTATATCGTGAAAACAGTTAGGTACGTGTAGGTAATTGCAGATATTACTTGGGTAACTACTAACTTAGAAAAAATCAGTTATCACAACCTAATAAAAGTTATAGGTACCTAATCTTATAGCGAAAGATGATTAATTAATAATGCGTGATCCTTTCCATAAAATTTACCGTACACAGTTTAATACAAATAAACTTTTATTTGCAGGATTGTAATTACATCTATAATTAAACGTACAGTTTTCTCATAAACGCGGAAATTACAGGGTTATAGTTTTAAGTGCTCCTAGTTAGTGTTAAGGTTAGTGAGCGATGTTGGAAATGTTGAAGTACCTACGTGAAGATTGCGTCGTCGAGTTCACCGTTAAATTGGGCAATTTGTGAGCTCACAGCACGGTGAGTGCGCAGGCGCAGTGCCGCGGGCGGGCGCGAGCTGCCGCGACATCCCGCGGCATCCCGCGACACGCCGCGCGCCTCGTGATGTAACTGTTACGATCATTATGTGACATATGAATCACGTGATCACGTCACCTGTGCGTAATAATTGTTTGTAGTGCACGCCTAACGGGACCGTGTTGTCTCATGCATGATCTTCGTAATAGGCATGTAAGTGCGCTGCGGTGTTGCGGGGTTAAGCGACTTTCGAACGGTAACCGTTCGTGTTTGACGGTTTTATGTGTTAGTCCATTAGATATCTAGGTGTTCCGTACGTTATTAATTCGATTCAAGCATTAAACGTTAAGATGATACATCGTCTCAAGTACCATCCAGATGTATTTGAAGCATGCCGTTCTTGCTGATGAGAATTTTGGTTATGATATGGCAATAGGTAACTTCAACTCCACTTAAAGATACAAACAAGTGGCGCTTCACAGTACAGTGTGCACATGTTAAGTGACCGTAACGCAAACATAACCTCTCGAAGCTCACACCTACACAATACTGAATTATTACTGTTTATTGTGCCGAGTGACCAAGATTGGAGCAATGTTCCGCTGGCAGAACATCTCGGCTATGGTGTTTTAGGTGAACTAACTGTATCGCAGGCTCCTTCCGTTGTTTCACCATATATGACCGCCGTAAATGTCAACGGGTACATTGTTTCAGTTCTTTATGCTAAAGACTAAGGACCTTTGACTGTCGTTATGCGATTTGAATAGGTTATGAAAAGGTGAATAACTTTAGTCCGCTGGTGGTTGATACTATCCCACGAGAACTGTTGCCGCTTTTCTTTGACTCGGCTCTGCATGAACAATATCAGCAGATTCTACGAATTCTGTTTAACAATTCGTCACGTTTTAGGTATTGCAGGTCTAACTTGGTATGCATTGTTTTAATCTCTTCCTAGTACTTAATAGCTTTCCACTATTTCAAGCCAAAATGATTCTTTGGTAAAGCCACAGTGTTCGAAAAACATCTTAGCATTTTTTGGGTATTGGTCACCACATTTTATGATACCAATATATTTTTAAAACGCCTTAAATGTTAATTAAAAATAATTTATGTGATAATAAACTCGAAAGTGGATCGTGTGTAGGTTTAATTCGATATTTATGTCACTGCAACCAAAGAGGTTGATATACGCCGTTAGGTAATATACCAACAACATTATATCATCGTGAAAAAGTTGATGTCAAGTTCTAGTTCAAACACATTAAAACGATTTGTAGGGTAATTAATGTGCATTGATGATAGCGTAAGAAATAGACATCGTAACATTCGTAACGTGTGTAAACTACAGTAATCTGTTCTCCTCTCATCAGTGTGCATCGCCCGGAATGCGTGCATTTTGTTCCCTTCACGCTCAGCCTCCCCGGAGGACAAATTGTATCAAATTGTCATTACCGCAAAACCGTTGAATTGTTTGTGGTTCGTTAAAGTTTCAAAATCAGTACCGCGAAGTCACCTCTTCCGGTGAATTTTGAGAATCACTACACATAATGGTTTCGTTGTAAGAGTACTTAGACAAACGGTATCTAAGTGCAATTACTTGTACATATTGAACAGAGAGTACTATTTACACGTGTGTCTGTGTGTGTGTCGTGTTTGTTCCCACATTGCATTTGTGATGAGGTTCGATCTTAGCGCCATTATTTCTTTTGAAGTCTTGGTATGTCCTCGTTTTAAATGGATGTATTCGTTAACATCGATAACTGTCAAATTATTTAACTGCAAATAAATGTTTAAGAAACTACAAAACCGATCCTAACGTACTCGTTAATGTGACGTTCCAGAAAACTTAATTATAATAGCGGTACCTTTTTATTGAAGTGCAATTAAATTACACATTTTATGACAGTGCGAACAGCGATTTCCTTCGGTTGATTGCTTCGATTGCAAGTAAAATCCTTATTTACAACTCTTACTTCGAATAATTAAGCTGGAATTGACCATGTATATTGTATAAGAATTTATTTCAGTCGCAGATAATGCCTAGTGTATAACAATAGTTGTACTTTCTCGTTTACAAATGATCATTCATTGTACTGATAAAAGTAGTGAAAGCGATATTGCGATGCAAAAAGTAAATGAAAATTCGTGTCACTGACTTTCCTATTAGCTTTCATGGGTCCATGCAGTGATCTTGACCTGCATTCGGAGCATCTACAATGGATGGAGCCGCGGGTACCTGAACAATCACAAACAATCACAGAGCAATCAGCGGCTGATAAAATAGTCTCTATGTAGAGACACGCGATACACAACTATTTACAGAACACGACGCCGAAATCGCACACGAACTTTCATTCCTAATCAATAACGTTAAATTACATCCTGTCGGACGTAAATTTCACTATAATGAGTCTATTCGCAATTCGAAATCAAATGTAGGTGAAATATCAAATGTAACAAGCACGTACTTTAAATGATATATCTGTAACGTGTTACTTGGTACATTAACTCGCTAAATTAGTAATTTAATACTTATACACGATTGCACTTCCTCAATAAATAATGCTCAACCACTATACCTATATCTGTCAATCATTGGTTTGTTATTATTTTTTTTCGATCAGCTTTCGATTTTTTGCGCTTTGATTTCAATATTGTCTGTTTTGGAATGCAATATCTATCACATGGAAAGTGAAATCAAATCAACACTCAATCATACTGCCCCGCAACTAAGTAAAGAACTCTTCCTCTAATAGAAGGAACGATCACTGATCTCTACATTTGTACCAATACGAGGAATACAGTATTTTCCTTTTCCTCTAACACCAACTTGACTTTTTCTTGATTAGTTCCACGACATTCTTTCACTCGAAGACATGATGAGTTTCTACGTAATGTACCGACTGCCTATTGTTGAAAGACGTTTCATTGCCTCAGGGGATTTCAACTTGATTGTTACCTGTCTGGTTATTTAATTTAGTTGGACCTTATCTAATGGACGTGTGTGTTTCAGGTGGCTCCGTCGGCATGAAGGGTGGAGGGCTGCGCTTGGCGCGGCTGGCGCTTCTGTTACTGCAGGCTACCTTCGTCATCAGTAAGTATTATTATTACTTTTTAGTACTTTTCTTTCAATTGTTGATTGTTTTAAATAGTACCGGTTTAAGTGCTTTCAAGTATTTCGCTGTAGGTAAAACCATTGTTCTTTGTTTGCATTTCATTGTACTTTTCACAGTGCCGCCAACTGGAAACTAACATTAGTATATGAATAGTTGTCCCATTAATACAAAATGCAACAGGATATAACTCGGCATGCATTGAACATAAAACCTGCTTGTTTCAGGTCGAACCGCGTTCGAAAAGCTGACGGATGTTGACTTCGCGGGAACAGCTTATTACACAGTCCGCAATCTGTCGCTGTACGAGTGCCAGGGATGGTGTCGCGAGGAACCCGACTGCCAAGCCGCTTCCTTCAGGTACGATCCCTATCTCCGCACTACTTATAGAATACTAGTCTAACATCGTTAAACACCGGTACTTTAATACATATCTCAATATGGACAAACTACGATTACACTTATTAATACCAAAAGCAGACAGCTTATTAAAACCGTTTGCGTTTCTGCAGTGGCGGCGCTACCTTTGTATACTCCTTAATTGTATATCAATTACTATTGACAAGATAATATGACCAATCCGGGCGATGATCTGACCCAGTAAAGTGAATTTCGCATCTAACGACGTCAAGAGCATGACTCGTAGTTCTGACTGATCACGAAACAAATAAAAATCAATATGTCTGTCATATCTGAGATCTAGATGCTCCTGACCCAAATGTCTGCGATAGAGATCTGATTGACATGAAGATTTACTAATCTTGTGAAGATACGGGGAAGGAGAAATCGGACCTAAGTGTACCGTGTCTGTGACCTCCACGATCAGTACCCACGCACGACGCATGCCAATGAGCGTATTGAAAAGGTTCGAAGCTGGAGCAGAAAGTAATCCGACGCCGGCTTTCATGCTTAACGCGATGTTTATGTTTTGTTGGAGGTAGCACCTCACCTAGTTAGCGAAAACTTGAGAAACTATAAAGGAATAAGGTCATAGCTTAACACTTAATTGTTATCGCTGGGTGTTCCGTACAAATTATGGTATTTCGCAAAGTTTTAGTAACAAAAACCCACTCATGTATTCAAGTTTTGGGCATGACACGCTTTTACTAGGCCTGGCTACGTGCGTAATCAGAATCCTAAATCTGCTCGGGTACAGTTAACTATAACTCCTGGATTCGTGAGGTGTGTGTCAAAGGTCGCGTAATTCACAAGACGTAGTTCGCGAGTGAGTTAGGTCGGGCCGCGGATGTGTGTCAGTCAGGCACACGTCCTGCGCGCGGGTGGCGGCTCCGCGCCCGCAGTGCCGCCGCGCCGTGCCAGCTAATAACAATGTGTCTTCGGCTTTGCCACAAACCGTGTAAAAGCGGAAACCGACCTCGCCGCGCTCCAAATTGGATAACAGTAAAAGTGATCGCATACGTCTTCAATGGAAATGATCATCGACGCAATATTTTCAAGCACGCTCGATAGTTTTCATGACTGTTGGCGGTTTAGAACGCATTATTTTAATTTATTGTTATTGTCTGCCACGTTCCAGTTCACACTATCTGCCTAGTAACAGCCTAGGTCTGAATTTAGGGCAGACACCATAAATTTGTATGCATTCCATTCTCTCTCACAATGTATGGCGATAAAGGTACGCGTGGAACAATTTCTAGTCAGGTATGCGCATAATTCTATGTGAAGAATGACGATTCAATGTTGATAGGAAAGTGTCGGAAAAATCTATTTATTGTGCATTTTTCTTGTCACTGTTGGGTCGTACCCGCGGTCATTATCATAGCTGTTGGCGTGCACTGCAAAAAAAACTAATTGTATTAGACTGAATTGAACCGCGTAACAGTATTAAAATGCTAGTTAGATTCCTCGAAATCAATTTGAACGGGATCGATCGAAAATCAATTTGGATTCAATTAAACGAGATGAAATTTCCCGCGCTTCTAATCTACTATTGTAAGTTAAGAGCATGTACGTATCTCGAATCAATCTGTCCAAAGAAATAGCGATCTGGCGATCTGACAAAAGAATAGGACGAATGCAATTTTAACAATCGGTAACTGTTCAGCGCGGTGCGGTGCCACTGACTCGTTTCGACAACGTTTACGGTATTCGGGAGCATACAACGGTGAGATACCACTCCGTCCGGCCGAATTAACTTGACATTAAATCACAGATTCAAAATCTTAACTATCCACTAGATCACGACCTTCGCTATCTGATGTTGTCAAATTGCAATAGATTTAGAAGTTGTCTTCAAGATAACATTTATTCGTTAAGGCACTGTACGAACATTTTAAAATGTAAGTAGGTAAATATGAGGATGCATAAATTCTACATTAGCAGCAGTTTATAAAAAGTAAAAGTAGACATAAAATTAGTATCTATTTAGGTTTTCTCTTAATCTAAATTAAAAATAAATATTCAACAACATTAGATAAATTGATTAAATTAATTAGCTGCTTGAATGAAGAGATAAAATCTACAAACGCGAGCTACCAGTCACACGCGTTGAGGTGTCATTTAATCTTGACAGCAAACAGCAAATGAAAGTTTATTAGACAGCTCGAAAAGATTCGTTTGAGTAACCGTGTTTACACAACGCATGTGATAAAGATAAGGGAACATTAATTTACCCGTAACACATAGAAGTTCGTAGATCTGTTTGTAGTAATGTCTTACAATTATTCACGCGAGGGCCAATGATTCAACCGGTCCACGTTGGCGTCTGATTGATGCAGGGTGTATGCCGCATAACGGACTGCACCAATCTGATGATCGGTCTGATCAAACCAATTTGTGTAATCAACGTAAATACCGCTCGATACTGTTGCGTCCGTAATGATGTTAAGACGTTTGTAATCTCTATAAATACGATGTCTTATTTGCAATTTGTACAGTTGCTGCGGTTTGGATTATGCCGAGGTTACATTAAATTACTGTTAGCGTGAACATTGCTAAGGTAATTGTATGAAATTAGTTTAGAGGTATCAGTTTCATCAATTAGGATTAGATATGTGTACGGTGTTTCACTTACGCGCGTGTGTCTGTCAGATAAAACATTGGCTAGTCCTTAGTGAAACTTATTAGCCGTATCTGAGGGCTTAGATTAACATAAACGACAGTGTATGGGTATCATTAAGCGCTAACACGTACGTGGCCGCAGCTTTGCCTCGTGTACATAAGGCTGTCAACATGATTATCGGGGCCACCATCGCCTGCAGCCTGCATACACTATAAGCTATCTTTCATAGGCCTACGTGCGGCTCTGAAATTAAATAATGACACTGACGTGGGCCACATTAGCCATGCTTCTAAAAATATCCCGTCCCTCTGATATTATCCCTGTCTTCTTGATTGACGTCCTTGTAAGCCTGGCCACGAATATAACTCATCATTACGTTAGGCAACGACATACGATGCGTCTATACTTGGAAACTGTTTACTGACGTATAGTAATTGGTTCTAGGATAATTTGAAGACAGTCTCGATGCGATTGACAGCGTGTTCAAGAGGCGGCAATGATGCATCTCATGTAAATTGTTAAATAGCCAGTATTTTACATATTTTAAAGTAAATAAAATCGTGATTTATGTTACACAGTGTTCAGGTAATGTGTAGGTACCTACTAAAGATACAATTAGTAAACGCCACCTTACTTTGACATGTAGACAAATCTTATTTATTAGAATGGCAGGAAGAACACTTAGACAGCGTCGAACATCTGTAACTGACGTACTAGAGTAATCTCCAAGCGAAGCCCCACCTGCTATCGTATATAGCGGTATCTGCATTGCATATAACCTGTGATTTCCAGTGCACTGTGCAGAGAATTCATATAAGTACTTAACATGTACGTTCATCATGTTAAGTAGGGTAATCAAACTACTGTACTGCACAGTCTAGAGCAGCGATGTCAGTCGCTGTGCCATACTGATGATTAATTGACAAGTCAACGCACACATGCATGGGTACATGTAGCTACACAGTCCGCACACGTCTGCATATGTCTGATGAATTCTAAATCAGTCCACGGCTTTGAAGGCGAGTCTATCTCTCGCTTAATTATTGCTTTAAGCACACCACGGTTCGGAAGATTTATGACGGCTGTTGTGAAACCAAGGCGATACGCAATGTCATTAGTTTAAGGGTTTTATCGAGGCATTAATCATAAAGTTTTTATATGAATTCTTTGTTTACTAGTAGGCGCATAAACAGTCATTTATTAAGTAAAGCTCGGCTATTTGTCAGGCGGTGTTTGAGCTTTGAACGATTGTAAGATTCTCAACTCAATCTTCGAATACACAGTTTCATTTTGTTCATATTGCATAGTTAGAAAAAAGAATTGTGTTGTGTTGTATGCATCTAATTAAACACTGCATAGTTATCGAACGATAACTGTTACTGTAACCAAGATAGCTTAATTAGCGATAAAAGATAAGGTTTTGATTACACGCCAGTTATGTGGATTAAGTAAGTTATTTCTGAACGGTCTAGCATAGAATGAAGATTGCAGGTCTCGTGTAAACGAGTCTAGTTAGTTATAAATTATGAAATATTACCTGAAACTGTAACCACAGTTAGTTGATTATAGAACCGTAACGTGTAAATGTCACTTTTACAGCAGATATAAACACAATTTATGAGCGTATGATGAGACTAGATCCAAATTAACAACACCGCGAACTTCGTCTTTAATTAATGTCACATAAAAAACTTATGTCGTTGACTTTATGAACTTTTTTAGGTGTGTAGATTAGACTTTATAATTAAATAATACGCATTAAGATTATCCTTTATTATTAGGATGCCTTATAATATGCAATCAAGAAGTATGAAAACCACTTTGCTAATACTGAGTTTTTTATTAACAGTTGTATCACTGTTTTTAAGAAGTTTTTAATCCTAGTTTTATGATTTTTAATGCTGTGACAGCCTAACTAGAATTGCTAGAATAAACAATCTATTTGTGACTTAGTTATGTATCCCGTGTATTCTTCGTTGAAGATCTATAAATAAAAAAACAACATCGTATAAATTACATAAAGTTAAGATTTTCTGATACCGACGATAGTTTATCGTTCGTTTGTTTCAGTTATTTTATTTTATGGACACTTAGTTTGCAGGTGCGTGCTGTACTTACATAAACTTTACAACTAATTGCGATTGACATCGGTATGTGTGCTAACTTGCAGATTTTATCGGCGTCTGTATCTGAATAGTTGTAAGTAAATGTAAGGTTAAGTTTAGGATGGACATCCTTACAATAGATTCTATTTTATCTTCCATGGGTTACGGTTTTGGTCTTTTAGGTCTTAAAGAATTGAAAAAGGAATATGCTGGTCTTACTTAAAAGCAAGGACAAATACACAAATTAAAAAATAACAGCCAATTTTTTTTTTAAGTATGAGAATTACGATTACTATACAGAATTGTTACAATATTATGACTAACGTAAAATACTTTATGAATGAATGTGTGGTGCTATTTTTTGGAACACTATAATATTGAATTCTTAGAGTATGACGATTCTTTCCAAGAACAGAAATGCTTTCAGTAACTTAGAGAAACAACAGAGGTTAATTTTGAATTAAACTGATTTAATAATATGGGCTTTATAAAAAGAGTCAGATACCTACAATTTTTTTGCTCATAGTACAGAATAGGAAAGGATTCGTTTATAGAGAAATATATGTAAATATCATAATTGTTCTTAATATGTACCTAATAGAAATAGACATGTTTATTAGGTGTCAATTTATAGGCTCAATTCATCTTTGTTATGCGCGAGTTAATAACTGTAATATAATCTTTTACTTGCATTTGTTTCGTCGCAGTTTTAAGATCATTATTTTCAAATGTACAATTCATTATGTCGAATTATTATCTAGTCTGTATGTAATCTGAAATTTAAGATCTAGAATTCGCGTGGGTTTTGACAAATACTCCAATAACTTTCTAAAGGTTATTAATGTTCATAGTCTTGATGTTTATAGTTTCATGAAATGCAAACTATGTTTTTAAGAAGTAGAATACATATATCCTTCACCCAATTAAACTGTAAAAAACAACTGAATTGAATACCGAACTTTTATCGTTATTTAGAAAGGTTTTTAATTGTTAAACGGAAACGGAAATGTTAAGTATTTTAATACATTACAATAACTATATATTATGTGTGGGTTAATTATAGTTATAATACTAACCAGTTATCACAACTACGTACAGCTGTGTAGCAAGGTTTAAAGTAATTTGCAATTTCTCTCTTGAAAGCTCTACAATTGAATCTATTTAATGATTAAGAATCAAAATTGCTTCTTTAACAATAAATTACATCTAAAACTGGGTAAAAATATCGTCGTATACCAACAAAAACCTTTGCTATCACTTTAGGTTTCATAGACATCGTATAATGACTTTTTTACTATCTAAGATTAAAATTATTAATTTATAACACTAGTGCACTTAATGTATTGCTAGCTATCAAGGCTTTCTGAAAAGGATCCGAGCTAGGATAGGATAGTCAATTGTCCTTTTTGCTTTGTATAAAAAAGGTCATTAAATACCCGTTCTCATCTAATCTTAAGCTCAAAGGAGGGCTGAGGATAGCCGACTAGTATTTTACAACAATGCAGATGGACATCATTAGCCAGCGAAGGGTGTTATTAGACCCTGAGTATTCCTTTTACTCATATTGAAAATACGATTCGAGTCGAATAAAAACATTATGGAATGGAGTATGGAGTGGTTATCTGTTTTTATTAGGATAATAATCTATCTACATTATGGAGATATTAAGCTTTTGATGTTGTTTTGTTTCTTTGACTTTGATAGACCTGATGTTGTTTTGTTAGTTCTTGTGAGTAAGACGTGAGTAATCAAAGGACTTAGCACAAACACTACCGACTAGATATTTGTAACGTTTTTAGTATGGAGATTTTTAATTTGGCTTTGTCGTAGGTACTAGGGCTAGTAATCTTCTTAGTATTGTTCTCTATATTTTTCAGTATACAAAATTATATTTTAAAAGCACTCCTTATTTCAAGAACGGTTGTTGGATCTGATTAAAAAACCGCCCACACAGTGTTAGGTACTAGCCAGATGTCGATGCCCATTTGTTAGCTAATGCATATACAAATTAAACTAGAAATAGAGTCGAGATATTTGTTCACTAAAGTCCCGCTATCATTGCTGTCATAAGCAGAGGCCTACTACTACATCTTGAAGTAATATTATTGCAGTTGTGGAAGAGAGACGACGCTCTATGCCGTGTAGAGCGCCGTCACGTTTCCACAACTGCAACGGGATCAGTTTGAGAGGTGGTAGTAGATTTTGTACCTTGTTTGCTATTCATTGGCCGGAAGCATAGGAACGACTACACACTTCCTGGTGCAATGGTCTATCCAGACAGCCTAATAAAAAATCTACCTGTCTACGTGCCGCCAGACGATAACTACTTTTTACACAGACAAAAAATACTTACTTGAGGCTGGTAATTAAAATTAAATGCTTCGATTACGACAGAGGTTCGTTTCAAACCCGATTTCTTGTATCTTGTAAATTGTTCCTAAATAAATAACGGTATCCTGACCGTATCGTGTATACATTTTATAGTTTTAAAATCAATATTTACTGGACGGCCAGTTAACGTGTTCACGCTAATATTCTAATGTTATTTGTTATGATAATTTAATGTGATATAGTATTCTTATACTTCCCACGTTGTTCAATTTGTATGAATACTATTGACGTCTATTGATTGGTCACGTTCATGGCTTTTTACAATAACACAGTATCTTAATATAAAATCTTACAAAATAGAGAACCTCTTTAGATACAGTTATCTCATTTTATTTTTGAGAAATTATGAAAAAAAGCTGAATAGTTCAATTTTCGAAAGGTCAGTAGTCCATCGTTTTAAATCACGTTAATGCAAACAGAATACAGTCACTATTGTAAACTTTAAAAGCTCTTTTTTGTAAATCATGAATTTACTCTACGAATCAGATTTTGTGAAATAATAATGATTGACAAAAAAAAGTGGACAGAAAAGTGACGATCAGTCAGGTAAATTCAGGGTTTGTAAAAAAACGCACAACACTTAATCGAAGATATGGTACTTTACATTGTTTATTAACAGACACGGTATTAAAACTTAACTGATTGCCTCAAAAATGTGGTAACATTTCACACTTGCAAGAAAACCGGTGGGTGTTTCGCTACAGCTTGCTGTGCAACGGTTTCTTTGTCAGATTAATATCCTGCTGCGATAGGCGAATGAACGTAGCTAATGAAATAATTTGGATCGCTTTACAGGTGTAACCGAGGGTTTAAATGACCGACTCTATTGGAAAGCGACCGTAACGCTATGTCGGAAAGATTAACAACAAACAGTAGGAATAAAACAACAGTTAGTGCTACTCTCTATGGAAATGTATAGAACGAAAACGGTTGAGATAAATTGCGATTGTTATTATCGTCTTTTTGCTGAAGGCGGATGGTAGTTTTCGGTCTACGCTCGGGTGGTAGATAGTGATATTAACCTATATCAACGGAAAATGTTCTGTTTAACATTTTTTATTTTAAATGAGAAAATATGTAACCTGCTACTGCTAGCTGTAGAATGCTACTGGAAGACCTTCCTAAGCCTTTATTATGAAAGTAACCTGAAATTTAATATTGATTCTTCGCTACATTTTACCTGAAATAAGTAAAAAATTCTGCATTACAAAATACAGGTACTAAAGTTGTTGTTTTTGTTACAGTTTTGTGTTAAATCCGTTGACTCCGGTACAAGAAACGCGATGCCTGTTGCAGAACGACACGCAGGCCAACAACCCTATGGCGACTCCCCAGGTATGTGGCCAGCAATCACAAACTATAATTACGATGAATGTGTACGTGCAACCTATTTCGTAGATACGACCACCGCTGACAATCAGCCCACGGAAATACTATTGAGTTGAA
Source organism: Chrysodeixis includens (assembly GCA_941860345.1). Taxonomy (NCBI): domain Eukaryota; kingdom Metazoa; phylum Arthropoda; class Insecta; order Lepidoptera; family Noctuidae; genus Chrysodeixis; species Chrysodeixis includens. Next base: position 6,148,620 of record OW796093.1, on the reverse strand, counting down.
AGGACGCTCCTATTTCTCAAGTTAATTGAAGTACTTGTCCACGTAACGTTTATACAGCACCAGTCATTGTTAACTTATGTTTACAGCGAGCCTTATTTACCATGTTCACAACCTCAGGCACGCTTTGTCCGGACATACGTAATAGATAACAATTTATTTACTTAATAGCCAAATAAATTAATCACGTATCTACCGGCATTCCCTCAGTCTGCCAATTAGCCGGCCGATGCAGAGATTGGATTAACAATTCAGATTAAATCGGTCAACCAGTCGCAGGGAAACCTAACTGGCCAGCAGCTCTGTACATTGTAGGTAACTGTTCAGTTGAACGTTAGACAGTTTAATCGCTTTCAGGCCTAATGAACGGTGCCGCCAATAAATATACGATGCTAAACGATGCGGCTCGCTACCGCCCACCGCTCTTTGTTTATTTTGAACGAATGAAATTAAAGTGAAATGGTAAGCTAATAAACAAATGCCGCATGTTAATGAGTTCCGTACGTGGGCACTCGCAGAGCATCATATTAGATTTAGACCGCGTTAGCCGCAGTTGCTCATATGTTCATGTTTGAAATTATAATGGGCTCATTTTATCTGCATGCATTATCGCTAATGGTAGTCCGAGGTGTGATTAATGTGCGTTTTGCAGCGTTCGGTGAACATGTACTACATGGTGAAGCTGCAAGTGCGTACGGAGAGCGTGTGCCTGCGACCCTGGGCCTTCGAGCGAGTGCCGGGCAAGGCGCTGCGGGGGCTCGACAACTCCGTCATCTACACTTCTACGAAGGAAGCCTGCCTCGCCGCCTGCCTCAATGAGGTAACCTCGCCCTTCTATTTATTCTAAACCAGCTTTGCTATCTTTCAATCGTACGATTTTATTTTAATAGTTTTCATTTAACGGATGCACTTATTGCTAAAGGGGCCTTAACGTCGTATGGCGTGAACATCCTGTAAAAAAATAGATTTATTTAATTAGATTTGGTACCGATTCTACAGATGATATTACACATAATGTCTCTTCGTTTTATAATCTACAAACCTCCACGGTGCAATTTAGTGTTTATCTATTCAATTTAAATTTATTGTTTCGCCCTACTTGCAATGGCATTCAAGATCGGAACAAAATGATAGGGGCGCATTTAAAATAGCCCTTACAACAATGTTATTGAAAATCCTTAAGCATCATAACTCTTTGTAGCAATGTAACATTGTATCACGCTTCTTTACAGCCAGTTATTATATAAATCGATACAATAAGGAGGTACTTACGCAAATATGCAACTATGCAGCTCGCATTATAATCTTTTCATTGTCGGGATAGGCTGAGATTCCACTGATACACGATGCGATGTAAATTCACGGTCTGGCCTGAACTGCATATTAAATTATCTCGGTGTGTTGAAGCAATGAGATGACTTTTAAAGTCGGTTTTTATAACCCAAGTTATTATTAGCTTACATTAATGGAAAAACGGTAGCTTTAAGGTTAATAATGCCACCCAACTAGTAACTGCTTACCTAAGTATTTTTTTATTGCAGTAACTAATATGTTTATGTTGGTTTAGAAAAAGTTCCCGTGTCGGTCGGCGGAGTACGAGTACGGCAGCATGCGGTGTTCGCTGAGCGACTCCGACCGGCGCACGGCGCAACACTTTGTGCAACTCGTCGACACGCCCGGCACCGACTACTTCGAGGTAAACCCATAAAACACAACACGAACTCATTTATAACCACAAAGTAATGCAAGCCTAACAAGATCCCACTTTGCAACTAAGTAAACCACATTTGACGCCGGCACTGAGCTTCACCCGAGCCCATCGACACTTAAATATTTACTGCAATATTTCACTTTACTGCGACGTATAGATTATAAAAGCAATTTTCCCTGACATCATAAAATAAGATTTCCATTTCTCAATTCGTAATATTTTACAATACATGCTAGTACGAGAACGCAGCCGAGTGGAGGCTATTTACCCACCTAGTTCATTTGTTTCGTACCATGTTCTAAATTACTTGAAGTGGCGCTTCGGACCGTGGTTCATAGAAAGCAATCACGACAGTAATGCGGTCCGTTTGAACGCTCGTGAAAATAAACATATAATATTCAGTTAACGTTATTACTACTATTGTTGTGTGTTATTTGACGTGATTTGGTCGGTGTGTGGTCGTGCAGAACTTGTGCCTGAAGGCGTCTCAGGCGTGCAAGGGGCAGCGAGTGTTCACCGCGCCGCGCGTCGGCGTCGCCGAGGACAAGGTGGCCCAGTACGCCGGCCTGCACTACTACACCGACAAGGAATTGCAGGTAACAAGCGTACATACAAATTAAAACTTTATCTCATACCATAAAGATACAGTTTTCTGCAACGCAATTTAAAATTATAATTTTCAATTAATGCAGGTCCCTATTTGTAACATGATATGCAAAATGGTAACGTACGTGCTGTTGACAGGGACCTATTAACGTTTGAGCTGTGTAAACGTAAGCAATAAAAAGGAACCTGCATCAGTTATTGAAATAAGGTTTCTTAAGCGTTTATAAATTGATGAACTTTAACTACGTATTTAGCTTGGTATTCAAACGCAAAATTACATCGTTTTAGTGTAACTGGATAATAAATTTAACTTGTCCCATGGTTGTGACCTCAAGTCTGTCCTTATCCGCGTCCCACTGGTTTAACGAGAGGTGGCAGAGGTTAAATCGTGTGCACTTGTACATAATCAAAGAGGAAGACTTTAAACTAAACTTTTGTATACAATTTAGTTATAAAGTCGAGACAGTGATAAATTGCCGTGAATGTAAGTGATTTCAGCGATAAAATACGGCCTTTCTAATCAATGGAGAGGGATTTTATCTTCGAAATCGAATACATTCGGAAAATAATTACTCGTAACATTTATTGGATTGAAGAAATATTATAACTCTATCTAAAATAATGAGCGGTAATTTAAATTTGCATTTTATTATACGAGATTCTTTAGAGTCGTAAGTGTGACACATAAATTATTTCTCCATTGAGTTATCGAGCGATAAATAAAAATAAACGATCATGAATCGTTTATCGATTCGCTATTAATATGGCCAACTGTTTTGTATTCGATTAGGTGACATCCGAAGCTGCCTGTCGACTGGCATGCGAAATTGAGTCGGAGTTCCTGTGTCGATCATTCCTGTACATGGGTCCTCCCCACTCCGCGGCGTACAACTGCAGATTGTACCATCTCGACCACCACACCCTGCCTGACGGACCCTCAGCTTACCTCAACGCCGAGAGGCCGCTCATCGATGACGGCGAACCCATTGGAAAATACTTCGAGAACTTCTGTGAAAGTAAGTACCTTCTTATCTCCGTTAATCGCCCATTTGAATTGTTCGAAAACAGTAAACGGCTTTCAAGTCTCTCGTGCAAGGGACATTAACAGGTATTGCTAATCTAACAAACCTATTTTCAAGAGTGAAAATGCCAATAAATAAATCTCGAACATGCATTTTGCACACTAACCCAGTTTAGAGCCTCTGGCCGTCGAAGCTTTGCCGATAACAACATTGTTTTATTCAAAGTGGCCCGTAGCGACGGCGAGGTAAAGATAGCCACATCAGGTATGTCAAGCAAATTGTACTCATCTAAAAACTGAATAAACCACTCCGCCAACTCAAAAACCTAGGACACGTTGACATTAATGTTTTATTTATATTTTTAGTACATTATTATGGTCGGTCGTTCATTGATAATGAGAAAATAATACTGGGTTTAAATTAAAATCTTGTAATGACTTCATATGGATAATAATAACGTGAATACTGCCCTAGCCTCGCCTCAATCATCTTAAAAGATGGAGTAATAATGAATGTAAATAGGCGCAGATTCCATGTAAATTTGTAGTCCAGTGTAATATTGAAAATTATTCTGATTTTTTATTATTTTCAAATTACATAGACGCTGGCGTAGTTGTTTAATTGAAAATGAAGATTGTGGAGATTGTAATTTAAATGGTAGATATGGCTTTTAAAACTGATGATGGCAGTTCACGTTATTTATTCTAACATTTCTGTTTGATTCATGGCTACACTTAAATTTATTTTCTCTTTCCAAGCTGTCATAAAGAATGTAATTTCCGCAGAGAGTGGAACTAACGCGAGTTATCAACTAAATTGGACGGCATATACACATAAAGTTCTTACAAGAGCTGCGGTAAAATATAGCTTATTCAGGCAAGTCGGCCGTTTTATCCGAAGCGAGTAGAACTGAATTACGGAAGGTACCGGCCGGTGTGTGCTGATGTATTTATTGATGGTACTCCTGTTGATAGCGCCGTGTTTCCGTGGGAGGAGCTGTAGACATGACGGAGAGCGATAGTATCGACAGCCTTATTTAATATATCAAAGATTTTCTATAAATCTATTGTGATTTTATTAGAACTTAATGTGGTGTAGATAAGAAAGTGGAGTATGTATGTCGGCCTTGTTAATGACACCTTGCAGTAATCGCGCACAATTAAGACGAGCTGCAAGCCGCGAGCCTGCAAACTAGGGGCCTCCCACCTTCTCTTTAAGTCATACTCATGCTCTTGTGAGAGAGATGCCATTCTACACCAAGTAGTGCGCTGTCACGTTTCCACAACTGTAATATTACCTCAACACGTTGTGATAGGTCCCCTGTTCGTGCGTTCACCCTCGCGTTAACGACGCGTTCAAATGTAAATAATACACGTTACTTAGTTGCGTTACTTGTGATGTGCGGTACGCGTTTCTTGCATTATTTAAATTCCCAACAACAGTTGTGTTCCCAGAACCTGGCTCTATTGTACTGTCAAAGTTATCATCGCACAATATAAAACTGCAATACGTTGACGTTAACACGCCATTTAATTCGCCAACAGGATATAATTAATATTTCTCACGCGTTAGCTCCCTGTAGCTCCTTAGAAGCACAAGTTAAGTACGTGAAAGCAATTTGTATGTCACAATATTTTTCCTAGAACGAACTAAATGGATAAAGTATTCCTGTATATGGTTACTAATGTTTTTCGAAGCTGTATTTCACGATAATGATGTGAGAAACTATGGTCAGTAGTAGTCAGTAATGTGATTGGAGTAAACGTTTAAATGTCATTACCTCAATAATTACTTCATTCCAAGTCTCTACCAATTTACTTTGCAACTCCTTTAATGGTAGATCGAATGTAAGGACAAGTTTACAATACTAGAAAACCATTACAAAGAAATATAAAAAGTGCTAGTCTAAAAGCGAATACCAACTCAGAAAGAATTTCTATATTAATCAAATATAAGCTCGCCATTGTAAAAGGAAAAAGAGTAAAAAATAGAAACCTAGTCGTGTTCTCGCAATTAGTTCTAAGACAGGTCGAGTGGTGTAAATCACGATAATTTACGAAGCTGTTGTTTTCAATACAAAAAGCTTCGTAAATTATAGCGAAATGAAAGTACTACTTCCCCATAGCGGAAGTCACGCGTTGAGATTTATATAGACGTGATATACCATGTATGCTATCAGTCGTAAACAACGATAAAGTTAAGCAACTCAATTAACACTGATTTTATTAGCTTAATTAATTTGTGAATTAATTAGACTAGAATAAAAGATGACCTCGATCCCTCTTGGTGACAGGTAACAGACGCGAAGTGTCAAGTAGCAAGATGAAACTATCGTAAAAATGAAATAAAGTTGTCAATTAACCGCGTAAGCTTACAGCTTAATGGGAACGCATTGGAAAGACATGCGAACCGTTTTTGTTAAGAACGTAATCAGCGAGACGTCCGATACAGTTACGCGTCAGGTCGGTATTAACGCGCTTTGGTAGAAAGCTGGAAATTCTCGCCGCATTTTATATTATTTTTAGTCGTTTTACGGCAAAAGTGGATAAAATGTTTTACTTTCCTTCAAAAGCATGTGATTGCTCTTTTCGTGTCCGAATCGTGTTATTGTTTGGGGAATGTAACAAAGATTAGAAGCGGTGATTTACGATGGCCGAGATTTCGATGCACTTTTTCAACGTCTAAAGATTTGGCTCAAATAGGTGATTCATGTTTATGGCGCATGAAACAGAAATGCATGCATATTAATATCCAATGTGAAACAAAACAACAGTGAAATCTATTAGTCGTTCGTTTTATTTTGTAGTTCATAATCAGCGTCGGTGGTCTGGTTGTAACGGCTTGCGATCCGCCGAAGTAAAACTGCGCGATCACTTGAGCCCCTGATAACTCAGCATAGTTTTTATTAGAATATGCTATTACTGCAGCTCGTTAGTGGCCAACGGGATGCGTATTTGCGAACGTCATGATCATGTTTTACGACGACGCGCCAGATTGATGCCGGCCACTATCTGCCAGGTAACGACGCAGCTTCATTAATATAACTCATTTTGTTATCTAACGTTTTTTCCTAAGGCTTTTATTATTATGTTAGGTTGTAAATAAGTCACTGTATTTTTTTAACAATAAAACGATATTAATCTCCGTAATAACGCCATTAGTGTACGCGAAACAACGGAAGTTAATTGTTTGACGGTCCCCGGCGGCTGCGGCGAAAAATGAATAACTTCTCACCTACGGTAGTCGTGTGAAATGTTTGTGTAGACACAATACATATTGTTTTTGCCACTTTATCTGATAAAACCCTACAACGGAACAGTGTGAGCGAACGTCGACTAAACTGTATAAGCTTATCTTAGGCACTAACTTACAACAGCGGACTATTTGTCTTCTCGAAAACGTATCGGTTGCATATTTAGTTATCGCGCCTATTAGGTGGATACAAAGACAATATACATTGTAAATTTTCATGCAAAAGCCATAAATGCATTTTCTAAAAGCCTTCGCTGTCCGCCGCAAGTATAGAGCATGAATCTTATGGAACTCGGGGCTCGTCTGAAGCCCTAACAAGACGTAAACACTGTCGAGTCCATATCTCACGCCACGCCGCATACTACAGGGGGTCAGGGTCAAAAGCGTTCGATGTACTTTAATCGAGTTGACTCGCCTCGATCGAGCCGATACAATCGATTTGCAAGTACGAGTACGGGAGATGATGCTTGCTGTTAAGAGAGAATAATGCTCCGCCGTGTTGTTATAAGGATTAGCTCGTGACCACAAGCTTGTAACTCTCGGATGAAGACAGTAGACGGCTCTTCACTTTTATTGATGTATTTCACTTACAATTAGTTTGCGCCGGTCTCATGTTGCCGTTTAGGTGAGATTATCTCTGGTGGCCACCTAATAGTTATCTGCGAATACCTTGTTAGGGATAATTTCGTGGCGAAGCTGGTGTTCCGCTATGAACGAGCGGGATGCCGGCTACTCCATTACGTAAACCCGTGTTATGGCATTTAGATTGGCATCGGTGGCCACTCGGCGGTCAGCCTGTTTCATTGTATGGACTGCGACGCCAAGTAAACTGAATATAACCAATCTATAATTCGAAATTCCCCAGATACCGTTACAAGCCAACTGAATCCCTTACAATTCCTTATCTATAATAGACAAAACGTAATTACGCACAGATCTTGGACTATCCGATGATCAAAATAATGAGTCTAATGATAGTCGGTTGAAAAGGAATTATATCTGAATAGAATTTTCAATTTTGCTCAACCAATATCTTGATGAATGAGTTTAGAATAAATTGATAGAAATACAGTTGAATGGCACAGTTACAGACACAGTACCTACATGAATAAACCTAAGTTTGTTCAATATATTAATATGAAAGCATTAAAAGACTTGAGTGCGGTATAAACGCTATGGTCAATACATCATGATATCAATAAACTGAATGAGTATAAAAAGCTCTCACGTGTATTGCACGCAACACTAATATATTCGATAAGAGATGATATTCATTACCGAATAGATGAAGCGGAACCTAGTCAGGTGGTATCCATTTAGTATTGTAATTGGTGTATTCACAGTGAATAGCCACACCGCTATCGAAGATACGTTAGCATAATTTTGTTAGTTATGTTTACAATGGCAGAATGTGCGGAGTCATGATAACAGTCGCTGCATTTTGGTGCAAAAAGTAACAAAGAGTATTGTAAGTGTGAGCGGCGGCGAGGCGGGAGCGGAGCGGTGCGGTGCGGCGCGGTGCGGCGGCGGCGCTCGTGCGTGCTCCGGTAACGGTGGTCATACACAAATTGAATAGCACTTTTTGTGGCGCCCGTGAACTCGCCTCCGTAGTCGTGCAGCCCTAAATCGGTGATAATACTTATAATTCACGTAGCCGATATAGAACACGAGAAATATGGTTTTCTATAAAAAGTTGTAACTACAAAGCTTTCGTGAACGTTCATTCCGTTGAATCACATTTTCAATTGATATTTTTCCTGTATGAAGCGACATACCGGCGGAATACCCAAGTTACTGCGCACATTATGAAGAAAATTAAGATGAGGTCGTAATGAGGAAATGGCACAACTACTAGAAAGTCTTGCCACCACACGCCGAGGTTTTAATGGCTAATGCGAATGTCAATTAGATATTCAAGTAAAATTATTATATTGTGTACGATAATGTGAGACTTAATTAAAATAGCTAATTCTTAAATTATCTGCGGGAGTTATGTAGGTTTATGTTTGTACATAGTTGTTGATTTTTCTCTAGAAATTATACGAAGAAAACGCATAAAACTTATAGCTGGAGCTACTTAGCAGAAATATTAAAGGACGGTGTTATGTGAATTTAATTGGTATGTTAGATATGAATTTGAATGCACGGCTTATAAAGTAGCCTGCAGTAGTCCGAGTATAACGGCCTTGGGCGGCCTTGCGGACACATGCGCGGGCGCCGCGCTCGCGCTGCCGGCGCCCGCGCGCCCGGGTCAGCGGCCGGCCGCCGCACGCCGCTAATCGAATAGTTAATTGAATTTATGAAACTATTTACCAAATACCACAAGGTTACTGTCCAATTAACTCTGTTCACGTCAGTTTATTGATCTGTACTTTTCTATTTTAAGAGCTTTTACACTAGGTCATTTACGTATAATGTAACTGCGGAATATGAAAAGTAGAGCTTAGAGAAAAAGAGTAGTATACTAGTTCGTTCCGTGTTTATAACCGTTTTATCATTGGTAATTCATATCTAAGAGACCATTTAAGAATATAAAACAACAATTTAATACAGATGTAAATACAGTTACATAAATAAAGCATAAGCACCTATCGGTAAATATGAAGAGAAACATTCGCACTTCTATTGCCAATGATTTATCTAATCAATATGTTTAGCAGGTTTGTTTAACTTTGACGTTGAAATTGTGGAGATATAAGTAAATAGGTAAACAAGTTTATTACTGGCACTAGCTTTCCGCTCGCGGCTTCACCCACGTGTAATTTGGGATTGTGGCGATTTTTAATGATCTCGACAGGACTTTCTTTCATAGACTAAAAAATTGTAACAATTTGAATTATATTATACAGCTTGAGTTACTCAAGGATGATGTAGCTTTCTAATGGTGAATATTTGAAAACGATAAGTAGTTTTGGAGTTTGTCGATTACGTTATGTAACAGAAAGTAAAGCGAGACAAAAACATCGTCTTGAAAAATTAAAAGTATCAGTTGATCTCCTCCCCCCCCCCCCGCCCGCTACCTAAGGGCTAGCTACTCCAAAAATCTTTCTTAGTGGTCAATTGTGTTACTAAAGAAAGCCTTGTTCAAAATATCAGACTTCTATACCGAGAGGTTTCGTCTGTGTGTTAATCAATCAGTCACCAAATCGCACCCGCGAAATCACGATTGGAGGGTAGTTTGGAAAAACTTACATTACTAAACTTATTTACTTGCCTATGTATGTGTGTTCGTGCCAATTTTTAAGTTTATAAACCTAAGGAATAACTTTTTTCATAGAAAGGTTTTTACCCCCTTTCGCCCCCTTGGGCGTACAATTTCCAAAAATCTTTTTTTACTGCTCACTCCCGTCAGCAAAGGAAGCTTTGTTCAAAATATTAGACACCTACACCGAGCGGTTGTGGCTGCGCGAGAAGTCAATCAGTCACCCAATCGCAACCCCCTAAATCACTATTGGAGGGTAGTTTGGAAAAAATTATAATCCCAAACTTATTTACTTGACCATATACTTGTTTGTGTTAAATTTCAAGTTTATAAACCCAAGGAATAAGATTTTTCATAGAAACGTTATGACCCCTTTTTACCCCCTTAGGGGTCGAATTTCCAAAAATCCTTTCTTAGTGCACCCCTACATATCTCAAGGAACCTACATGCCAAATTTCAGCTTTCTACGACCAGTAGTTTCGGCTGTACGTTGTCGATCAGTCAGTCAGTCAGTCAGTCAGTCAGTCAGTCAGTCAGTAACGGAAGAGTTTTATATATATAGATTGGCTATCTAGTGGTAAGATAACGGCATTGCAGCTCAGTAACAAGATTGCATACGGAACCCTGTCTTGATATCCAGTGGGACCGTTACATCCTTAAGTGGACACTTCCGAACACGCGCCCACTACAGCACTGGCTCCGTCGCTCCGCAACTGTTTTCACGTCACATTTTTTACTACAAGACGATATGTACCGCTCCAATAATGTAGAGAAAATATTCCGATAGTATCTAAGTATAATAAACCAATAACAGTTGCCCGGTAAGTTGATGTCCGCATTTAAGGAAATTTGCGATAAATATCAATCGCGGTTCATTGTCTCTGCTCATTTTTTACGTCATCGAAGGTGCGGCATGAAAAAATATACACAAACCCGTATTGGGTATCGATGGAGTTATTTTTGTCCGATTATAACGAAGAGCTTTTAATCCATTCACCGCGGCCACGTACAAATCTTAGCGAACTGATCTAGAGATCAGCTATGGACAAATTTATCCGGAAACGACAAAACGAAAAAGAACAGAAACTTTTTTTCCTTTTTTCAATCGAGATGAAATCTTTATAAAAAGCGAGTCAGAGCCTGTTTACCAAAAGTAGGTAAGTCGGAGAAATTTTTGATTTCAGTAAATTATAATTAAGCTGAACTCAATTTTACGACGAATCACAGATTTTTTGGCACTTTGATTGTCCAGATATTTATAACATCTGTCTATTTTAGATTCACTTTAAATTCTGAGCCTATTATTCAGCTAACACAAAGCTAATACCCCATAAAATTACTTAGAAAATTGCTCATTATTTATAATCTGCATCAAGGCATTGTTTAAGCTAAATATTTATAAGGCGAGCGTGGGAATTTAACAAATCGTTGAAGCGTTGCAAATATGCTGGTCGTTGGTGCAGCGGTGTCATCGACTCCGCCGCCTCGGAAGCTAAGGCACGATCACTAACTCACCTCAGATTTATAAATAATCTCCTTATTTTTTATACATAAATCATAAGGGTTCCAAGTAGCCTTACATGGCTAGGAAATTGATTTATACAGTACTTGGATCTGATTACGAATTGATGTTGATTCTAACGATAAATATTTTCTTGACATCAGCAATGGCTATAAATCTATGGGTTTAAAATAAGAATCGCTCGATAACATATTCGTCAAAGGTGTCATTAACATAATCGTGTTGGTAGCACGAGGTAAATTATGATTGACAGTTTAAAACGAAATGCTGCGTCGTCGAAGATGATAGCTCCTATAAATTACAGTTGGTTGGTGGTTTAATTCAACGCTGGTTAGACCGGCTAGATTACTAGATGAGCACACTTTGCAAATAACGTAGGCATGCAAATGTTAATTAACCTACTTACTAGTTTCCACAAACGAGCACATAAACTTAATCCAATTGTTGGCTTAACGCTTTTTATCTAGCCGCGACACCGAGACACCTTTTCCTAATTTTGAGAACAAAAAAGCTTAATCCATTTTATAATTTGATATAAACTATAAAATAGAAATCTAGTCGGTTTTAATTTGATCGACTTTCTTTGCAGTTACTTTTGACTGTTCTACATTTTTCTAACTTTAACATCAGATTTTTGCTACTACTTTTTGAAATACGATTAGGTACTTTTGGAATGTGAGTTAATAACATTAATAAGACAAATTTCAGATGTTTAACAAGAATTGAAAGCAGCTGCCTCTGTAAAATAATTTATTTAATTAACTATGAATTACTGTACAAACACTTCCTCAAGAAGTTCAATTCTGAAGTCATTGCGGTGTTATAAAATTATGTGCGATATTATAAAACTTACGAGACATTATCTATTTGCAACAGTACCTTTATACGAGCGCTGTTTTAAGTCTAACCGGTGGGCGAATAAGATTCTCCTTTGTCTGACACTTAGCGGTCAACGGCCCAAATCTTGTTTACGTCACCTTATTATTGGCCGGCAACGATCGTGAATGTGTCCAGACATTGGCACAGTACTAACGAATCGATTCGGAACGGTTCACTCCGGCCTCCATTCTGATAACTATCCACTGTTCCCCCATTGTGTGCCTTATCTAAAGCCACTTCTAAACATCTTCTGTAGCATTTGTGGTATTATCGTTTCCTATCAGTTATTTTGTTTTAGCAAAATATTTCAAAAGGGGTAACATCGCGGAAGATCTTTTTAAGAGATAAAATCTAAAGTCACTGAACGATCAAAAACGAAAATAAATCTTTAGAACTTCCGAGAGAATAGAAAATGATTTCAAATGGTTTACGAGTTAATTGGTAATAAATATTTTATGACCTTAGTGTTAAGACAATACTTGAAGATTTTAACGAGGAAAATAAGTTATGAACTTTTACTGCTTAGGTTCTAGTTTGGTTAAAAGAAAGCGACTCGTGCGGCTTTTCAAAAGCGCAAAACTTTAAACTACTCGTCAAAAAGCTGCTCATAAATCTGGAGTTATCTTTTGCGTGAGAAAACTTAAAATAGCCGGACGCTTATAGGACACAGTAATTGCACCAAGTAGGTTGCATTTAGAATCACCGCGTACGCCGCAGCCATGTACCTACCTTGTAGCAATCTTGATTCGATTATTATAATATACGCCGCTCACGTACTATGTACGCCTCTACCTAATCAGAGGTTCGCCATGCGTAGAGACGTGCACTAGGGATTCATACATTTATTCGGTTTTATAACCATCAAGGGTGTAATTTGTTGCATTGTAGATATCTATTAGCTTCTAGAATTACGCGTAATTAATGTTTTGTGATTTGTTACAGAGCCGCCCAACAACGCCAACCCTCCCGGCGAGCTGCCAGTGACGATTGATCACCAACAAGACACGAACATGGCGAGTAACTTGACTAGGAACGACGCTAACTGCGACAAAACTGGAACTTGTTACGATGGTAAGTTATGACCTGACAAAATCCTAGACAATTGAATAAAAACTTTTTTCATAGATATGGGACCTAAATTTGTAATTCCATTGTTCCAGTGTCGGTACTCTGTAAGGATACCAGAATCGCGGTGCAAGTTCGCACTAACAAACCATTCAACGGACGTATCTACGCTTTGGGACGTTCAGAGACATGCAACATTGATGTTGTGAACAGCGACTTATTCCGTCTCGACCTCACCATGGCCGGCCAAGACTGTAACACGCAAAGTGTCGTAAGTAAACTTTTCATCATCGAAATATTTAGGTCTGAACTTCTTATGATTTTTTTTTAAGAGATCTTCTTTCTTTTTTAGACCGGAGTGTATTCCAACACCGTTGTCCTTCAACACCACAGCGTAGTGATGACGAAAGCGGACAAGATCTACAAAGTCAAGTGCACGTACGACATGAGCTCGAAGAACATCACATTTGGAATGGTACCAATCAGGTCAGTAAGACATTCGCAATGTAACGCTATTATTTATCTATCGCGATGTGTACACACAATCCATTCATGCCACGGTACCGCAAAGATGCGAACTACCAAGATTTTACCGTATAATGTATGCGGGCCGTACCAGACAAGTTACGTGATATGTTACAGTAATATGACAAACGGGAGCTATTTCGACATACCTTCAGGCAACACGATTTAAAATTCCATCGACCTAATATCGCCGCAGCATTGTAAACACGTAACAATTAGATTTACATCAGCAAGATACGGCTGGTGAACGTGATGAGCACTTGTAAATACAACATCTGTTTTAAAGTATTCGTAATGAATTATAGTGCAGGTTGATACCATCTTGATTGCTGTGAATGGGCCATTATAGCTTCAAACGCAATATTAATTCGGTGTTATGTGGTTTATTAATTTTGTGAAGTTGTTACCGCTAACGTAAGTGTTGTTGTGCAGAGACCCGGAGATGATTTCCATCACTGCCGCGCCAGAGGCCCCGCCCCCACGCATCCGCATCTTGGACGCACGCCAACGCGAGGTGGAGACCGTGCGCATTGGAGACAGACTTACCTTCCGTATCGAGATTCCCGAAGACAGTGAGGACATATTTCCTGTTACTGATATTATGGTTGAATACCAAAAATGGGCGCATTTTAAATATGTTTTTATTTCCAGCTCCTTATGGCATCTTCGCCCGCAGTTGTGTCGCTATGGCCAAGGATTCTAAGAGCACATTCCCGATTATTGACGACGAAGGGTACGTAACATTCCTGATTGATCCAATTTTGTAACTTCACTATGTAAGTAACAGCTTTTTAATCTACGAATGACCATTTACAGTTGCCCATTGGACCCATCGATCTTCCCAGCCTTTACTCCTGATGGCAATGCCCTTCAGTCCGTGTACGAAGCCTTCAGATTCACCGAGTCTTACGGAGTCATATTCCAATGTAACGTCAAGTACTGTCTCGGAGCTTGTGAACCGGTAAGTAGACATGTGCTAAAATTTTGATGGAATATGTGTTCGCATTCTACTTTTTACAGTTATTAGTAACGCTTAAATCTGTTAGTCACGTTTAAATTACGCAAATGACACGACATTTAACGTTTTCTACATTTTAGGCGGTGTGCGAATGGGGCCGCGATTCTTTGGAGTCATGGGGCAGAAAGAAGCGTTCGTTGCCCCACAATGAGACCGAGGCGCACAGTCAAGAGGAGGATATGAATATCTCGCAAGAGATCCTAGTATTAGACTTTGGTGACGAGAGACAGAGCACTGACTTCCTTCGCTCAGATAAGCCTGGAGGCGTAGCGTCTGAAGCCAACTTCGGAGGTAATTTCAGGGACTGTTTTGAATTCAGCCTCATCTCATGAGGTGCAATCTCAGTATATTAGCTTTTTGTGAGACGGTGATACTAATTAATCTATGTATTTCCTTCTAGAAAAAACGGTGACAATCGTGGAGCCTTGTCCCAGCAAGGCATCCGTGCTGCTGCTGGGCGTGGCGTGCGCCCTGCTCGTGCTGCTCTACATCGCGACCATCTTCTGCTACTACCTGCGCAAGTGGCTCGCACCGCCCAAGCACATGTCATAATTACACTTAACATATTGAGGCTATGTTCACAACGATACGTCGTAGTGAACATGTGATACAGATGACTGACGAACACAACAAACGTTATTCTCAGACAACATCCGTCCATTTAGATTTAGTTCCGTGAATACTGTCGTGGTGTATAGATTCGGAAAATTATATTAACGCCTATGTTTGGTATGATTGTTGTAACCACCGCGTGTTTTGCATTTAATTTAGGAATAATTTATTGCATTTAGAAGCATTTATTACGATTAAGTAGGTGTATGAGTAAATTAAATCACTTAAAGAATCTTACTTTTGATCCCTTGATACTGCAGTTTAAAGGGTAATCATTTTCGCATTTAATTAGTTAATTTTAACGATATAAGACAATGCATTTATTAAAGTGTCTAAGTAAGTTGACCAGTTTTGTACAATGTTTGAGTACTCATCATATCAGTAGTTACAAAATGATATTTGGAATAGTCCCCGAAAAATTAACAACTGTCATGATTTGATTTTAGGGGACTATTCTGATTTGAATATATTGGTAATTTTAGATTTTAGGGCAATTCATTACTGTAAGTTAAAATAGTCACATCACTATTTGATTTTTTGTATCACTTTGTAGTAATCATAATATTTTGTCATATTTTCTAACTGTTTGAAATAAACATTTCATATTAGGAAAGAAAAAATACTAAAACTATTTGTAAATATGCTGATACCTTACCTATTGATTTGTACTAAAATGCTTAGAATGATTTTGGAACTTTCAGTTGGGTTCTATGAAATATTTAGGGGACACTTTATACTTTTACCACTATATACGTAAAGTACAAACTGTCTAGTGTTTCTCTTAACCCAACTTGAGACTTCTCTTTATTTATTTAAATTAATTTTTAATTTATCTATTTATTGTATTTTTCATTTTTATTAGGAAATGAAATAAACTTGTACAAATTTACTTTTAATTTTATTTAATAACCATGTAAACAGCCACAATTAAAAGTGTGGACTACAATAAATACTATAACAGCCACTAAATCAATTTACCCTAAAAGATTCTAACAATTGAGGTGATTTAACAAACAAAACAAAGTATTTCTCTAACTTGACTGTTCAGAGTTTTGTGCCAGGAGCTTGTTATAGATACCATTAAAGACCTCCTCCTGTGTCTTCACATCAATATCCTCACATTTACAATTAAACACTTTGTCAAAGCACTTAATGAAAATAGGTATTACTTTCTCAACTGAGTAATTAACTCCAGTCTCTTTAGTCAATGAAGTTACACCCTTATCCTCTATGCCACAAGGGTCAATGTTGTCAAACCAGGAGAGATCATTGTCACAGTTTAGGGCAATGCCGTGAGTTGTAACATACCTTGATGCATGGATGCCGATAGATGCTATTTTGTTATCTTCTACCCACACACCTGTGTATGGTGACCGGGTGCCTTTTATTCCTAAAAAAAAAAAAATTAAAAAATTATAAAGTGCTTAGGAAAACCATAAGGTTTTTATGTATATACCTACCTATCTATATTTTGGATAGGTGATATTAATTGATTTAAGTTTCTTACCTAATTCATCACACACATTGATGACGGTCTCTTCCAAGCTGTTGACATACCATTTCACACTTGTCTTAAAGTGTTTCAAGTTTAACACAGGATATGCAACCAGCTGGCCGGGACTGTGGAATGTGATGAGTCCACCGCGGTTGGTCTTTTTAAACTCTGCTCCAAGGCTCCGTAGTCTAAATATTTGTTCATTAGGTGTATCGTCTCTTATTCCTAGAATAAATAAAGTAGTAGTAAGCAGTTACATTGACCAGAGATATTTGCAAATGCTGTTGTGTAGGTAATAATTAAAACTGGTTACATTGACGTATGTATCTATTACTAACCAACAGTGAAGACAGGCTTGTGCTCTACAAGCAATAGAGTATCGCAATTAGCATCTTGTCCCTTCATAATAGCATCCAAATGCTTTCGAGCGACCGCCAATTGTATTTTAAGCGCCGTATCGTAACTCACCAGACCTAATCTCCATACTTTAACAACCATGATGAGGTTTTTTATTCGAGTTGTTATTTAAATTTTATTGAATCTGAGTTTTTCTGTTATTATTTTCAAATTTTCCTAAAAAAAAAAAACAAAAACAAATCACAATACGCACATTTTTGAGGTTAGGATTTTTGCAGTCTAGATTGACAGATGTCATTATAAGATGTTTGGCCATTGCGATTGAAAATATTTAAATTAAGGGATGATTATAATAATCAATTCTTTAACGTTTATCCGTATAACATTTTGGTGTGACTAAAAATATTAATTGAATCCAAATAATAAAAGTACAAAAAATCAACATTACTTGCAAGTGCTGCGATCTATGAATCTTGCTTATATTTTGTTAAATAGCACTTAGTTCGTAATAAACAAGTTGCAACAATTAATTCATAGATGGCAGTAGTCAGTAACTTCAATTTCATTTCATAGATAGCAGCATTGGAACGTGTGTGCGGACGTAGCTTACAAAAGTTTAGCTATTACACGAGAGGTGGCTCTAACACAAAACTCAATCCCGCGTTTCTCTATGCGATGTACCTACATGCGTACATTTACAACATCTTTCAGTGGGTTCAGTTTTCGATATTCCCTGCTTGTAGGGCGGTGTTTGGTAGGTTACGTAAAACCAGCTGGTAATATAAACATTGTAAGAAGTTCATTGGAATAGGACGTTTGTGTGGTTAAGTGTCGTCATTTAAATTGTTTAATATTTTGTGCATCGTTTGAACTGTTGTCTTTGCATTATGGTGTAGTTCCCTAAGGTTTAGCGCAAATTTACTCTTATGTTACCGGTGTCGCAATTTTATGTCGTGTTTGGACAAGGTGTTAGTGAGATCAGAGATGTGGTGCTCTCTCAAGCGATGACAACAGGGGTAAACATGATTTCTATTTAACCTTTTGGTATTGTTTGTGTATTTAATTACATGGATCTTAGGCAGAAGCGTAGTTAATACTTAGACAACCGGTACTTTTGGCGGCAAATTTTGTTAAGTACTCTAAGTAGGTAGCACCGAACCTGATTAGAAAAGTTTGTGTTACTAATTCGTTTTTAATGATTATTACTGTATTGCTAAGCCGTAACTAGCGCTTCGGAATTAGAATTAATATTAATGTAAATAGTCTATAATGCGAACATTACATTATGAATTGTAGTTCTATAAGTACGATATCTGTGTTTGTCATACTACAAGCCTCCAAGTAGGTATAGGTAGGTACAGGTTTTTAAGGCTGGTAAGAAATTTGAACGTTACCCGGGCAAATGGTTTACCAGGATTATTCAGCCTTTACTTACTTAAAAAAAAAAAATCTAATTGATATACTTCTCATAAACTACGAACAAGAACAATTTGGTACCTAGGTATTAAGTTACTGTTACCTATGAGTATTAGAAGTATGTAAGTTCTTGTTATGCGTAACTTGATATCAAAAAAATTGCATTTGGTAATTATTTTGGGGTACATTGACGGTTTTAGCCCATATTTTATCTATGTCGAAGATTAAGGTATCTTGCGTATCATTGGTCTTCATATTTTTGGTAGCGCTGAAACGTCTTTTCTCCTAAGTGTCTAATAATTTGATACATGCTAAATATCCATTTGTTTTCGGTTTAAACCAACGGATATATACAATTTGAATTCTGCTTCAAACGAACACCGGCTCGTGTTCTCCAAATTAGTATGAACATAAAAAGCGCCAACATCCTCCACCGTCTTTTAAAAGTGCAGTTTATAGTTGAGTTCATTGACCTATAGTTAGCTACCGTACACGGTTAAACCGCCAGTAAGGTAAACAAGTGTCTAACGTTAATTGTGAAGCAGGAAGACGATCTGCGTCCTGCTGCTATTTATAGTGAAACGACAGGGCTGATCTTGTAAGGGTGCGGTGCGTGTGCGCAATTTACGAGTCTTTTTTGTTATACAAAATGTATCGGGAATGTAGGTTTATTAATGATGTAATTTGTGTTAATTATATATTATCTCAGTGTCGTTATGAATTAGGTTGTTTATTTATTTATTAATTAGTTATTTTAGAGTGGCATTTTGTTTTGAGCCTATTATTGAATAGGCTGAACTTGATTTGAAAGTTAGTGTCAGTACCTATTCTTCATTATTCGCGGTATTTTTTTATTCCAAATATGAAATTATTGCGGCTAATGAAGAATACTGCAAATACTAATAAGATATATCAAATCTAGCAAATACAATATATCAAATACAAATAAGATATATCTAGTATTGCACTGTCTGTTAGCACGTAGACTCTACAAATACCAATAACGTATTCCATACACCAGTATCATGGAAGTTTAGGTAACATGTCTACACTACAGGATACTGAGCAATGAAACTATCCCATCACATTCCGTCCTGCGTAGTTCCAAACTTCTGACTTAATAACTAAAGCGATGTCGGGAAGGTCGCGGGGATCCACACAAATACTTGTAGGTAGAGTAAGCAAAAGAACGTGCAATAATCGACCTTATTGCTTTGAAATAAAAGCTATTTGTTTTAAAGTGTTGCTGCTGTAAGTGATTCTACAGCTAGCTCCACAGTTACAATTGTAACTAAAGAAATGACACGAACGGGCTTAGATAGAGTAAAATATGTATCAATAAGTGAGAGTATTTATCTAAAAATTAAGTTGTCCTCCTTAAAACATTTTCGATGAGTGCTGATTGTTAATTAATTATCAATCATTGATGTCACCTCATGTCCTATAGCTAAGAGTCGGTTCGTCTTCGAACCAAAACTCTAAAACAATTTTGTCCAAAAAGTATTTAATAACATTTTCCAAATGTAGTGATACTCTTAAGTATACATTGCGGGCCTGCATTATCTGGATTCCTCCTGGAGGCCTACTACCGCATCTTAAAGCAATATCCTAGCACATTTATGAAAGTCACGGTTTCACATCTTCAACAGACTTACTTTAAAGTGACCGGAGTTTTGAATACCCTCCTTTCTTCTAACTATCTTGCTGTGCCCAATAAGGCCCATAATTGTGACAATAATTTTATATTCTCCACCTAATGTTCATTTTGGCATGCAATCTATACTATAATAAAAATGGTCGGGGTCAAATTCTGTACATTGAAGATATTTAAAAAAAAATGAGTGGGGGGCGTTTTATTATCGATACTGAAGTATAAAATGCAATTAAAAAAATTTTTGTCTGTCTGTCTGTCTGTATCTTGAACGCGAATCACGCAAAAACTACTGAACGGATTTTGATGAAACTTGGTATGGTTATAGTACCTACTCCGAGGAAGGATCATATCTACTTTTCATCCCGGAAACCGATACAGGGGGGGAAGGAGGAGAGGTGAAAGTCCCTCCCGCATCACGTAAAATCTACGAACTCAATGCAGACAATGTTTTTACGCAAAAATTATACGCAACTTGAGGTATAACTTAGTCTTTGTTTGATCAAAATCGGTTCACTCTACCAGAAGATATGATTAATTAAGTGAATTCAAGAAGTAAAATAATTACGTTACGCAATTCAGTGTAGTACTTGCAACGACATCTTATGACAAAAAATAAAACTAATTTTGATAGATAAATTCTAAATCCGATAGATGGCGTTGTGCAAATTTCGTCGTTTTCTGAATCGCGGTGTTAAGATTTGACACCATTATATTATTGCCGAAGGTCGGGCTAACATAAGTACTATAATAGTTACCACTAACATAAATACTATAATAGTCAATAATAACTAGGGCTAACATAAATACTATAATAGTCAATAATAGTTACCACCGCCATCTATTATCTACGCCCAAAGTAACACCACAAACTGCCGTTTTGATATACTAGATGGTGCAGTCACGATGACGTCATATTTCTGAATCGCGGTGTTAAGATTTTCCTGCATTTAATGACCTCTGTCAAAATATTTATTCGTTTCGTGCAGCTCCTGATTCTAACAAGGTGGGTCGCATCATTATTATACTTTAAACTGTGGTCCAACTGGTGATTTATAAAGCTAAGGAGGTTGTTCGCAAAAATAAATGATGCCCAAACTAATTATTCCACGCGGACGAAGTCGCGGGCACAGCTAGTAAACAATATTTATATGAATACCGTCCACTGCCTCTTAAAATAATATTAGGTCGGGGAGAAAGCTTTTTCGCATTATAGTATGTATGAACTTGTAATAAAATCTTTTTGGCTATAGTATTTGTATCTGGCTGGTTTTGGTATAATTGAAAGTTAAAATTGTAAAGAAAGTTCCAAATTCAAATTTTATTAGAGAGAGAAAGATTTTATTACATGTTTATACATACTGTAATGCGAAAAGACTTTTTCCCCGACCTATTTTTATAGCAGTTGTGGAAGCATGTCAGCGCTCTACACGGCGTAGAGCGACGTTCCTCTTCCACAACTGTAATCATACTCCTTTAAGTGGTTGCTTGGTAGGCCTCTGGTCTCCGGCATTCTGGCGTGCCGGCTATAACTCCACACTTGACATTGGGATCCCCGTGCTAGCGCGGCGAGCCGTCTGCGGGTATGCTCCCGTCTGACGTTTTAGGGACTTTTAATACTACTTAATTGCTTAATTGAGGCAGACGGGTGTGCTAGGCAGTCGGTTAACTGTAAGCGGTATTAAGTATGTTGGATTCGTTTTTTAAATTAATAATTCACAAGGTTTCCACGTACGAGTCAGGAGTTTAACAAGTTAAGTCCATGTCATATCTGGATAAACAAATAAATTCAATTGTTTTTAGGTTCATTTGAAACCGTTAAAGCCGAAGTTCGTTTAAAATCCACGTGACTCTAACATTTGTAGAGCAACTTACTCTTGGCAAAGTACTCACACAATCATTCTCTAACATACATTTTGCCATGTACATCACAAATAAGTAACACATTTCAAAAATTTATTACAATTTATTTTTTAACAGAAAAATAACTGAAACACTGTAACTTCATAATTGCCCAAAATGCTGTATACCTAGGTGTAGAGGTATCGGTCGGGCGGGTTGCCATGGCGACGGCGCAGTGGCCCTGCAAGCCGTGACGCGAATGTCAAACGCCGGATCGATGTCGGCGCACGGTTTTTTCATATCACCACTGGGATGCTGGCACAGACGTTGTCTTATGAGTTGCTGGCTTCTTGAATTTAGAAAGCTGAAATTTATAGTTAGAAATCGAGTTAAGAGAAAAGTAGAGTATATGTATTAGAGAAAAAAAACGGATTTAACGGGAATCCGGTCATACTGTAATAGTAGCAGCCTATAAATGTCTCGTGGCTGAGCAAAAACCCTGTCAAGGAAGGATATTAATGGTTTCACTTTAGGAAAATTAAGAAAATGAATTTCGATAATCAATTGTAGATTAGACGTTTTTGTATCTTTTCTACCTCTTGTGTAATACTACATCGAAAAACTCTACGAATTACTGAATTGCTTTATCTTTTCTACAAAAACTCTATTCTTATCTATCCATAAGATAACAAATCGAAAATCGCCAAAACGTAAAGGTCGCATAAACAAATGATCGCATTAGCAAAGTTAACGTTACAGAAAGGCTAACTTCTAGATAGACATCAAATTTACAAGTCTAGAATTGAGTAGGACTTACAAATTTGCGAGATTACGGCCGGGGATTCGAAAGGCAAACTTATCTTGGATTTTATCGAAACATCGCGATCGCAGAGAATATAAAATGAGGACAAGATTTGGTTTAGAATGTTAAGGTAGATATTCCGGTGAATGCTAAAGTCTGTCCTGATTTTGATCTATATGATAAATTATTTCTATTGTTATGAAATTATTTTTTTTGTTGTGTGGACACTGAACTTTGTAAGTCTAAATATTTATTTCATAGTTTCGTACTTGTTTTAATTTAAGCATTCAAAATGAATCTAGGTACTATTTTGCAAAATAAGACAAAATAAAATAAGACTTAAATTTTAGGTTATTAATGAAGCGAATGATTTCAGTCTAGGTTTTGTTTTAATCTCCGACCAAATTATTCGTATGTATTCAACAATTTTGAAGCACAATTTATCCTACAAAATATCAAAATTCTTAACATTGCAAACTTAAATTGTCCAGTTAAACCGACAACCGCAAATTCCGTTGCTCAAATATTAAAATTAAACATTCCGAAAGGAAAATTCGTTAGCGGGTTTCGTAAAAGCACTCCGGTCTCTGCGGTCCATTGCATATGCTCTTTAGATAATCAGTACTTTATAAATATGTGTCTGTGAAGCGAGATAGTGGTCGGTACCGGCCATTAGTTGGCTGACTAAAGTGGCAGTGGCCCACTGTGGTGTCCCTATTCGATAGATATGAAACAGATAAAAGTTTCGCTTCGTTGAGGTTTGCATTTGCGGTATAATGGTAGGAGATAGCTTAATTGTGCTGATTTTCGAAGGCTTTTAGATATATTCTTTAAGTGTCGATGGTAAAGATACCAGTAAAGTTGCAGGTAATTTTCAACATGTAGAGATACGGCAGCGTAAAAATAAAGTAAATTGATGCGACCCACTTTAAGAACACAAGCTTAGCATGACTCCGTCATAATCACACGTCCTACGCGAGTACGCCAAGTTGGAATGACGCGGCATTTTTATGACTTACCCTTGTTAAGTTAATTTCGGCTTCTACGCGTACACACTCCACGCCTCGTGTCTCTGGGGCCGAGATGTAACTAATTAAGTCATAAAAAGCGGCGTTTCCTCAACAGAAGTGTTATTTTGTGAGGACTGAGCGCGTCCGGGCGTTCCTGAGTTATCGCCCCCTATCCCGCTTTTAATTATTCATGAGCCCTGCCCGGACAAGTTTCACCAACTTCAGGCTAACAGCTGGCGTGCTTCTATTAAATAATTTGCACTCACTTCTTTAAGACTTTGCGTGTGCGGTTTTGCATGCTAATTAATTTTAATATAAGGCGTGTTATCGGTTGTTAATACTTTTTTTTTACTGAACTATGTTGAATCGTGGAGCTGTTTTCTTTAGCGGGTAATCAGATTTACGAAAGTAGAACAGTAGTGACATTGGTCACCAGCCTTGCAGAATCTAAATTAGTTTTAGAACTAGGGAAATTGTAATGAATCTTTTCTTGGCTTTGGCTCTCCTATTTGTTTGTAGACAGTTATAGATACTTACACAGAGTGTTATCTTGTATGGAGTTCAAACGTATTACGACACGCAACCAAGCGATTAAACGCGGTGTCAATGAGCCTTCAAATTTTACTGGTTGGAAAACGGCTCTACCTTTTTGTAAAATCTTTTTTGTTTTGTTCTTCATAACTTGAGGTAATTCGTAAAATGTGGTTTCTTTGCCTTCTATTAGCAATACTGTATTAAATTTATACAAAATTATGTTACACACAATGTAGGTACACCTAGAGTAGATATTTTTTTAATCGTAAGTGCTTAAATAGTATTGTTCGACTCTACATTTTACGTTTAAATCTCCCTGCATTGTTTCCACGCAACAAATATCCTAGCCTACAACCAGCCTGCCTACATAATATAAAGTCTAATGAATGTTATATGCCTATCGTATATATTATAACAGTATTGTATTGTCTGGTACAGATGTCGCCGCAGCCGCCCGCGCGCCGGTGAGATGAGCACTGCGGCCTCGAGCCGCAACTACTCCTATGATGAGACTATACAGGTATTATATATGGGTATTTTGTATACTAGTGTCTAATATATTGAAGTATTTGCATACCGTGTAAGGAACAGATCTAGACTTCTTACATAAGCCGTAGATATTGCTTGGCTTAGATTTATGAAAAAGTAGAGTTTTTTGGGGTTGACTTTTTTGGTTGGTTTGTATACGCGATGGTAAATTAACATTGTTTGTAGTAACTTAAAATTTAACCAAAAAATAAGTGCTAAATACAATTATGCGTATACTCACAAATAAAAAGTTACGAGTCACAACAAACTATATTACTACCATTTTGCGTGCTCCAACAGTACTGACTTCGCGCAATAATGAAAACAATAATATAATTCAGCCTTTTAAATTCATAGCTGTTAACATTTCGCGTTTGCAGCACTTTCACCGACGCTGCGTAGTTTTCAGCAGACTAACGTACGACGTACAATGGACTTTCGCTGCGATCGAAACTAGACACACACGCGAAAATTAACCCACTCCGACCGTGATAAAGCTTATTTTAAGTTGCTAAATATAAAGTGCTAAAACTGCAAGCCCTCTAAAGTAGCCCGTAAAACCTCTAACTCTTGTTCTTGTAATTTGGTTCTTATGTGTGAGAGTTTAGTGTCGAATTTTGTTTGTTGATGGGTGTTTCAGGGTTCAGAAGAAGTTTTTCAGGCCGGGTCATAACGACACATTAAGCAACACGGGCGCTCTTACCTTTATTAATGCGGTACAAGGCTGAGCGCTTACCCGCGCCGCCAAAGCCGCTCGGTGCGTCGTGCGGGTCAATGCGGACAATCAACACTTAACTGACTATTAGTGCCCTTTCAACCCAATGTGTGGAACACTCTAACGTGAGAAAATCCACTTGATCTTTGTTTGGAGTCACAGATTTTGTTAGGGCGTCCTTGCTGCGCATTTTTGCAGTATTTCAGCGTTAGAATAGAATTGGCAGAAATCAATCAATCTCCAGCCTTAGTTTACAACTTAAGATGATCTTTGTGACACAAAATAAAAAAACTAATACGAAATAGTGAAATTAAAACAAACCAATAAAACCGAGATCTGAAACACAGTACTGACCCAGACACCCAGTGCTCGAGAAAGCGGTACTTATATAATATAGCTACAGCTTAACAGACTTTGCCGTCTTTAGCGCGTCGTTTTAATTCGCGAGCGTTATCGCGTCGCGGGGTAGCGCGGGAAGCTTCAGTTCTCAGCCATTCCCCCGACTCGCGGCCTGCGAACATTTATCAGGAGCGACCCACATTGCCCGCCATCTGCCGCCGCCTCCTCGCCTATATCGAACTGCGATTACTCCGACGTTATTGTGAGAAAGTAGTTTTGCTGTGCACCCATATTGCCTTTATTGTTTCCTACTCCGTTTCCTATATGTTGTTCGGAATATCAAGGAAATACGTCCGGCTAGGTAAAGTTTCGCGGAGAAATGGAACTCTGCTACTGTTATTTCTTAAGTTCAATATAAGTAATGCTACAGCTTTTTAACTACATACCAAATGGTAATACTTGACAATGACGTAATGTCAATGATGTTGCATATCCATTTAATTCGTTGTAAAGGCTCTCTCCGTGTTAGCGATATCTGAGGTCATTGACCTGCTGTGCGCCAAATCTCTAGACCTAAGCAATTTTAAGCAATAGAGGTTCGCCAAAGTAGTAAACATTGATCAAGCCAAACCCTTGGTATAAACAGTAATATACTGAAAAAATATAGCAGTTTTCCTAACCTTTTTGCGGTTGACCATGCGAAGCAGACGGTCAATATCGAGGGCACTATTTTCCTCAGATTGTTTTATCAGGGTCCGAGGCAATATATTGTGATTTCGCTATCTGTATCGGAGATTGGTTTAGTGAATTTGATTAACGCAGCGTTTCCGCCGCGGCAAGGGTTGGGCCTAATGCGTGGTCCACGCCGCATTAAGAGGCGCGGGCCAGAAAATCGAATTTTCCGCTTTTGTGGGTCCGCATACGGGCACCTTTGTCGGGATTTTTCAGACCGTGTCGCATAAACAAACTTTGACACGCTGCGGAAACTTGAGGCATTTTATTTATTTTGGGATATTCTTTATTTTCTTAAGATGCTTACAATTTCGGATAACAAAATTAATTAGATTTTTCGTGTATTCTTATCTTATAGCAAGTGTCAGTTAGCTTCGTGAATTTCAGAGGCACTTGAATTAACGCGTTTCCATAGAGGGGGGGTCCGGAGTGGACCTTAATCCGGATACAAATTTTCCGAAAGATAAAGCGGGCCAGGTTTACGGGCCCCGGGAGCGTACTCGCCCTATTTTCTCTCACTCCATCTGTATACGTAGGTGGCGATAGAGGAAAACGATCGCCCGTAAACAATTTATTTTACCTACTTTTGTAAACTGTTTCGTTACATGATACAAAGGTATTGCCAAAGAATTTCTTCAATTAAGTTTTGTACATTTTACGTATAAAGATGCCCACCATTCAGTGTACGTAACTGTATGCACTATCTTTATTTGCCTATTTCTTAAATCAAACACTCAAACATTTCTACTAAAGCGTTATCACACTCACTGAAAACAAAAGATTTTATCAAGACATTAAGTCGACAGTCGTTAAACTGGTTACAGCTTGTAAAAAAATACATAAAATCTTAAAATACCAATTAAAATACAGATTTTAACGCTGAACGTAGAATTTTAACTTCAACGTCTAAATTTCAATGAAAATTTATGCCCGAAGTTAATTAAAAGGCTTTTGCGTCTCACGACGAGCCTTTATCTGGATTCAAATTTTCCGAAAGATTAAACTGCGGACAGAAGGTTTACGATCCCTGAGAGCTTTTCGAAGCCTTAGTAATAGAGATGGCAACTGTAGCCGGCATTGAACAACGACTTTTAGGGACTGCGGACTCTACCTTGTACTCGTATCTACTTAGATGTTTTTATATCTGAAATTGTGTTAAGAGTGTCAAAATTATGGCATTTAAGTAACTATGTAAATTTTATGACAGGTATGTATAACATTTGACATAAGAAAATCAGAGATTACATGCGTGAAAAAAAAAAACAAAATCTAGAACTTAAGAAAAAATTAAATCCTTTCAGCTAATCATTTAAATAATTATGGTCTATAAACTACAGAGCATGTGTTATATTAATATTAGTTGTTTTCTCCCTGAATACTACTTCGTGTCAAATTAAGCTACATCACACTTCAAATTTATGAATCAATAAAACCTGTTTACCGCGACTGACTAATAGGGGAATAAGATCCCAGGTGCACTGCACGTCTTGCGTTCCTGATATAATCCTTTCCCAGTGGCCAGTCTCGTGGCGTTCAGTGGTCGTATCTTATGATAGTCGTACGTGGTAATAGGGTAGTACGTTCCAAGTCACGACTACACCTGGATTAGGTGTGACTAAGTAAACTAATCAATTTGTGTTTCAGACCGCAATGGAAGTAGAAGGTGTTGTGCGGTACTTACTATACAATTAGAATAATTGGAATACTTTATAATTGGAATTTATTGAGTTCAGTAGAATAATAATTAAGTAAATAAGGATTTTTCGTTTTTTATTAAAGTGTGTATGTAGGTATATCAAAACAAATCCTTCGGAAAACGTCATCATCATCGTCATAAACTTATAGCGCCCCTCTTTGTAAGCCGGGATTAAAAAAAAATGTTTATAAGTTGGAGACCATTGAATCGCCGCGCCCTCTGGTTGGGTTCCGAGCAATTTATAGGGACGTGATTTTAACGCCCACTATTTTTATTGCCGCTACTCGATACTAGATGGCGTAATTTTTACGATCATGTTAAGTACTTTTTGTTACGTACTGTGAATTATGTTAGGGTTTATAGCCATCTAATAAATTGTAAGCTTCCTATCTTGAGTTCACATTATGAATATATTAGTAACTCTACATTTTTTTTACAGAATAGTCAGTTTTTGTAATTCAGGGTTTCTTTCTGGATTTTATCGTATGTTTAAGGACTTAACCTCACTACAATAAGTTCTTCTCATCATAAGAATGAATATCCTGAGCTTTAAAAACGACAAGTGGCATACGACGCATCTCTTAATTTAGTCAGTAACTAACGTGGTCAATTATCACATCACGGAATTAACGACAGCTGCCATCCAGCACTGATTGGTCGCTCTTACGATAAAACACCAGGACGGCCGGGACCATTATTTGTTGTTCAATGACCATTTGTCGCAATTAACAGGCGGTGGTTAATCTCCCCTTGGCCTGCTCCCCCCCCCCACCCCCCTATTCTCGCAGTGCGTCGCGCCGTCCTAAATCACGGCAGTGCCATGGCCTGCTGCCACCGTCACTTGTTTTTCTGACTGCAAAATGAAACTTGTATGAATTGTATGGCGATTAAAGGTGAGATGTCTCGTGACCTCGCGATTGTGATCGCAACAGTTTTATTGCTGTTTTAACACGGTATTAAAGTAAATGATTTCGTGATAATTGTAGTTGACCTGCTTGTTTGTGACAACTAAGATTTGTTATAGAAAGAAATGGAAGAAAAGAACTGTTTATTCTTTTCTACTTATAAAAGTACTAACTGTGGCCTGCGAGTTCGTCCGCGCTATTATCGGTTGAAGCTGCAAAAATGTCATCCCTTTTGATATAGTCGGTTAAAAAGTAGCCTGTCTGTGGTTCAGGCTAGGTAATCCAGGATGACAGCTAACTCCATACAAAACTTCATCAAAAAAAGGTACAATACATCCTCCCATAATTGCAAACTTTTGCGTATATTGAAGATTAAAGAATAAAAAAGTATTTAAATTATAACGTATATTAGTAGGACTGTCTAGAGCTTTTCACACATTTATGATATTGGTAGGTACGTAAAACTAGGATGTAAAAGGGTGTGAGATGTGACACTATCTGTAGCAATCTCCGGTGTAAATATGGACACAGGAAGAGGGTTTGTAGGGCGTCGGAAATGAACTAACTACGCACCATTCAGTTGTGAGCAAACGTTTCATTACTCATATTCATAGCGTTCTCCTACGAAATAAGGGATGAAATTGTGTATCTAAATGGAAAAATTATACGGCAAAGCCCATTGTTTCATGCGAGAATAATTTGTTACTTTTTTATTCTTTTCGTATTACTGTTATATGGCTACTTAGTATTCACACGACCAGTATTATAAGTATGAGTAAATGCTTTTAATAAATAATAAGGCGTATATTTATCTGATTAAGTAATAATAAGTATGTATAATATACTCATAAGTATGTACTTACGAGTATATTATCGTCAGTACAACTATTAGAATTAATATTATAGTGGGTCTTCAACTGTTAATTTCATAAAGATTTTTGATGTATTTTGATGTGATTTGTATGTTACACAGCGCTGTGAGATGTAAGTTTTCCAGAGATTTGTAGCTAATCAAATGTCTTAAAGGCTTTTAAAAAATTGAGCAGAATAGTTTTTCTGGCATATAATATGTTTTAGGAAAATTAAGAAAAGCTACGATTCGGGAATTTAAATAGGTGTCTGTTTCACGAGTCTATAAATACTATATTCTTTTCGCAGCTTTACCTGCGTGGATGTAGGTTATAGCTGCAAAACATTAACCTCATTTTTTGCAGTCGGGTACGTAGCTAACACCATGGTAAATTTTAATCAAATGCGTTGAGACCGTTTAAGCTTGAAAGAGTAACAAACATCCGTCTATCCACCCATCCATACATACAAACACTAATAGATATAACAAACGTTTAAAATATCTATTCGTATGCTGATCAAGCATTTGAAGCTAAACTTTTATTTATTTTAACCTTGTATTCAGCATTAGCACATTTTTTCTAAAGAGTTTCTTTATAACGACCACTTTTGATGGTGGCACTAACACGCCCAATCTTGAAAGGCGCCGGGGCTATCAATGACGTCATCGCGACCCCTGGGACTTCCCGGATTCTTTCATCAAATCCCAACATTGCTCCGTGCGATTATTCACACGATGAGACACCGGTGCTCAAAGTTTTAAACAGGTTTTATTGGTTTCTGGTGCGTGAATGTTAATAGCGCTCTATTCTATTGAATGTTTGGTTTGGATTTTGAAGATTGTGCATTTAGATTTATTATGAATATATTTGTTTCTCTTAAAAACAATAGGCAAGTACAATTCACAATTTATCCACATAAGTTATTTCGTAAAAAAATATGAGTTTTTGGCGTGTATTCGGTGTCAGGACAAATAATAGTAAATTATTACAAACATTTCATTAACTAAAAAAAAATAACTGCTAGTTGTAAACAACACTTTTAGGAGCTCTACTAAAAGTTTTATAAACTAGTGTAATTAAAAGGTTATAAAGTAACACTCAGTAGTAACTTTCACGTATTTCAGGTACATTATCACGTACAAGTCGTAAAATAATTTCGATGTTAAAGTTTGTCTAGCTTGTTAATATTACAATTTAATTCACAACACAGACGTATCGCCAATAAAACTTTTATGACAAATTTCTAAAATTACTGTGTGACACGAAAATGTTTTAAACACGTATTACTGTGTACGTTTCAGGTAAATGTGTTTTACTACATTCTACATTTAAGCGTTATTCAACAATTTAGCTCAAGTAGGTATAAATGCTTGTTCGCTTAATTAAAAAAAAAACAATTGAAGAATGAAGACCAAGTCTAAACATTGATTCCTATTTATGCCATATTAAAATGGTAATTCCTCTCAGTAACGAAAATATTTAGATAGGTAGATACTTCTTTTACATACCTCAAAATAAACACAATAGAATGTTATTTAATTTTTTTAATACGTTCAACTTCAGAAACACAAAATATCAAAATTATAAATCGAAACAAATACAATCAACCAATTGTTTAATTCTAATATCCTAATTGGGTTCTCTATAACATAAATGTTGGGGTTAAATATTTCCGTAGAACTTTTGAACCCAAAGCCACGGAACAAAAGTTTTAGAATCTATCGGCTAAAGGAAATAAACGATCCCCTTCTTACAACGGTAATCCCGAAAGTAGATGGCAATGTGGCGAAATTTATCTACAGCGGGTTCTAAAGCAATTGCGGTTTGATAATTCGTTACTTCACGTTTTGAATGGGTAAAATTGTTTATTATATTGTATTTTTTTATTGTATATTGTTGTAAATAGTGTGATTTGTACTAGTTTATACTTAAAGTATTATTTAAATGAGAACTTTAGGCAATTATTGGGCACGTTAAGTTTATGAGAAAACAAACAAACAAGCATATAATTAACAGAAACACTAAAATCAGATTAGGCAAGATAAAATAAATTTTCAACACTTGAGAATATTTTACACAAAAAAATATTTCAACTGTGTATTTGTTGGTCCCGTAAAAAAACTTATGTTTCGTAAACAATCAATAACTTTGCTATTTATTATTTGTTGTCTTATTTAGTTTCAGTTCAAATCAATTTCAATATTCACTACTTACTTGTAAAGGCTCTTAATATAGTTAACTAAATGTTTTGTATGTCTCCTTTCGCGCACACCCTGTATCGCGATGCACCGGTGTGCATAGTGCAGGGGCTAGCTGCAAGATCGCGCCCGAGCCGCCGCCGCCTTAATCAAACCCAAGCAATTTATGATCGCCCGGCCCACGGACGACAACCGTATTCTGCAACTTTTTCTACACGTTGAAAGGTTTTTTTTTAAGATTTTATTGTATACGAATGTGTGTACAGTATCGAATGAATGAAATAACGTGCGCGTACAGTACTTTGATGACATTTTTTTAGCAGCGGGACACTATAGGCTAGTAAAAAGATATAATTGTCATAGCACGGAGGGCTACAAAACATGATTAGTTTTAGGAATTATTTAATTTCTCAAGAAATTATGGTACATAATGAAAACACTCGAATGTGCTTAAAAATAATTAGCAGTCTAGATTAATATTAATTAAAATTAGAACTGTTTAATTTACTTAAGTTTTGACACAAAAAAAATCCACATAAAATCGTATTCTCAAATCTTTATTTCCATTTCGGTAACAGAATAGCCGCATACAACGTATTGTATCTCAAGTCGGGGGCCCGCCCCTATCGAAAGTGCTTACATTAGAACTTACACGCGGCGATATTGTGCCGATCATATGTAACGGTTTGCCCACGTTCCGTGCCGTCTCAACAGCTAGACATATTTGCACAGTCACACCGACACCGGGTAATTAATAAATGGAACGTAAACTCTATTTTCAAAACAATAACTGTTGTTAAACCCATTCGGTGTCTATAGGTAGGTGAAATAAAATCACGTTGGCGATCTAGATGTATTACATCTATTGTTTCATTTATAGTAAAGTTAAAAAGTTGTTTTTTTTTGTTGGCCAGTATCAGTCGTTATTTCTTAAGCATAAATTCTATTTTCAAAACTACATCTGAAACTTTTTAGTGTTTCTGGGATAAATAAAACAAAACATAAAACCTCTTTGGTGACTCAGATGTTTAACGTTATTTTTTTTAATTGTGTAGCGAGAAAGTAACAACCGATTCGTATTAACAATTATTTCCTAATTAGTTCAACTAAGATAGAAAGCAAACAATCCACTAGAAAACAAAGCATTACTAATTAAAGCCACGTGCGCTTCTTACACGTTTGAAATAGTTCAGTGCAATTAAAGTAGAGGCCTTTTGAGAACAAACCCATTAAAATGTGCATTCAAAGTGCAAGTCACTGAGGGTTGGTTTGTCCTGGCTTGTTTGGGCAAATGCATTGAGGGTCTTACCACTGTTGCTTAAGTTATTATTACGGGTGTGGAAGCGTGACAGCGCACTACTCGTTGTAGAGCGGCATCTCTCTTCTACACTCGCAATAATAATTCTATACGCGATGGTGGTAGACCCTCTGTTCTTGTAATTTATACACGCGGCGATGCGTAAAAATGGATGAGCGTTGCGGCGACTACTTCAATTAAGGGGAGGGCCCTTTTTAGAAGTGTCGCTACGGTGTCACTGTGCAAGTTTTTTTAAAGTGACGTTAAATGGTTATGAAAAGTATAATTGTAACAATTATTATTATAATCATTCATCTCGTTTTTGATGGAATTGCAGCCATTTATTAGTTTACTGTACTTTTAAATTTATAAAAAAGGTTACTTAAGTTTGGTTGTTACATTATCTGGATACCTACTTTCCTAAATGTTGAGAAGTAATCACCTCCTTAACATTTTATGTCTAATAGATAGTCCTGCTAAGTACCAATACTGTTAAAGCACTATAATCCCTTCATTTCAGGGGAGACTGACTGTGATTAGTGTCCCTAATTCCCTACCTAGAATATCTCTACCTCATATCGTGCGGATTAAGTATAACTTTGTTACAAGATTGAACCCTTGCTGATTAGTATTTAGTCTCTACACAAATCAAGCCATGAGACACAGCAATGTATAAGACATAGAAGAAAAATCCAATCAGAATTATACCCTCAAAAATCCATTATCTTTTGCAATACACATCTACATCCTCCTCAAATAGAACCTACCGATGCAAAATTTATTTCCTTTACGTATTATTGTCGGAATATCCCTTTGTGCCGTGATCCAGCAGCCTTAGAAGTTTAGAACAAGATCAAAAAGCCATTCTCTTACTTTAAGATGTCAGTTGGAGTTATTGGAGGCCAGGACGGGCTCGGTACGTGACCGGACCCGGGGCTCACAGATAGTTTATTTTATAGCCCCGCTACTCGTTTGTTTTGTATTCTGCGACTGTAATAAGATTACGTCTAGCGTTTATCAACGGTTGTTTCTTGTTTTTTTAGTTTTTGTTAAATTGGTTGACGTGTAATATTGTTACAGGATGAAAGTTTTGAAGAAAAAGTGGGTGTCTTTGGGTTCTTTTTTTAATTTACTTTTGTTTAATTTTGTATGTGCTTATTTTACAAACCAACTACTAACGGTAACGATAAGACACTTAGTTTAAGTGAATTGACACTGATTTGTGATCATATCACTTTAGTTTTTTATTAGCTATGTATTATTATGACATGACGGTTTCACTCTAGTTGTATACCAAAACTTACCAGATAGAATCGCTGGCATCTTTTTTGAGATTTAATACTGCTTGAAGCAACTTTCAAGACTTTTATCCAGTCATTCTTCGCAAATCGTAGAAAAAGAACAAAGTTCACTTATCGTACCTGCACAGGAAAGTAATAGTCATGCATGTAAGTGTCAGACAGGCTACGTCACGACAGGGTTGTCAGCACATCCTACGGCGACAAGCTACGCCGTAGCTTCGTAGCAGCCCTTTGCAGGAATCTTCGACGAGCACTTATCGCGGTGTCCCTGCACATAAATAACTGCTGATACGTAAACAGGTAATTTATGGGCGTATTCAGAATTTAATGTTGATGGGACATTAAAGGTGCAAATTTTGGGATGGTAGTAAGGGGTGATAAGGAGTACAGTGGCAACTAATTGTCATCGTAATTTATGTTCAGGTTAATCTTGTAACAACTTCCTTATTCTGCTAAAAATAGCCATCTAAAAAATTTTAAGTTTGGAGGAAATGTTTTGATATTATTTGAGTATTTCTGCTAAAAGTTAACAACGAGAATATGTGGCTAATTTTTATAAATAGCCTATAGCCTTTCATTTATTTAATGAATTCAGCGCATTAACATGTTTCCATTTTATTTTAGCTCTTAGATCCAGAAATAAATATCGTTTAGGGTTTCGGCCAAAAGTAAGTATTATACCTTGCGCTGAAAAGCTAAAAGACAAAAATATATCATTATGCAAGAGAAGAGTACACCTCTTCTTTTGAATTTTTGCCTTTAATAATGCCTGCGAAGTTATTAATATTTAAATCAGCAGACATCTCCAAAGTCACTAATTATGTAATAATTGAATCCTATGCGGTCATTCACTTGCTTCACACACCTATTATCATATTTACGACGCGCAAAGCTGCACAAAAATTAAATTAGTTACTTATTACAGTCTATTTATATTTAGAGACCGTTAATTATATTTACGTATTCTTCAACCCGCATACAAATGACGACCATCAACCGTGCGGTTCATCAAAGTGAAAAAGAACTTTCTCTTTTATTTTGTTTCATATCGCCGGCTATAACTCGACTGATGCAATTTCCATAAACAGAGGCGAGAGTAACCTTGATATAACAAAACATATTTTCACCGGGAAGATAAGAGAGGCAGTGCAAGTGCGCATCCTGTGGGGGTTGTGTGGGGAGGGGGGGGGGTGTGAGGCTGCATGGAAACTTGTTTTCCCGGCGAAGGGCGGCAGTGCGCCGCGCGCGCTCCCGCAACACGACGCGTCGCGCCCCACGCCGCCGCGCCGCCGACACCACGAACTAAACTTGTGTATACATAGCGATGAGTGTGTCAACAACTTAATACACGTGTCTCATACCCAAGTGATAAAGCTTCAGCAAAAATTGTGTTGTGTGTGTCGTGTTCACGTGATCTTTGGATTACTTGCCGCATGGATCTGGTATAAATTTTAAAAACTTTCCAAAAATTCAGCAGTAATGTTGGAACATCGTCCGTAGGCGATATTTATGTACGTCATTTTTTCCTGAAAAACTTTTCCATTTCTTTTTACGGCTTAAATGGGTGGAAGGGATATTTTAGGGCTTGCAGTTTTCTGTTTTATGATATTGGATTCCTTTGATAGATATGTTGGTGATATATTTGTGTCGTAAAGCTGGTATTGTTTAAGGAAAAGGGCGTAGAGTACGTTATAGAGTAAAGTGGCAAGTCACTAGGCCTTAATCGTATTATGATAGATGACTGGCCACGCTTGTGACTCACCGTGTAACCGATCCAGGAGGAATTTATAATGATTAAATAACCAGCTGATTATGCCACGTAGGTAACTAATTAATTAGTACATAACATGACACCTGCTCGGTGAACTGGAAGGAATTGGATGTATAATTAATTGTTATTGATACATTTGAATATAATTTATTCAGAGACATTAAACCTATTTGGTGTAATTATAAAATGCCTATTACCAATTACTACTACTATTACTATTTAATTTATTTTTTTGTTTTTATTCACGATGTAACTTCAAGGGAAGAAACCCGGTCCTTTTTAAAGCCTTACTCGGGGACACAGGTCTAACATGCAGAGGCCTTGTTGAGAACTTTAATCCACCTACCAAGGGCCTATTGAATTTATTTTTAAGTAATTTGACTTATAAAACTTGCCACTTTCTATACTTGAACCTAAACATAATACAGTTTATATCTCGAAAGCAATGCTGACTTGAATATGTAAAGGTTGTTTTTTTAGAAGAGTATAATACAACACGTATCTATTATAAATAATACGATACATTTAGAAACACATGAAATCCTACCTTATTTGATATTCTTTGGCGAAAACTGTAGCGAGATGAGTCACAGAATTATTGGATATGGACGTGACCGAGGCGCGTGAGAAGAATAACGAAAGTCTACTGCGACAATATTTGTGCAAGTTACGCGGACTTGTCACATGGTGCCTTTTGTACAATCAATGTAAAGAAAGTAAGAAAACTCCATGAACAATGTCATACTTACAAGACGTTTTAATTCACATTCACACATTTTTTTCTCTAATTCTTTTTTTTTGTGTATTCGTGGATAAAAGTGTGGGTTACTTGTAATTTGCGTAAATTTATTTGTAATAATTATGCTCACAACGTAGTTAAGCTTAGCATGTAACTGTTTTTTGTCCCAAGTAAATAAAATGAAATTTTAACACATCAGAAAATAATAATTTAGTACAGAGATTTTTTATACGGGTATCTTAAAAAAAATCTCAACTCCTATCAACGTACTGTACTTCTGTACTCTCTTTAGTAAATATCAGGTGATGTAATCAGGTAATTACGATAGCTCCCTATAATTAAAAAAGGAGATTGTTAGGCAGATACCTTTTTCTGGAAGGTCCACAAAGATTACTACAACAGTGTATACAATGAAACTATTATGCTGTCGACGTTTTAGTTTTGAAATTAGGTATGGATAAGTTAGTTTAAAACTGTAAAACAGATTAAGATGTACAATTACCACGTTCCTATCAAGTAGGTATATAATAACTAAATTTATTCTACCTTAATTAACGTTCAATTTCTTATCCATACAATTTAAAATAAGCAACTAAAATACTTCATAATTTTAAACTTTTTAACAAACTTGTACCGAAACCCCGATACGATGTACTTCTTTAAAAGTATATCCGTAGTAAAGAGTGCAGCTTATTTAGCAGAACTAATTAGGTGCAGGTACAAAGCAGCTCCAAGCCGGCTCTCACAAGTTACTATGTAGGCACGTTTGTAAGGCTAATGCTAAAACGCAAGTTCCGGAATAAGTTATAGTGTAGTCGAAACTGTTATTCTAGGTGCGCTAACTTTGTAATAGGTTCAGAGGAGATTAACTGGAGTAAAAGATTTTCAAACACTGTTTTCTAATACACAGAGTTCTGGCATTAAAATGTACATTTAATTCCGATAAGCTTTAAGCATGCTTGTTGTCAAGTTTCATAGTAATTTAGTAGTCATTAATCATGTCGGTGTATAGCGTCTATTTTGCATAAGAAAAATAATTAAAAATTTACCATATCTCTAACTTCGTCCCAAACAATTATAATCTGTTCAGCCCCCTTGAAAAAGAGGGTTGCCAAACAAACAACCATAAGAAATCCAAGATTTTTTAATGCTAATATTATCTAACATGACAAATCTACTTCATTGTGGCAGATGTCAAAACAAAAACAAAAGAGTGTCGCGTTACTGATGCCGCGGGCGGCGGCGGGGGAGGCCTACTCCTACATTTGTTTTTGATTAAACAAATTGTCCGCGCAGTTTATTGCTCCCCCGCGCAATCTTCCGTACTTAGCTGTGACTTTTGCTTCAACATACCTATAATATATGAGTTACAGAGGATAATGGCAGAAAATGTTGTTTATTGGATCAGGTTTTCATTCCTAATAGAGCGAAAGGGAAAAACGAAGAAGTAATCAAATTCAGACATGTTACGATATGACTTTGTTTTTTACGACTGCGTATAACATATGACGTCACTTTTATGTGTTTTACATTATTTTTGCGTATATAACAGACGATGCAGATGGAAATAATGAAGTTTTATAGCAATGCTCACACAATAGACAGCTCGAACGTTATGATAGATTCAGGTATTGGATAAATTTTGTATGCAGCCGGCAACGACTGCAATAAACTCGTCAGGGCTCGGCGAAAACGATGCACTGAAGCGATTACGCCAAATAGAGATAACATTTATGAAGGTACTCGATAAAGTCCATAATATGAACCGTATTTCGTCAGCACAACATGTTTTCGAGGAACAGCGAACATTTTGCCGTCATATAAATCGATGCTCCAAACTTAATATTGAATATTGTCACCTCGTTCGTGTCGGTACGACCAAGTACCATCAGAATTTTGTATAAGCTTTTAGTACATGACTTTCGAGGGAAATTATTAGAAGGTTTCAGAATAAGCTATAAAACTGAAATATCGAACGAAACTTAGCACATTGAGTTAAAGCTTTCCTGTACGAAAAATTGGCTGAAAAAGAGATTTTTTGTTCGGACTAGTTGGCACTTAATCAATATAAATGTCTAATAAATGTAAAACACATTACCCGAAGATAGAAACGGTCGTTTCAGAAGAAAAGCAATAAAACTAAAGGTTCTAGCTAACCGGCCTGTCTGGACCCCACCTTTTGGTAGGCTGTGCCGCTCGGTAAAATTGCTATTGCACCTGACAAGCGTACCGAAGCGATTTAAGCCCAGACCCGATCCTCTGGAAATACATCGGCCATTGTTGTTTTCTTGGCAATCGTTTCAATTGGGTATGGTAACGATGCCTACTTTATGTAAAGCGTTAAATGCTTTTTATTCAGCAATCAGATTTTGGTTTTAATCGGAATCCAAGATTGGGTGTTCATGTACCAATGTCACTGACAAAAATATTTTGACATAAAACACGTATTACTAAAAACTGTTTTGTTTTTGAAGCTTGGAAAGCTTAATTTAAAACAATATCACTGGATAAACAATAACCTTTTTAGATGAGGGATATGTGTCTAAAAGTAAATTTAAAGGTGTGATAATGTATGGGTAATAAAATAACATTTTGCCACGCAGTCGCGTAGTGACAATTAAATAAGTTTGTTAGTTACCGCAATTGTGTCGTATCACGTACACAATGCATACAAATTGTCAAAACAGGTTATATGTATTTGTTCACTAATTAAAATTGGTTTAATTTATTACATTAGTTAGCGGTTTTGCCAATAATAACTCGAACATTATCAGTATGCTGGTTACATAACAAATTATTTGAAGTCGTACAAACACAATAGGGAAACTGAATAAGGAAAGATTACTTCATGTCATTTTTGACTTGGATATATTGTTGTTGCAATGTAAGTACACATATTAAGCTACGTTATTATGGCAATAAGGTATATATATAATAATAGCGGTCCGACCGATTTCGGCCACGGCGGCCAGTGTTACTATGACACCAGCCAGCTACGCAGGACATATTATAGTGCACAAGCGTGTGCGCAAACACAGGTGCACTCTCTATTCCTTTACTCTCATAGCCCGATGGGACGGTAATCCGACACGACCGGAGAGAGATCAGGCGCAGGACCCACATTTTTACGTGCCTTCCAAAACACGGAAGCTGTGATATTTATTTCTTAAACGCACACAACATTCGAAAAGTCGGTGCGCGCCGTGGGGATCGAACTCAAGACCTCTGACTTAGCAGTCCTACGGTCTCGCCACTAAGCTATCACAGCTTCAAGCTTCGGTATATATATAGCTTAGCTATATTTAATAGATAGTCTAACAAGTTGCAATGCAAGTTGTAGAAATGCTTGACGCAGCTGTATGTATCTGAATTATACAAGGATTCTAAAGTGCACACAATATCGGACGTTCGATGACCGAACGGGATCGGGCTCGCTGGATATTTGACGTTCGCGAAAAATGTACACATTCTCCGTAAACGTCCATAAGTAGGGTTTTATGCTGCTTAAGTCAACGTTGGCCGTAAAATAAAGTATAATTCAAACTTCGAACCGATAGATCAACCGTTCCAAAAAAAGAAAACTCAAAGAAAAATAAATGAAATATTACGTAAACGGAACAAAGAAATACTTTAACTGTAGATCATCTACTGCAGAAGTTGTGTCAAGTTGTCGCGTGAGCAAACAGCATTAGACGCGTGTAGAACCCTTTGGTGTTATTTATTGAGGAGCGCAGCGGGCGCAGGGTTAGATCTGAGCTCGCCTTCCGTACGCGACTTACGTAATGTTGTCAAAGGAATATAATGGCAACCCTTACACGCAAATACCATTAAAATGGTATATGAAATTTTGTGACAATTAAGAAATAAGTCTCATACTTTACGTTTTGTTGTTATTTTGAATTTTAGTGTACAGGAATGTTAGTGAACAATTAATTACATGCATTGGTTGTATTAAATTATTTAAGCTTACCTAGCGTTGGAAAAACTTCTTAAATTCATTATAATATCTATGTAAAAATATCAATGAAACGAAATTTAATTGTTATTCGTTATTCGAGTTGATTATAGATTTATCGTTCCGACCCAACTGTTAATTACTCTTAAAGGTGAGCAGGTAAAATAATATTGCCACAGCAAAAGTATGCTCTACCCAACTTTCTTCCGAAATCCGTCCATCAAATTAAAACTTAAGTTATTTGGCTACTCGGAAGTCACCGCGCATGCTCTTGAATAATAATAAAGTGACTCACTTAATTCACTTGTAATCAAAGACTCAATTAA
Source organism: Chrysodeixis includens (assembly GCA_941860345.1). Taxonomy (NCBI): domain Eukaryota; kingdom Metazoa; phylum Arthropoda; class Insecta; order Lepidoptera; family Noctuidae; genus Chrysodeixis; species Chrysodeixis includens. Next base: position 6,106,749 of record OW796093.1, on the reverse strand, counting down.
CCGGCTCCAAGTGGAAAGGAACGATAACATTTCAAAATAAAATCATTTCGAAATTTTGATTCGTCAACCGCGGATATCGATTCAGTGCATACGATGACAAATGTTATCGATAAACAATGTAGATAAAATCTAAATGAATAAGGAAGTTGGGTCGTTGTCGTTAAAAATTAACGGGTCGAGTCTCTGATGGCAAATCGATACTGTCTCAATGACTGTTTATCGTGTCTGATAGGCCGACTTCGAAGTTCCAAAGTCGTTTACTTAATGGTTCATATTGTCCACCTGTTTCGTGTTTTTGAAGCTACAAATCATAAATGGATTAATAAATAAGTAGACTTCGTGTTGGAGCTTCAGAAAGCATAACAGAAGTCGTAATACTGTCATGAATATTTTCGGAGACTATTCAAAGTTTTCTATGAAAATTATAGTTATCAACAGCACGAACCATCGTTTTCCATCTAACATGAGAACCGCGAAACTATGAGAGTAATGGCAAGCTGTTTCACTATTCCGCTGCCTATGAAGGCATTTGCATAATTCCGCGATTATACATCCCATTCCGCAACTCTACAATGTTCCACAACACTTCAAGCAACAAACAAACACATCGAGATATCCCATAATGTGCGAAGGGGTTTTATTAGACATGTTATGTACACATAAATTACGTAGTACCGTAACTCGGTCAAACATTTGAACCCTAAAACTGCGGAAGTTTAGGGTTGATATCAAGGACGATCGTAAATTATCCTTCGCTGCTTACCTCGGCGCCATGTTGTCTCAACGGTCGTAAATATAACCTATTTTAATTACGCACCTTTAATTGGTGTTTCTCACGCACGACGCACGTTTCGTCTTCAGTTATGAAGTGAGTGAAGGGATGATGGAGTGATATGTGGATGTAGAGCTATTAGCTACATTGTGTAGGGTTTAAGGAGTTTGTGGTCCTTCGTGTGTTTGGCCAATTTTAAAGAAGGTTGAATATGTGATACATTAATAAATGTAGTTCTGTTTTATTTTTAAGGAAATAATTGACACGTTTTCGATTTATGATTGTTTGAAAGATCATCATTCCCCTGCCTTTATCCCAATTTTTACTTGGGGTCGGCGCAACACGTCTTCTAGACATGTTGCTTAAAGTTTTGGCTATGGTTTTATAGTCGGCCGCCTGCCTGACACTAACCCTCTTTGGGAATGCGATTGTTGGTTGTTTACCCGCCACCATTCGGGCGACCCAAGGTGCTTGGTACAGTGCACTGGGTCTTAAGGTCCATTAGTCGCCTTTTACGACACCCAGTGGAGGATATGGGGTGGTGCTATTCTTTATATCCGGACACCACACGGACATTGTTTGAAAGATATTTTTTGGGAAAAAAAATATAAGATATCAAGTATCTTTTACGAAGTTTTCACTTAGCCGTCTTTGTTAAATTACTAGCGGCACTAATGGACCTCACAGTAATACACAAGACTTGACCTTATTTAGAAATTCTAGCCTCCATTTTTCCTTTACACTACACTACTTCATTTGCTCTCCACAACGTATAGTAACAATTACAGACATTTCTTCCCAACAGTTTTAAACTGATCTCGAAGGTACAGAACACAAGTTACTGAAGTAACAAAGTTAACAACTTAAGTAGCCGATAAACATGAGTTATCTCTAATTGTGGCCAATTGAGACTCGGAGCGGGAAACTCGAGGGAAACTTGCATTTTCCAAAGAAAAAAGAACAAAACGCCTTGACTTACCTCAATCGTTCGCTTTCGTGCACTTGTAATGCGAATTTCTTAGAAATATGTTCCATTTGAACTTATAAAAACGGCTAATTGGTCTATTTAAATTGTTTGCATACAGTGTCAAGGGTGGTGCTTTAAAAGTTGATGTATGGAAACTAAATATCGGTTCCGTATAAGTTGGATTGATGGACCAATCACGTGGCAATTACGAATGTGACTTAAAAAATATTCGTACTTTCTTAATTATTCTAAGACACCACTGAGAAACGGCGAAGGAAATCATCGTGAGAAAATCTAGTTTCCAAATATTGGAATCTAAAATCGCTAATAAACAGTGAGCTAGCGTGGTGATCAATGTTCAAAACTTCTCTATATGGAAGGGGATCCGAACCCATCAGTGATACGTATGTTTTAAATAATACGAAAGACTATGCATCCACAATTTAGGTTAGCTTAAAATATCAAATTTTACTTCACAAAATTATGAAAAATAAAGAGTCACACACGGATCCCTAACACAAACATGGCATTATACATTCTGTACACAGTTTCTATATTAATTACTTCATCGTTACATCACTAATCAGCATTGTTATAACATAATTGATTCGGAACATGAAAAGCGATAGCACAACGGAACAACGAAATTAAATCATGATAACATCTTCACTGATAAGTTTTAGGTTTCCGGAGGGTACAGTCAGTAGCTAAAGGCGATATACAAAATTAGATTTTTTTTGCCATGAATGTTCAGCGATTTTACAAATACTAGTTTTCGTAAACTGACATAGAATAGATATCTGGGGGCAGAGTAGTGCGCCCGCCAAGTCGAGCGCGAAGCAAACACTGCCGTACCATCCTTTATGTTCCTGTCAAGTAAAAAAAATCTAATAGATATTACATGTTTTTTAATTGACAGCTTCTATACGAATATACTGTAGTTTTTGAGTTAACATGTTTTATAAATCTATAAGCGTTCATGGACTTTTGTTGCGGACCGTATATTGCTCGTGCTTCTGTAAAGAACGCGTAATAGAGAGGGATGGCGCTTAACGAATGAATATTGCTATCTCTCTTGTACCGTGTGCTTTTTGGGATTGTATAGCCTGCAATTCGAACTGACTTAGTGTTGCAATGTAATTGGATACAAGCACTAGCACTGGTTCGTTTTTCAGCGAGTGATGAAAAACGAAGAGTTGCGTTTCCCTAATTGCTTGCTTTCTTCCTCGTGTTCTTATTTCGTACCGTACTTTACATGGACGTAGTTAGCTTGTTACTGGCGTCGATACTTTTTACACTTAAGCTTAATTTATCTTAGATTACCGACGCTCTCTAGCGCGCAGGTGTAACAGAATACTGATTTATTATAAATTGTCATATACGAGTACATATAAACTATCCTCGTGAAACATTATATCTATAAAAAACCGTATCAAAATCCATGGCATAGTTTTAAAGATTAAAGCATACCTACATAGGGACAGACAGACGCAGGAAGCGAACTTGTTTTAAACAGTCTTGATTACATTTCTAGAACTGTCTAGCATCGATTCTACAACAACAAATAGCCATTTCCATACGTTCAACTAAACGTATGGAAATGGCTATTTGTTGTTGTAGATAAATCAAAAGTTAACAGTCATAAATGGTCAACAACTTCAAAACATGTAACGTAACAAGTAACAACTGATTACAAAAACTGCAATAAAAAAAAAAACACACACGCAGTAAACTAAAGTCTAACACCGTCACCGCTATCAGTTCATAAATAAGCAGTTATCATAGCGTGGGGTCATTAGCGGGGCAATAAATCGTATCGTCCGCCTATGTTAATACCCTGGCCGTCGGACACCGGTCACCGGTCATTGTGGATCACTGTAATACCTGTTGAGTTACTACCCGGCTTACCGATACCTGTCCCATGTTTGACCTTTCACGGTTGCACAAGTTTTGACTCTATAATTGGGGTATTAAATTACGTTATAAGCGTCCGAATTGGGTTTAAGGGTGACCGTTTTAGTTAATCTGATTTGGTGTTTATTAAGTGTCTTTGCTTATTATTGTGATATGATTTTCTAGTTGATTTTCGTGCTAGTTGATTTTTTTCTTAATGCCCATAGATGTATAGATTAATTGTTTGCGGGGTGCTTGTAGAAAACAATAAAAGTTTTATTTGTAATCTTTACAAAACTATTTAGATTTCGGAGTTCATAATTGTTAACATTTAACGATTCATTTAAAAAAAAATGCGACAAGTTTCTTTGAATAAAAAAAAATTAAAAAAACCAGTGACAGCTAGCAAAATATTTGTTCATACTGCAGGCTTTTTGAGCCTGTAATATTTGGTTACAAAAAGGGAATCTATAAATGGAACCTATCTCGTTTACCACTCTGTGGAGATAAGCAATATTGTGCATGTAATCCGCGAGATTGCAGCAGCTGGTCACACGGTACACCATCAAGTGCATATTCCACCCGACACCGCGACGCGACGTGTCCGTTAATACTCTTTACATTATCAGTGTAAGTATTTTATATTTTAAGCCTTTTATAACAAAAAAAAAAAACGCTGTAAACAACCTTTCAAAGTTCTAATTGTTTACATATTCTCGTATTAATAGTATTTAAATGCATATGAACGTCGAAGCAACCAGGATTTAATTTCTTACCAATTCCTCCTATGACCCTCTAAAAATGGATTATAGCGACGTTTATAACGTTTTAATTATCTGGTTTCGTTTAAATCTTAATACAGCTGACTTTAACTCGCTGTTAAATCATATTAATTTTCAAATTCTTTCAGTAGTTAAAATTTATTCCGTTTAACATTCGAATTCGTAGGAATTTCAAATATACCTACACATTGTGGGACAAAAGAAATATCGAATTACATCGCGAATAAGACCCGTTAGTTGTCTTCTCTAAAATATAAGTATATGTCGCAAAAGTTTAAAAACACAAGCCTACATAAAGTTGCAATAAAATCAGTAGGTAAAACAACTCATTCTGTTTCATAATTGATTTCGTTTGAATTTGAAGTTTATGTTTAGAAAGTTGAGTTGAAAACCTGAAAAAATACTTATACGCTATACAGCTAAAGTCATGTTATGCAATACTAGCATATATTCACTTAACATTAAGGATCATTTTCCCATCTAATTGACAGCATCATGTTAAAAATGAGGCCGCCCTCCCCGTTCGAGTGCTGCTGCAATGTGCAAGTGTCAGGACTATTTATCTTGTTCCCGACGTCCACGATTGATGGTCCGTTCAGTATTTGCGTATTGCTTAGTTATGTAGCAACTTGCATGTAGTTGCATATCTCTGTCAGTAACAGGAACGGACAAGGGTATTGATTTTTTGGATGGTGGGGGATTGGTGCTTGCTTTAAATTTTTCTTTTTAAAATGTGCTGAGAAGGATGATGGTAACTGAAAATGTCATTTTTTCAGACAAAATTTAATACAATTATTATAAGACTTAAAAGTAGGGAAATGCTTTCACTGTCTCAACTTTAAAGGATTTCTACTGATATGTCTTCAACCGTTCATGTTTTAAACATAATACATCTATCAGTTTTATAACGTCACAGAGAGAAAACGCGCCTAACAACAGTTACAGGAATCTTGTAATTCATTTCATTACAAACAACAACTAATACTGCAATACAAAAATTAAGCACCTTACCAACTTAATTTGACGGTACTGTAGAAAATTCGCTACCAATAAACGCGTAAGAAGGTTATCTTAATAGGATTAAAGCATCATAAATATAAGGCATATAATATAGCTTGTCGATCTTTAATCGAAGTGCGATTACCCTCCGCAATATTTTCATTAAATACCCTTAGTCCTCCCCTTCTTAATATCGTTTAATTTAATCAGAATTTTGCTTGCGAAGCTAAACCACAATTTTCCATACAAGATTTTATAATTATCCATTTAATAGATTAAGGCGATAATAACGCAGCATGTATTTTAAATTAAATCGTTGCTGTGACGTCACTTGTGCAGAATATCTGGGGCTAAGATTGTGTTATGCAAGATTTGTTGACGAAGTAATCTGATAGCGTAGTCCCACCTGCTTGGTATCTGATCTCTGATTTTTTGGCAAAATTCTTGGATGTTTGATTTCAGATAAAAAACAATACCTATTGTCTCTGAATGTTTGTTTCTGATATTAAACAAGGACAGGACATATTTGAAATACCATTTCAGCCCGTAATAATGAACTCTTTGAGAAAATCAAAACAAATCTTGGAAAAATATTGGTTTAGCAAACAAGAAAACACGACAGCTCGTTTGAGCTCATGCTTCGCTTCTTTGCTTAACTTTGACCAGTGTCAAAGTTTAAAATAGATCATTGCTTTAATGAAAAAAGTTGTCAATTTTCATTACCATACTCTATACTTGTAATATACTACGATTCTTTTAAATATGAATGATACAATACCTGTAATTACTTATTTCCTCCATGATATCTACACATTAACCCTACCAATCCGTAGTATTTACCAGCACAGACTTTTTCCAATGTAAATGTTTTCTGGCCACAAAGGTACTTCACAACGTTTTCCCGGTGTGAATACAAAGTTTCGCCGGAATATCAAAAACCACACACGACCAGGCACTTACCACCAGCTCTTACAATCATACTGTTACAGTTGTGGAAAAGAGACGCCGCTCTACGCCGTGTATAGCGCTGTCACGCTTCCACAACTGCAATAATGTTACTTTGAGGTTCGGTGGTAGTGTTACGGTACGACCACACAGGTATTTGTAGTGTTGGACTTAATACTGCAAACAGAGTCGTATTAAGTAAACCGCTACAAAGCTGTTCGGACCGAGTATAGTTACACTGCGGCTTTCGGGTAAGAGTCTGAATGTAACGTGATAAGTATTTAACTAGTGCTTCTAGTTGACTCCTTTTTCGTGCTTGAGTTTCACCTAACAATCACTTTTTTGACTAAGGACTGTGGTCGAAGTCCTTAATCGGAAAAATAATTAAGGTTAATCTTTAATAATGTCCACTTAAATAAATTTAATTATTATCCCCCAGATTGCAACACATTCGACACAGCTACCTATAGATCGCCACTAACGATATTAATCCGACTAATCCCATCACATTTCAATAATAAAACAAGATGTCGCCCCCCCATTAATTAATTCCAAACCGTTGACTCTTGACGCGTTTATTATGACAAAGTTCTAAATGTGTAAAAATTCACCCCAACGAGGAACCATTTCCATTTATCCGAGTGTCATTAAGGGTATGATCCTGTTCGGATAACTTATGGTCGGTCATGGAATCTGCATATAAATAGGAAAGAGGTTTATGTGGGAGGGATTTGGAACCTCTGGCTCTGCCTGGCGCGGTCGGCATGGCCTTATGGACTGCGGCACTCGAAAGTATGGGATAACTTATGCTGCCTGCTAACTTTACGATCTAAGTTCAAGATTGCCTGAGTTTTGTCAGGTTTTCTGGACTGTATTTAAATAAGGTTATGTGTATGAAAATTTTGCGCTGTTGGAAAATTGTCGGGTGAATGGTAGTCTTTTTAAAATCAGTTTTAGTCCAGTCATTTGGTAGAAAATAAGGGGGTTACCTGGAAAGTTTTCCGGGAGTTTTGAAATTTGGGTATTTAATAGATTTCGATATGCTCTTTTCGAATTTTAACTTTGCCACCTCGTACGATCGCCGCTCGCGCCGCCATTTTGAAAAAATGGCGCCCAAAAACGGTTTTTTGAGAATATCTCCTTTCTGAGGCATTTTACGAAAAAAATATGTTCTACAATATTAAACTAGAAAAAAATTCCTACACTTTATGTCTTATTCACTTTTTCATCAAATCGATAGTTTTGGATGTACGAGCGCCGCAAAGTATTACTTATTCATCTGCACCACCACGTGTTTTTCGTATATTTTTCTGAAATGTTCTATTACTGCCGCCGGTTTGCAAGTGAATTGTCACAAATTAAACAATTTGCCGTATAAGAAGCCATAGCTCTAAGAACATAAACAACACTGTACGACAATAAACGTACACTGATGATTCAGTCTAAACTAAATATTTCTCTTAATATAGCTTCTACCGACAAATATTTCGTTGAAGTTTCGTTCAAAGTCGAGGGAAAGGGCCCGATTCAAAGGTGACATATTACTCTGATACCTACATCTTGAAAACCGGCGGCAGTAATAGAACAGTTTAGAAAAATATACGAAACACTCGTAGTGGTGCAAATGAACAATACTTTGCGGCGCTCGTACGTCCAAAACTATTGATTTTATGAAAAAGTGAATAAGACATAATGTGTAGGAAATTTTTTCTAGTTTAATTTTGTAGAAATTATTTTTTCGTAAAATGCGTCGGAAAGGAGATATTCCCAAAAAACCGTTTTTGGGCGCCATTTTTTCAAAATGGCGGCGCGAGCGGCGGCGGTACGAGGTGGCAAAGTTAAAATTCGAAAAGAGCATATCGAGATCTATAAAATACCCAATTTTCAAAACTCCCGGAAAACTTTCCAGGTAAAACTACCAAATGACTGGACTATTTGTAGCAATCGAAATTTTTAGCCTACTATATAATATATATTTTCTTCTTTTTATTTATTTTATATAATATACATATATATGTTACGTAAAATACCTTATAAATATACTATAATTCAGAATATGAATAAGGTGCCAATAAACTGAAGAGCTTTTTATGTTTATTTATCTACATACTCGTATAACTAACAAAGGCAAAGGAAAACGAGTTTCGTATATTATATCATTTGTTAAAAAGTAAAAAGCAAAGTTAAACCAAACATTGAACAAATTTAAATTTTCATTCGGCAAACGAACAAACTCATGTTATGAAGACAATATTTCACGATCAAAAATGGAAAGGTTAAGTAAAAAGCATTGTTACAAAAACACACGGTAAACAAGCTAAAACAGGCTGAAACATATTAGGAGAGCACATAATAAGGAAAATACGGTTTTATGGGCGTCGAGCTCGTTCTACGGTGATCCCTCCGTAATGGAACGTTCCGTACAACGCAGTGTCGCGACTCGCAAACGATATAATTACAAACAAAAATACGCTACCGTTTGCTCTTCCTCTTAAATCGTGCGTAAGCGTTTCAAATTTGATTCCGTGGATTAGAGTAAATGGATAATAGAGACTTTGCTTAAACTAGTTTTTGTGTAAAAAAAGTGATGCAATTTAATTAAAACTTAGTTTTTGAATTTGCAGTCAAATTCACTCAGTGTGTACAAAATTGATTTATAAAAAATATTTAGATAAATTTAGGTTCTGTAACACCTCAACGTATACTATCTAACAGGAATAAAACAATAATTGTAAACCTTATTTTAGTTAGTATACGTTACTTTTATGTAAATTTATATCAGCCGTGTTTTCAAAATCTCTCTAGCCTCGTATCTGGTCAACAAATACCAAAAATATCAGCTAGTGAACGTTTCATACATGTTCGTACTCTATATATTGCCTCTATATCTATATTGCCGCCAGCAGGTCTGTCTGTGCAGTAAATACGCCACAATTATGCGCCGGTACATGCTTCCACGTCGGCTGGGACAGTTCGTGCATCTATTTCATAATTCACATACATTACGCGTTGTCTGCACTCAACAGTAAACTATTAATGATTATGACGTGTCGTGGCTTGGTTCCTTTCTTGAGAGATTTGATATTTGGTGTTAGGTTTATAGCATGCTGTGTTGTTAAGTTCGTAAATATATTGCCGCATGAAGGATAGGAAGACGAGTAAATAAATAAGTTATCTGTTTCATATAGTGGCGAAATTAAGAGCAAAAATCCTAGTCAAACAGTTGGAATAAAAAAGAGGAAATAGTGTGAAGTGTTTCAGAATGATTGGTCAAAGAGTTAAAATATAAGACAAACAATGTACTTGAGAACGGGATGTAAACAATGGTAATGGAGTTTGATAACAAAAAGTATTTAATGTAATAAACCAATACAACCTCCAGTTAAGCTCATTTTTATTTACCGCCAGTTCTTTATTCCATTTACAAAAGACGTATAATCGAGTATATTTCCATCTAGGCTTTGTCTGGCAGGATAATGGCTATTATTCTCCTCCGCACTGAACGTGAAAGAGAACACAAATAAAGTATTACAACTGTAATACAATTCAAAGACGTCCAAAGGGAGCGAGATAGGCCGTTTTCTTATTACATTATCATATCAAAGGATTACAAAACAAATCTTCAGAAACACTATGACCGCTTTCATCAGTGTAAAAGCCGTCACCCCAACACAATTAAACCATGATAAATGGATCACGAAAAATCTAATCTAAATATTTAATCGAAAATTCCCCTGCATTGCTACAAATGCACTTGTGTGCATAAGTGCGTACGCTACAATAGTACGCGTCTGTGTGAGTGTGCAACTATTGCCATTTGACGGGCACCCTTCAAACATCGTAAAGCCTTTAAAGATGCTTTAGCATTCAGCAAAAAGGATTACTTGAAGAGATTCATCTTAATAGTTTGTAGACGCTGCGTAGTGCTTCGTAGACGTTGGCTACGATCCCAGTAGCTGATAAATCTGAATGTAAGCAGCGGATTTATCTTATAGAAATATACGACTTTAAAATGTTGGAAAGTCCGGAGTTTTGAATAGTTAGGAGTACGATTACACGAGCGTGTGTATGTAGACAAGTAGACTATGTGTATGTGTGTGTAGGTAAAGACAAGTGCAGTGTAGTGCAGGAATGTCCGCCCCGTCGCGGCAGGGTCGCGGCCGCCCCAACATTACGAATGCAAATAATATTTCTTTCGAACAAAATATTGCTGTGTTAATGCCACGCTAAATTGTGTACGGTGCAACCCCAATGTGTACACTGCGTATTCACTGTTATTGGCGAGAAGGGCATCGGGCAGTTTGTATCCTGCCTTATTACTTTGTTTGGTTAATCTCGTGTTTGTCGTTATGACCGCCTTGTTTAGTTTTGGAGACAATTATGTTATATTTGTATTAACGGTTGATGTGAGACAGAAATAGAGTTAGAATGTCAAGGCCAATTTTTTTTTTAAATTTCACATGCGTGTTTAAGAGATGCTTGCAATTTTCAGCCAAATAGATGATAAACTAATGTCACTATACCAACATATCTATGGTAAAATGAATTAAATGTACCATGACTAGCAAATCATGGCCTTAAACTGATTAACCCCGCAGGAGGTCGCAGCTTAAAACTCCTGTATAATTTTCTAATTCCGTTTCTATGGTGCGGATTTTATTGCGTTTCGGTTTCCCTAATGCTGAAATGCGACGTAAACTTCGCCTTCCTGACCCATTTAGTCGGATATTGTCGAGGCGTACACCGTTCAAATTTCTATTGCAACCTTAAAATGTTCCGTCCCTTTCTGTGTTTGTTGTAAAAAGAGGGACAGATGGCAACGTTTTCGCGATAAGTCTAGTAACCCGGTTCAAGGAGGTTCTCCCCTTGAAGGTTGTTCTGAGGCGAGTCGCAGTGCGCCTGTAAATCACTTAAGACGAACGGGATCGGGGCCCGGCGCAGTTAAAGTTCCTGTTTTTGCTCACCGGGGAATGGGAACGCGACGATAAGAAATATTTGAAACAGTATACGTTAACCTCGTTTTATGGGCTCCGTAAATTAGACGGTCTGGTTTTTCTCCAAAGGGTATTTCCTTTACCTGGTGCGATTTTCTTCAAATGTAGCTAATTTGCATAGACAGTGGTATCCAGATGCATCGATAGGTTTTCAGTTTAAATTACCCTAAGAAACACAATTTTCTTATCGACATTTTAACAATTTGTTGTTGCAGAATAAATTAGGCCCATTTTATATTATTTCTTGACAAGAATTTTTATTTGGCAAATAGTTCCCATATTTATTTACTAAAACCTTTGCTACAAATATCAACACTGTAAGTTCCATCAAAATCCAGACAATGTTTACTCACACTGCGAATAAGGATACACGAGGATGGAGAGTTAGTTAAGGTACAAAGTTTGCACAAACGTTACACTAACATAGTCTAATCACACGTCTGCACCTTCACATCCTAGACTTAGTACTAAACTCCAAAACTAAAGGGCGTACAAAGTCTCGCATCGAATCTTTTTAGTTCTTTATAAAGGGCACGTCTGGCAACAAAAATCTATACTTATATTATAAACGTGAAAGTTTGTATGTATGGATGTTTGTTACTCTTTCACGCTCAAACGGCTAAATCAATTTTGATGAAATTTGGTATGAAGTTAACTGGCGCCGTGGAATAACACATAGGCTACTTTTTAACCGACTGCGTCAGAGAGGGGTGCTGCTTTGCCACTAAATCTGATATTTGCGCGAGCGAAGTCGCGGGCAACAGCTAGTACTTATATATTACAACGCTGGCTAGGGTTGCCAAATAAGCTGGAAAATGTATCGTTTATACAATGTCGAAAAGTATGAATAGCGTGGGGTGGGCGATAATGATACCACATTAAAGAAGTATTGTAGGTGTTTCTTGTGGTGTAGGTATAGGGCTTAATGTTTATAGGAAAAGCGTTTGTATGCGGTTGATAACGTTACTAGCTGATTGATTTCTATTTAGAGTTTATTGAAAAAATATGTAAGGTTTTACAAGTTGTTCATTAATGTGTAAAAATAAACAAAAGAAGTATAATTCAAATTTTAATGTTCGCTCGCCTATAAGTTTTTTGCTAAATTATTAAAAAAGTCTGTCAATGACTTCTAAACGCCTTATGGCTAGGTAAACTAAGTACACCTATATAGACGGCATCTAACCTTAGAAATCTGAAATATTCAACCTAAGCATAAACCTCCAGAATTGATTCCAAGTTATAAACTATTAACAGTGCACAAAGGTATCCATTAGTTCGAGACTACGGGGACTCGGAATGCAGGCTCTGCAAGCCCTCGCAACAAGCCAACAAATTAGAAAGTTCACGTTCGATGTAAAGAGGATATGCTCCAATACATTTTTTGCTGATAGTTTCACAACTGGCGATTGGACGGTAAAGTTACTCCGTAGGAGATAATGCCCTACTGTAACTGTTAGTTATTGATGATGGCCTGTTTGATGTATTTCCGTATAGTGAACGTATGTGTAGAGATACGAAGAGTTTTGTATACTGTGTTAAGTTAAATGTGTGTACGGCTTACCTTTAGAATTTTTAATTTGATCTGCTGTGAAAAAATATTTTAAAAGCTATTTTAAGCCAAAGTCTCCGCTTTAGCTAAAAATAACTCTTTTTTAAAACCTTGTTTATTTAAAAACAAGGTTTTAAATAAGAGCATATCTTTTAGTAATAGGTTAAATAGATCAAATAGATTAAAATAATATTTTTATTAAATTAAATATCATAAAAATATTCCATGACATTAATCAAATTGTCAGACATTTGAAAACAATTTAAGTCCAGTCCAATTAATGGGCATTATCTTGACTAATGAATTACAAATCAATCTAATCAGTGCTTCAAATAATGCTTCCTAATTAATCACATACTAGTAAAAGTAAAGGACTCGTTTTATAGTTTCGACACACAATTGTAGTTTTAGTGCAAGTCGAGTCCTCGCCCTTCGTTATTTATTACTTGAACTTATCGGATAATTAGGTTAGCGGAGGGACACTTGGGGGCAATTTGTCAGAATCCCGTAACTTTGTAAGTTCATTCCATTTCACTTTATTGTTCCTAGTTCTGATGTTCAGAAGAGGCTTAATCACTGTTGATGTTATTACATTTATTGCGAAATAACTTTCAGTTTAAGTTTATCAAGGAATTTGACAACTTTAACGAATAGGTAAGTGTTTTATTCGCTTAGTGAAAGGTGCAGTCAAATTTTAATACTTTAATTGTTCATATTGTTGTATATTTTACATTTTACTAGGCATTAGCCCTATATGTTCTAAAACAAATAATAAACAGGTTATAACAGTAAAAAATATTTTCTTATAACAGTGAAAAACTCGCATAAACTCGTATACGTCAGCTTTCTAGTAAATTAATCTTAATAAATTTATAACAAGCCTCGCAAACAAGATAAACTATTCTTTGTTTACACAGACAACAACAAAAAAAGCTTTCCTCTTGAGACATCATATAGCAAAAATGTTAAATTTCAACACGGCTGCATAATACAGGAGCGCGTAACTTTTTCCCTTGGCGCACGTACTGAAGCCGGCGAGTCCGGAACATAAAAACTACCCTCCGACTATCCGACCTACCTACTATCCTTCCTACCTTTCTACTATCCCACCTGCCTTCCGCCACCGGTCTGCCGACCTACACCTAAACGTTCATGTCTAAGAGATAAAACGTGCTGTTACTACTTTATGTCTAGCTGCGCGAGTTACTGATTAAATTGAGGCATTTCTTCCTTTGAAACTGAAAGGAAAATTGTTTGATTCGAATGCTTTGAGATTTTAGGCATTCCCACAGTTAAGGTTTAGTTTATTTTAGTAACTAATTTTTGTATGTAAACGTGTTGAATATCTGTGGTATGATGCCATCGGATAATCAAATTAGCTATAAACTTTTAGACAATGCTTAATGAGCCTCATAAAACAGCTAATAACATGAAATAAATGCTATCATAATAAAAACCAACCCCCTTCCGTGTCACAGAACAGAAAACAAATGGTTCCATTAGAGAAAATAACATAGATACCGGCGGTCCCATGTGCACTAGCGTCAAGTTTGTAATTAGATAACAATCGAGCCGATACCCGTTCGTGTTTGATTCCACTAACGATCGAAATGTTCGTATGGCGTACAATTAAATATGAATTCTATTGACAAATACAAACCGCGAACGATGTTCCAATATTACTTTACTCTTTTTTGTATTTTAGTGGCGAGTGACAAACAAGTGTAGAAGTGCTATAAACATGCTATGTTATTATAATGACTAGCCCTAGACGTTCCAAAAAGAGTGGGGCGCAGTGTGCTGTGCAAATATTGGACTGGGATTCACCTTCAACGGATACGGGAACTGTGAAAAGGAGGAGATCATCATGCCCTGAGAACTCAGGGAAACACACGGTTTCTGTACATGACGCTATATTTGAGGTACAAACGCCGTCCGACTCTGGGAGCGGCACCTCAAGAAGTATAGACGATAATGACAAGTCTGATTCACTCATAGAAGTGGAAGAAAGAATATCTTGCATAATCAATGAGAGCAGATCCTCTAAAAGTAATTCCGAATCCAGTGACGTAGATATCATAATAGACAATATTTTAGGCAACCCAAACGAAAACCTCTTTGAGCAACATGACTCTCTTTTATCAAACCGTAGCAAAACTTTTATTAAAAAAGATACACCCTGTGTTAATGAGAAACATGATACTGCGTCTGACGAGGTTCAGCAAGATAAAAAACTTCGAGATAAACGACTTAAGACTCCAGCTCCAATAAAAAAGTTAAATAAAACATTCGACAAAAGTAAAAATAGTTTAAGACTAGCTAAGGAACCTCCTAAACCTCAGGAAAAAGCGAGTGTGTTACCAGTTTACAAAAGTACTATACAAGGAAATATAGATTTAAATTCTAGTCAAAAGAAAAAAGTTACCACTAAATTAAAGTTACCATTCTCCCCTGCTAGAACAATGGATAAACCGAAGATGAATTTCTTTCAAAACAAACCTAATTTACAAGGTACTAAACCATCACCATTATTATCTTCACCAGTAAGAAGAACCATATCAAATGAGTACGTGCGATTAAAGTTCAATAACGATACTGTTATAAGACGGACTATTGACGGCAAATCGGTACCAAAGATAACTCCAAAGATACAATCTATAATACCTGAAAGTCCCATAGATAGTGCAGATCCCTTTCTAAATCTTAGTCCGAATAAAAAATACACCGTTACAGTGAATAATAAAGTGCGCTGTGACAAGGACAACTACGTTATTTTCGACCCGAATACCGGCTTCGCCCCGGACGGGTCTAGACAGTCGCGAATCCCTTTGAAGTCGCCTACAGGTGAAAAATCTCGGATACCCCTTAAATCTCCATGTGGTGAAAACTCCGGTCTAGTGCGTAAATCGGCAAACGTTAGTGACACAGACAGTGGTATATTATCCCCGAATTCTCCAGTAGAGACCAGTGAAAAAGGTTCTGCATACTACGTCAATGCTGCGGCGTTCAGCGAGTCGGCAAAGAAGTGTGCAACTGACGTGGATATTACTATCCTCGACCCGGGATTGGCGAAAAAGGCTGCAGAGCAAATAAAGGTGAGTGGTCTTTTGAATTAATAATTAACAATTGTAAAGGCGATTCACAACTAGATACATGGGATAGGTACTAATCTATGTCTAACATATTATCGCAAACGTACCAGCAACATTTTGAACGGCTTTAACCTTTTCGTGGGTAACGAAGTTAAAAATTTCGGTAATCTTTTGCAGCAAAAGATCGACATTGTAACTTCGAAAAAGTCATTTTTCATGGCAACAGTTCCGACAACAGCCGCCAGTGTTTCAATGTTCTTTTTCTAACTTTGGCAGACGTAAATACGGAACAGAATTTAAGTACTTTTTATTTTCTGTGCTTATTGATGATTATCAGAGTATTTTTTACTATTCTCATGTTTCAATTATACTTGTTTTATTCATTCCGAAACAATAGCCAAAACGCTGCGTGCTACTTATAACGCCATCTAGCGTCTGGTAGAAAAACAAACTTCAATCGAGTTCACGTTTTATACTTGGTTTTGATTGTACACAGTAACATATTTCCCATATAAAAATGAAATTTGACTAAAAGCGGTAAATGGAAAAACAAATTGGTATTTTTGTAAAAAAATATACGTAATATATCTTTAGTTAAGAAATTCATAACCCAAGCAAACTTACTTTCATAAAAGTTTTGCCATTGCCTACTAGATGGCGCTGTTACCAACACAAACACTTCCTGTGTCCTTTATTTATTTAGCGGTACTTGTCGTGAAATATATCGCTCTACACTGGCGCATTATTCGGAAGCAATCGTGCAGTTAATTTTCAAATGGGCCCATTTAGCGAAAATAACGAACGGAGTGGCGGCGTGTGCCCGGGGCTGACTTTTGTAATCGCCGTAGTTTGTGTATGTATGGGTAATTACTGCGTCGCAATTGTCCGCTGTCTGGTGCCTCATGCCTGGTCGTTATTGTTTGCGTTTGATGATGTGCGGCGATAGATGCTATCATTAACGTCATTTTTCGATCGTCCCTTTGTCGCCTGTCAGGGGAGAGGTGTTTTATGGCGATGTTGTTCGATAACATTGCTTTTAGGTTTTTTATTTCAAAATTCTCATACGTCGCTTGGTTTGTGAACACGTTGTTACATAGCTGTTTATTTGTAGCTGAATAATATTCGCCGACGAATAAAAAAAATAAAAGACAAAAATTAACTATAGATGTGAAGCAATTCAGTACTTTTGTAGATTGATTCTATTCTAGTTTCATTTCTCAATTAAACCATCCATCTGCCTTAGTTCCTAAAGCCTCTATGAGTATGAAATAAAAAACACTTGGACAAAATCCACTACTTGATTACTAATCACGACTGTGTTATTCTTTCCTTTGGATTTCAAAAGACTATAACATACTTCTGTGCATTAAGAATACGAATTGTTTAATTACAGACTATCAGAATCTCATAATTACCTTTAACACCTTAGCTGAAAATATGCATGTTTAAGTTTTTGTTTTGTAAAAATCAACAAAAACAAAATATACACATAACATTATTTAAACCAAAACACCATAAGTACCCATTATAAAGTATTAAACAACGTTACACCGGCACTTTTACACCGCGTAACGTTGTCGCACCCACATTCAAACCTAAATGTAACAGATGCGTGCAATTACTACAATACTAATGGTGGCACTAACAATGGCGTGACGTCAATACATCCAAGTTTAACATCAAATAAATAGATAGGCAGAGAATTAGAATGTCACAAGTGTAACGGGGTTAAGTAGGCTTGATGCATTCGTGGTCCTATTTGTAATTTAATTCGCTATCGCCAGTCAAATCGCATTCGATGCAAGACTTGTGAGAATCACCTGCCTGATTACTGACGAATCATGCGGTGAATGTATAAATGTTTGGTCTAGGCTTGCTAGGAACTTTAGTTCATGATAGAATTGCTTCATTGATGCAAGGATTGGTTATGTGTGACGCTTTGTTCATACGTTTCGGAATGTGTGATGCGTACTTAGCATGATATAAAGCAAAGACTAACTCTCACTCCTTAGTTTATCAATGAAATAAAAGAATAAATCATGGAATGAATAAATTATTTTACATTTAATGTTATAACGTGAAACAAATGAATAAATAAACATTCGACAGATGAAAATACGCAACTGTATTGACATTTCTCCTCTTTTTCCAAAAATTGTATGTTAGCATGTTAATAATGAGTGTTGGAGACTATGGGGAGAGCGGGGCAAGGAGCACAAACACTCACTCGCTCGAGGAGACCGGCTCTCCCCGCAAGAGTCCTCACCGTAAACGGGTAAACGCTTTTACTCTCACGTCAACTCTGAAAATGTTTCATCACTTAATTTTGACTGTGAAGTGGCTTGACTTCTTGCTGCGAACTGCGATACTCACGCTCGGTTGATATGGGTATTAAATCGATATTATTATGGATTATTAGGAAAAAAATAAAATATGGTTAGATCAAATTTAGATGATGATGAAACCGAGGCTAGATAGTGAAAAAAAAAAAAGAAAATAACTTTTATTACGTGCTTGTGACACATATATACAAAAACATAATGGCATTTGTTATCACCGCTATCAGTTAATAGTATAGTATACTACACAATCTATCTGGTTATAAAAACTGCGTTAGTAGTTCCTTGTAAAATATTTTTATTTACTTCAAAATGCTGCGTATTAGCCAGCATCCAGCAGACTCCTGTTCAGAAACTATACTGTAAACTATAGAGTTTAACACACTAAATCTTTCAATACCCGACCAACAAAAGTAAGACCAGTAAGTCAAAATAATAGCAGTTTTAGTACTAAAATGGATACACAGAAGCTAAATATTTGTACGATTTGCGAAGTGGTGAGTGTCTGCAGTGGAATCAAAGTGTGGCCGCAGGCGGCGGGGTGCTGCTCGTTCGTACTCAACTCACGCGCGGGGACTCTAACCTAATTACTGGTGTTACAGACTGTTGAACTAATAGACAGGGACATTGAAAAACCCGACGAATGGTTTGAACCGTTGAGTTTTTAATTTTTATATTAATCTGTTAAATGCCTGAATATTACAAATGATTAACAACGTGGTATGATAATGTTTGAGTTTCTACATTTTATTTCTTTTTTTATATTTTCAGTTTTGATTGTTTTCGATTATTTCACATGGATTGAACAAAATTAAGGCAATTATTTAAGTTTTATTAATCTCTTTTAAAACACAACTACGTGTAAAAGAATAATCAGTTTTTGTTTGTTTTAATAATCATAAAATGTGTAGATATTTATTTACCTGTGACTATTCTACAGGTATTATCGCCTGTGGCATTGTCAAAGCTCCATCCGGCCAAATCTTGGGCCCCAAAGAGGCTATTTTTCGATTGAGTGAGGGCGGTACACTGTAACTAGAAACGTAGACGAACCCACACAAATATGCGTGGAATAATTTAGAGTTGACGACAGAATTGTGTATTTTAAAGAAAATTAAAAACAAAACTCCCACGAGATTTCATTTAAAGAAAAATATATTCTTAATATTTCAAAATGGATTTTATTACATATCCCGAAGTTCAGTTTATTATCCCTAAGTTCCATTCGTGACTATCGACTTCTTTGCTATATCAGGGTAACGTAACGATGTGCTTTTATTTACTATTTCTAAAAAGTTGGCGAGCGGCTGTTAAGGTCGGAAATGTATGTTAAATGAAGGTGTTTACCAAAATTTGAGGTTATGTTTACTATTTCAGAATCTGGATTTTTTATCAAATTATGGCACTATGCCAAAGTACCCGAAAATCGTTAGCGAAATTAAAGTAATGAAAAGCCTCCAAGTTTTTTTCGGGAGTATTTCTCACAGATTGCCTATTCTATCAGTTTTTGCCAAAATAACCCTGTGTAACATATTCAGTCAAAAAATTCAATTCAACTTTAAATTATTTATATCTCACCTATATGTTAAGTAATATCGGGAATACCCGCACGTTCGTAATTCAGAGGCGAATGTTTAGAGATGCGCGAAGTATAGCGCCTCACACGTTGGTCATGAGCCGGCGGTGTGGCGCGCATACTTACGCGGGCTAACCATGAATGACATTCTAAGACTTAGTACTAATTTGCTGTATGAGCAATGAGGCTGCTGTGTTAAGAAACAGTGTGAAGTTTTCGTGATGAGAAGTAAACAATGTTGTTGACTCGTGCAGTTGTTGCTGTTGTTTGTAAATTTTGCTGTGTGTGGATGCTTCATCATCATTCCCCTGCCCTTATCCCAATTATTGTTTGGTGTTGCTCAGCATGTCTTCTTCTTCTACACGTTCTTATCTGGCGTCATCTTGTAATTGACATTCTTTGCAGCCATATCATCTTTCACACAATCCATCCATCGTTTCTTTGGTCGTTCTCTTCCCCTATATTCATCTACATTAATGTCCCGCACCTTCCTTACCACGTGATTCTCTTTTTTCCGCATGACATTTCTATACCTGTGTGGAAGCTTGTAGCTGCAAAATACCATAATATTTATGGTTTCAGTTAAATACCAGAATTTTAAAAGCTTATGGCCACTGTGATACTACCGAAATCTTGTCCTAAACAGGGTTCACAATTGTTACCTATAGATATACCTAATATAAGACCTAAGTATACATTATGAAGAGTAAATAAAGTATAGAGTAAAGCTATTAGGAAAACTGTAAATTTCAATCATACATAGCCAAAGACAATTATTAGCGTAACATCTAGAATTTTCGGAGGGATGAAAAATATTGTTTACTCATTTGTGTCTTGTTTATCATGACATGTGTGTTTGTTGATACATGTATCGTGTACCTACTTGTGCCTCACAAATGGGATTCTGTGTTGTATTGATTGGTATCCGGGTAACTCCCCGGATACAATGCAGAGCATGCCCCGGGGCTGCTGCCGGTGCTGATGACAAGCCGGGAAAATTAATGTCCCATTCATGTACGCGATTTCTAAACGTATCATACAGATAATGATGTTCAAATAAAGCTTTTACTCTGTAGCTGGCAAAGAAAGAAGAAAACTAGGATATGTCATATTTCGTACCATTAAAAGTTGTTGTTTCAAAATAGGCTAATAAGTAATACTTTTCGAAGGCCAAAGTGCAATGGACAGCACTCTCCACTGCTTAGTACACGAATTAGTAGAGTAATTCGATAGCAACAAAACTGTTAACTATAGGTAAACCACTGGAACTGACTTGCACTTCAATTCTTCCAATTCCACTTGACTTAGAAGAATTGAAGACAAGTGCAAGTCTGTACTGTAAAGCAATAAATTAATTTTAACAAAAACTTGAAAAAATAGTAAATTACAAAAAAATCACCATATAACCTACCTATGTACCTACTGACTGACGTCGGTGCCAAATTAGTAGTTTCAATATTTCTCTTTTGTATTTTATGTTTACCTATGTATGTTATGTTATGGGTTATGTGACGAATTGAGAACCTCCGCCTATTTGAAGTCGGTTGTACAATAGCATCCAAATACTTTTATAAAAGTAACGTAATATATTTGCTCATCCTTACACTATTCATCTCGCAATCGTAATATTTGGATTAAAACATAACCTAAAACATTTTAAACTCTCCACAAAGATACTGAAGTTTGTTTATGAAAAAAATATTCTTACCATATACCTTTCTTTTGGTAAGATTCAGCGGAAGTGCGGGTTCATATATCAGTCAAGAGCATCGTAAATATTCTAAACGCTTGTACAGATCACGCACTGGTTCATATGTCGCTGTCACTATAACAAATCCGACGTATTTGTAAATGACTGGGAATTGATTTATATGAGGTTAGTTGGATTATGTTTTTGTTATTGATGATTTGTAGTGAAAGACATAGTATTTTTTAATTGTTGTGGTAATTATTCGGAATAAAATCAAAATCAAAGTGTAATAAATATGACAACAACATCACACTTTTTATTAGTTGTAAGATTGCATAATGTAACTATTTGCTGTTCCTTAAAATAAAAAAATAAAATAAAACGTCTTCCTAACACCTATCATACTGCTACAATTTAAGTCTATTAGTTTTTTTTATGACTTAAGTAGTACAAAGAAAAAAACGTTATACGCTTACGCTAAGAACTCACGGAGCGATTTTTTACCGCGCCCGCCGCGGTGGCGGGCCCGCAGACTCTGTAGAAAGCAGATTTACATGTAAAAAAACAAAAGCACAACTCACGACGCGGTTTACGCCCGCAGACTGTGCGATTGTTTGCGGCTCCCGCGGCACCGGCGGGCAACTTGTAGAATCGCGCGGGCCGCGGTCGCCCGCAAACTCTGCGGTTTGCGCCCGCGCGCTCTGCGGTCGATTGGCGGGCAATCGCAGTGGCGCAGAGGCCGGTCTTGCGTCTGCCGCTGTGGTTGCGATAGTCGCCCGCAAACGTGGCGGGCGATGATCGCAACCGCAGCGGCTGCGGTACCGCGCGAATAACCGGTCTCGTGAGTTTGGAAATAAATTCGCGGTTCCGCAACCGCTGCGGGCGCGGTAAGAAATAGCTCCGTGAGTTCTTAGTCTTAGTTTTCTCCTAACCACTCTTCCCAACTTGGAATTTATCAAACCCCAAGGCTTTTCAAATAACTAACGGCCTTCGTTGATAAACTTGTTAGGCCGTGATAAATTACAATTCCAACTTGCTCGCTGTTAATAAGATCTTTCTAAATTAGGAAGTGCGAATTTTAACGCTCAGTAGATTTAATACTGGTCGACTGAAAGATATATAGCTGTAACTAAGGTACACCCGGACATAAATCTAAAAGGCGTAATTAGATAAGTGCCTGCAACACGCTATGTCTTGTGGAGTTTAATAAAGTATGAGTTTGTGCAGCCCTTCGTGAATATGTAAAGCTGGATGCATTATTAAAGGCCCTGAAGCGTCACTTGCGGGTGCTTTATACTAGGTTCTTACGTCTTTAGAGGGTAGTACGTCTTTCGATGTCACTGAAGAAGTAGTTTATGTCCTGTAACAAGAATTAGCCGTAAATACTTTGTGACTTTTTCTACTTGATGTGTGTAAACTGACTATCGTTAGCTAAGGTAAAAAAGAGAAGTGTTCGTTTGCTCTGCTATTATGTGCTGTGTTATAATTGAAACTCAAGTTATCTTCTTCTTATATATAAAAATCAATTGCTGTTCGTTAGTCTCGCTAAAACACGAGAACGGTTGAACGGATTTATCTCATCTTGGTCTTGATTTGTTCGTGGAGGTCTAGGGATGGTTTAAAAGGTGAGAAAAAATCGAATAATTGCCGGGAAAACACAGCCTTTTTCTTTTTCCTGTTCAAAAGTTTAGGTCTATTATTTATCGTTGGGGCAGTACGAAGTCTGCCGTGTCAGCTAGTTAGTAAAGAAAAAATTACACATAAATAACATATCTCACATTTGCTGAATGATCACTTCTGTAAATGCATTACATTCTCTCATTATACCTGGCGTTTTTGGTTTCTGGATATACTTTTATTAATCACTACATAGTATAAAACAAAGTCACTGTCGCTGTCACTGTCACTGTCGCTGTGATTCCAGAGGAAGGAATTTATGTATAACTAGCTTTCCGCTCGCGGTTTCACCCACGTTTATAATGATGATGACAGGACTTTCTTTCATAGGCTAAAAAATTGTTACAATTTGAATTATATTATACTAATTATTATATATAGCTTGAGTTACTCAGGGATGATGTAGCTTTCTAATGGTGAATATTTGAAAACGATAAGTAGTTTTGAAGTTTGTCGATTACGTTATGTTACAAAAAGCGAGACAAAAACATCGTCTAGAAAAATTTAAAGTATCAGTTGATCTCCTCTCCCCCCCCCCCCCGCCCGCTACTTAAGGGCTTGCTACTCCAAAAATCCCTTCTTAGTGGTCAATTGTGTTACTAAAGGAAGCCTTGTTTAAAATATCAGACTTCTATACCGAGAGGTTTCGGCTGGCGTTAATCAATCAGTCACCACATCGCAACCCCCCGAAATCACGATTGGAGGGTAGTTTGGAAAAAAATATAATGCCAAACTTATTTACTTGACCATATACGTGTTTGTGCTAAGATTCAAGTTTATAAACCCAAGGAATAAGATTTTTCATAGAAACGTTATGACCCCTTTTTACCCCCTTAGGGGTTCAATTTCCAAAAAATCTTTTTTTAATGCTCACTCCCGTCAGTAAAGGAAGCTTTGTTCAAAATATTAGACTCCTACACCTAGCGGTTATGGCTGCGCGAAAGTCAATCTGTCACCCAATCGCAACCCCCTAAATCACTATTGGAGGGTAGTTTGTAAAAAATTATAATGCCAAACTTATTTACTTGACCATATACGTGTTTGTGCTAAGTTTCAAGTTTATAAACCCAAGGAATAAGATTTTTCATAGAAACGTTATGACCCCTTTTTACCCCCTTAGGGGTTGAATTTCCAAAAATCCTTTCTTAGTGCACCCCTACATATCTCAAGGAACCTACATGCCAAATTTCAGCTTTCTACGACCAGTAGTTTCGGCTGTGCGTTGTCTGTCAGTCAGTCAGTCAGTCAGTCAGTCAGTCAGTCATTCAGTCAGTAACGGAAGAGTTTTATATATATAGATATGTCAGTATTTCACCCGTGCTAAGCTAGGGTAGGTCGATAGTATTACATAAAAATGCATTTACTAAAAAAAGTAATCTAAACCGTTTACTGAAAATCATTGAACTCAAATAACTCATCCGGGATTTAGTAGACAGGTGTCGCTTGACGCTTCAATTGTTTCAGTTTATTTAAAAAACTTAACGGCTCATATAAAGGGCTGTAATGTTCGTATCCTGTCGAGAATTTATTCCCGTTGCTAGGGATTAGGCGTCGTAAATTATTTTCTTTTGGATTGAGTTATGGTCGGGTTGGGCGACAGACCGTTGTTTCACGTCTTAATGGGGTGACATATAATTATAGTTCCACTTTTTATGTACATCATTAATCTATTTAAGGTGATATAATAAGCTTTAATTAGTTTAATGACCTAGTTGAGTTCAGGTGGTTGAGATATATCGGATATAACTCTACAATTTTGAACGAACAATGTATTTAATATGAAGTTAGGTTTATTGTTGCCACTGCCCCTTGAAACGGTAGTAAACTAAAAAAGGTGACGCTTCGACTCTACATATAAATACATTTCCATAATATTTAGTACAAATTATTTTTAACTTGAGAGACATTCAAGTGGCTATAAAAATCTGTTAAATGTTATTCATGGCAAAAAGATTTGCTCGTTTTAATTAAAAACAAAATATAAAAGCTGAAGCGTACTACATTAAAACTTGTCCTCAATATTTCATCGTACATCTGAATTTAATGAGCAGCATTTGCTTAACAAAAATTAAAGTGTTTTATAGACATCCAGACATTGCAATCAAATGTGATCAACGCATGTGTTCAGTATTAATTTATGTTACGTTTCATATTTGGTATTGAATTTCCGATAAATTGCTACCGAATTTGTCCGGATCCCCTGCCAGTAGTGACGGATGACAGGGGTGATAATTAGTATGATTGCGCTATTCCGAGAGTATCCCTTCCCTTGCGACGTCTAAAAATGGCTCAATCAGTCAAACAGCGGCTCTACGATACTGCATCACACGCCGACGAATGTAGTAATGAACTTCAGAATAGTTTTAACGACTCCAAACTTTCTCGCTATTGAAAAATGCTCCGTCATTTGTTTTATCCAGTAAACCCCAATTTAAATTAGGTACATGCAAGAGTAACGTATCGTGAAGTCGAATGGAAACTTCGGTCTGAAAACAATCCTTTGAGGTATCGACTTAAAGTTCGCAAAGGGGCTTTGCGAAATGAATTTCCATAAATACTCGCTCGTATGTGATACGGTTAATGCAGAAGTTTGTAATACTAATAACATTTATGTTCGCTACCATAAATACGTTTAAAGTAAATACGTAGATTTCAAATTTCGTATAAGTGAAACTTGGATTATTTTTTTATTAGATTTGTTAGTCGCAGTTTGCTAGTAAAAATTAAGGACACTTCCAAAAATAGACAGATAACCAATTGCCCGAATTTCATCTCAGAATAAAATGCTTACTCATTGATCACGTTCACCTAGTTCAAAGAGTTATCAGAACTGTAGCAATGCGTCACTGCTCTAGTAACGTTTCAAAATATTTTAACGATGTCATTATTGTTTATAGTAGTAGAAATGTAGAACTTGAGTCATCGATACTATTTCTATGTAAACTTACGAGCATATGGTATATAGATAGTATGAGCTGGCTTGTCAGTAATTCGAAACAAAAGACGAAAGAGGGACTTTTTTCGAGGAAAAAGGGGTTGTCGAAGAAAAATCAAAGGACGTTTTCTACCCCAAGTCAGTGAAGGTGACTTAGATGCAAAAAGACGCTGTCATTTGTTTTAGTTGCGTTCGGCCGCACTTTGAGTAACTCAATCCACTGCTCAAAGGGACAGCCACCTCAAATAGATGGCCCGTCGCACTTTAGATCCGAATACGTGGATCTTCTGTGAGTTATTCAATTTGTATTTGTATGGATGTATATTTAGGGTGCTGGAAAGGGCATATTTTTAAAATAACGTATAAACGCGGCAGCATTATTTTAAGCGAGGTTTATACACTCTCAAAAAATACAATGGAGAAAAAATCGGTTTGTTTATTAAGTTACGTCAATAACATAAATAAAGATATTACAAAATAACATTTTCGGTTGAATTAGATTTATGTTTACACTGATTTACAGACAAATGTACACAATTCCAAAATATGTATTTAATGACCTATATTTCTCGAACTCTAACAAGTAATAGTAAAGCTAGACACAGATTATTCAGATAGGTCCTTATAGAATCCTTTCGTGTGAATACACAACAAGCCATACAAATTCAATAAACAGTTCAAGGAATTTCTCATTTCTCATACTGTCACCCGTGTCCTGCATACGGACTAATCAAGCGGATGTCACTTCCAGTAGTATTTACGTTGGATGGCTGCATCTGCATCCCCGCGGGACGTGGCCAGGCAGGGCGGGATCGATCCGCCCCAGTCGCGTGCCGAACGCCCTGCGAGCAGGACGACCGCCCGCCCGGATCAAAAGCCTCCGCGTTTAGGCGGGAACGCGGAATTAAACAACAAAAAATAATTTTAGTATTTGTAATATTTAGTCTAATATTTTTAGTCTAATTTTAGTATTGTGATTCGACTAGTGTTTTAGTTTTTGTGTAGCGTGAAGTGATTAGGGTAGTTTGTGAACGGATTTTTAGATAACAGATTTTTGTAAGCGATTTTAGAAACAGTTTTTTTTATAGCCAGGTATGATACGCTTCTACTCTTGATTTGTTTATTTCGATAGCAATTTCTCATGTACGTTCAAAACCAGTGTAAACAATGGTATTTTTTTGTATTCTGGCGTAATTTTCAGTAGCTACCTGGATTCTTGTCCCCTAAACACAAGTTCCCAACTCTCATTTATCAGGGAATTGGCGAAGTTTATTTCGGTATCTTTCATTTAATTCGGGAATATTTTGTTGTGGATGCCGAGGGAGGTTTTAAAGGATAATTTATTTGAGACTTAATGCCGTTATTGTAATCTTTGAGAGTTTAATCGTTTGATTGCGTTGATTACGCCAGATGCTTGCAGGCTTGGAGGTTTGTTGTTAATTCGTGGTAATTAGCTGCGTGATATCCTTAAACAAAGCAGAATTTTGTTTAGAAATAAATGAAGTAATATAAACATATTGCAAACATTGAAGAGGGAAGGTTTGTTTTGATAGCTACCCATGTTTTGACATACTTATAAATTTATTTTTTCCTTGACTTGTAATGTTTAGAGCTAATAACAACTATCTATATTTTAGGTAAATATCAACATCATCCTAAAATACCCCACAGCTGAGCACAGACCTCTCTTTATTAAAATAATAGTGTGCATATAAACCAAGGTACATTTGCGAAGGCTCAATAAATAACCAAATTATTCTAGCACTAATAAATATAAGCTACTTATGTCTGTCTTTAAAACATTACCGTTAAAATAACTCTTAGCAATAAATCGGGGTCTTTGACCTGTGACTAAGTGATATAAGGTTAAAGTTACGTTAAGATGACAATGCGTGGGCAGATGTTACTATTTTTATTTCAATACGATAATTAACTTATAATAATTTGTTCTTAGAATATTAACATTGTTAAACACTTCTTCTCTGGTGAATTAGAAAATGTCTCATTAACACAGCTGTCACATATTATTATCAACAGATTATTTACTTACTATAGATCTTAAAAAGCATTTTGTTGTTATGTCAAATTTTCTTATGATTTATAATAAATTTTCCAGTCGATGAAAACGAATGTTTTGACGCCAAAGAGTTACGTTTAATACATGTATTTAATTCTTATAATATTTTTCTAACCGTTGATATCTTCTTAATAAACCAATTAACTTACGAAATCTTCACGCAAATGTTCATGTAGGTATGCAGTTATTTCTCCAGATTTTCCATTAATTAGCATCTTAAACCCTCAGTCTAAGATAACCGTAGTTCATGTAACTAACTCTTCATTAACAGTTACTAATTAAGCAGTTAGTGCGCTATAGTTAGTTGTAACTGTAGGATATGGTACAAGGGCGGTTATGGTTTGTTTACACGCATTAGCGGGTCACTAAACATTATTATGAAAGCTAATTGAGTGGTTGTAGTGTAGTTATGGTCAATGTTTAAGCGTTTGACAGTGAGGAAGTAACGAAGTTATGGTAAAGAGATTATAATGCCGTAAGTGCTATTATTTTGGAAACTAGATACTGTTCTAATCCTTAATCTCAATGCATGTTTAATACATTTGCTAGATTATTGGAATCTATTGAAATGTAGAGTACAGACTTACAATCGCACGTTTTAGAAGATATATTAATTTGTGAGATATTTTTTTCGATTGGCAATATTAGATTCTACGGCTGGGTAAAATCGGAAGGTCTATCAATAGCTAAACATTATAAATATTTCTCAACATTTCCACAACGCCATCTAGTCTCAAATTAAGTATACGAGCATAACTTGTGTTTTGAGTACTAGACAACTGATAATCATACTTATATATTTTGAAATACATACATATTATTGATATATAGCACGCAGACACAGAACAAATGATGGTGCTCATGACAAACATTTGTCCTAGGTGAGAATTGAACCCACGACCTCCGGTATAGCAGTCAGGGCCACTAGCCACTAGACCAACAAGTCCATAAAAATTTCGTTATTCCGTCAATGCCATACCTACATTCAACAGAACTAAATAAATATATAAATGAAATGGATTGCAAACTCATTGCTAATCGTAACCTATTTAATTCGTTTACCGTGAGAACAGTCGCAGCTGATTCTTTTTGTTAAGAGATTTTCGATCTAAAAGTACAAAATCGTATTTGAGTGTTTGTATACTCGTAACTTTCAAATTATTTACGTTTTAAAATACTTTGATTTCAATTTTATCTTTTCATTTACTTTGAGCAACTCAAAAAGCCAGTTTTATCGTACTTGCATTTCAGTATTTCCTTACCCATCAAGCACTAACAAAAACAATCACTTTATCTCAATTAAACCGTTTTACGATAAGACAACAATCGTTTCAGTTGAGCTGCATTAATTAAATAAATAATACTACAATTGTGTGTAATTCGGTGCGGGTTGCGTGCGTACGGATTAGGGAGTAGGTATAGTCGGTTCGAGTCATTTTTGCGCGTGGTTTCATGTGTGGGTAACCCTTGTGAGTATACAGTGACGTTGTGTACTAATACAGCTTGCACTTGTGTTTGACAGTCACACAGATTAAGGTCTCAGTCATAAACTGTCGTTGAATTGCACGCACACATAGCTCCGCGCGCACAGATGAGTTGAACTATCTGTACATACATACGTTGGTCGGGGTTACGGACGCAGTGCGGGCGCTAATCCCCCGTGACAGGATCCTGATGGAACCTTACACGATATACACATCGCTTAGGATTTACATTAATTTTGTATTAAGAAAAGGGACTGTTGGGTAGTGGAATAAACGGACGAAATTAACTTTAAAATAGTTATTACTTTCAATTTGCTGTATACCATAAGGTGCACGACATAATAGAATTTGGTTTCGTTCGACTGCCGTGTTGGTCCAGTGGTTAGTAGCCCTAACTGCTATACCAGAGGTCGTGGGTTGGATCCTCACTCATGACAAATGTTAGTGTGATGAGCACGATCATTTGTTGTCATGTGTCTGGGTGTAATTTATCTATAACATGTATTTATTTAGAAGTATTTAAGAATGATTATCAGTTGTCTAGTAAGTACTTATAATACAACCTTGGCTTAGTTTAAGACTAGATAGCGTTGCGTGAAAGTCGTGGAATATTAACTTATTAATTTTAATTATTTTCAAGTAAAAGAGACAGTGGTTGTTTTATTTTATTGTTAACAGAGCCCATAATATTTTAGGACCATCAAATCCAAATGAATACATAAGAAATACTTTAAAAATATCTCGTCTGCTTACTAGAACCATCTTAATAACATTTATCTCACCTTTGATGTACTTTCAAAAACCACTACCAAAAATAGTACTAGAAAAGTAAGTTCTTGGAAAATGATTTCATAATAAACAAGAAGCGGATGTGGACTCGAGACGCGAGTTCCGGACATCTGAAAAGGACGACTCATTAGACGCGGGGATATTTAGAAGCCGAGAGATACCGCCCCAATGACCTTTTACAGACTATTGTAGACTGGTGTACAGACAGCAACAGACGATTAACACAATCTGATTTACGAAGAATCGTAAGCTGGTATTTTTACTTCAAACAATTAGACATAGAGCAAACCTATTTTAGACAGCAAACAGGTCTATTCGCGATGTTATTCAATATTTCTTTTCTCCCGTGGTCACGGGTGGACTGAATTAAAACAGTTAGCCTACTGCACCACTGCTAGACATAGGCCTTTCCCAATGTGCGCTGTTTGTACCGATCCTACACTTTCCTCATTCAGTCTGTATTTTTCAATACGAAGTAGGAATTTGTGTATTTACTTAACTAGGTGCGAAGCCTTTTTTTTGCTGAGTGAAGAAAGCACAAGCATCTTATTGCATTTGAGCGTATACAGTTGTTTTTAAAATTTGATCCTGAACCGACTTCTGCAGCCGACTGTACTTTAGGAAGGGTATGTGTAGGGATTAACGCGGACAACTAATAGCTGTAGGGCTGTACTATACCATATGTGCATTGCGATGTAGCCCTGTTGAATGGAATGCCCGATAAGAGCTTTAGAGTGCACAGTATTTGGTGATCCTTTTTTTTAATGAAACGATCGAATTCTGCTAACGAATTTCTGTTTGGAAAATGCTTCACGTGTTCCGTAGTTTCGGGATTTGCGTACACTCAAATAGTCGACGGCAAACATGCTAAAAACAAATGAGAGTTATTTTTAAAAGTCCCACTTAAAATAAATTGACATAATTTGTAAACAATTCAATTTTTTTCAGTGAAGAGCGTCTCAATAGATTCTCAGGAGTTCGTTCACACTTACGTAGTTTCGACATCAGAATTATAATGATCGGGAGGGTGCGAAATCACGTCTCAAATCTGATATACTCGACACGTTCGTACAGAAGGCTTTAGAACTATACCCTTGCTGTACTTGATAATCATGTAATTGGCCAGCGGCCACCGCGTCCGGCAAAGGGCGTCCATTTGCATTTTAATCACGCGTTGATTTGAAGTAATGCCTCTACGTGCTCGTATAAATTACATACGTACAGTAGGGGTCTTAAGTCCATAACCGATTTCACAAATTTATGGCATCAAAACAAGTGGCGCTTACGACCTCTTGACATAACAAATACACATTACATTTTGCACACATACACGGTTCCCGCACTCTTTCATCATTACCTAGTCAGAAAGAGCGCGATATAACGATAATGCTTTAGTGACAAACCTGTTTTGTCGCAACCGTGACCGCGACTGTCTGGTGGGGCGCATTAGCGCATAAATATTGGTATTCATTTGTTCGTAAATTTTGTTCAGAGAGTTTGTGTTATTATTGCGATTAGTGTGTTGTTCGATTATCTTTAATCAAGATGCAAGCAAATGTTGCTATTGATGCCAGGGCAAATATTGTCTATCAAAATATAAATATTTAAATATTTCTACTTTACTGTAAACATTTCTCAAATTTCAAACCAAACCGGCTGTGTAAGTATTTTTTTATTAATTTGATTACGATTGTTGTGGTCTATATTTTTATAATTATTCATATGTTGCAAGATAATAATAAAATTTTCGTTTTTTACAGAAATGCAGTGAGCCGTTGAGTTCGAGAGAAAAGGTAGTTAGCCGCCGCTTATTAACCCGACTCAGTGACGTGTCATGATCGAAGAATATGAAACAGTAGAATAATATTGTGAACGTTTGGCGGTGGATTTGTGCTCAAGGGCCGAGTGAATTGGAATTTATACCAACACGTGCGAACAGCTCTAATTACGTCGAAGTTTTTAGTGACATAATGCTACCGACTGTGCGTATCTAATGTTTACCCCATAGAAGACTGTAGTGAACTAACTTTTGTTCAAGATAATTGTCCGATACATCGTGCCAGTGTTGTAAAAGAGTGGTTTAGCAAGCATACTGACATTAAAGTTATTCCGTGGCCAGCACGTTCCCCTGATCTAAGCCCCATTGAAAATGTAAGAGGTTTATTGGTTCAAAAATGGAAAGCACGAGATGAGAGATATCCTGCGCATAGCCTTAAATATATATTATGTAAATATTGTGGCCTCCATGCGGCGACGTCTGCTTAGCTGCATTGAAAACAATGGAGGCTATACTAAATATTGAATAATACGCCGTGTTTTTTACAGTGGGCGTGCTGGTCATAATAAAGTCTTACGTTAGTTAGTTTATGATTGTAAAATTGGGATTACGCTTCAATCTTCTTTTCTCTTTGAGAATATCTTTGAGAAAATGAATATATTAAGCTGTAATCTCATATAGTTAAAAGTAAAATCACACTTATTTTTTATTTAAATATAAAACAAACTTAATATATATATTTTTTAACTTAAGTAATAAATGTTTATTCAAATTACCTATTATTGTTTTATTTGAACCTAAAGTTATGATTTATTATATATTTATGTTATAATATTAATTTAAGTATATATTTATATAATATATAAATAAATATGATACATAACTTATTATAAAAACATTAATTCAAAAATATATTAATAATGTTGCTTATAAGTAATAAAAAGTCAAAGAAAAATAAAAGCGATCTGACAAATCACTTGAGATTCGAACCGACTGCCACTCATTTTTAAGTCACACATTGTTACACGTGATCAAATTTATATAATAGTTCATTAGTAGTTTCAATAGTTCGCAGATATTATGAGGTAGTTTTAGTTAAATTATAAAATTGTGAATATGTTGTAGGTAGATTTGAAAATTAACTTGTTGACTAAGGGCCAGGCCACACGGTGCGGCACCGCACCGCACCGCATTACTCCGCACCGCACTGGCGGCCACACGAGCAGTGCGGCGTCGCAATATTCTTACGGCGCCGCTGCGGCACCGCAACAGGCTTGGCTTGGCTTGCCCAGTTGACATTGAGCACAACTGAGCGGCGCCGCTGCGGCACCACACTACTTGCACCCCTCCCCGCCTCGTCTGCCTCGTGCCGTTGTCCGGTGCGCCTGCGGTGCGACGCCGGAGCGGCGCCGGGCGTGCCGTGTGGCATACCATACATTTTTATATGTAGGAAACCGTTGCGGCACCGCACAGGCGCCGCGCCGGAGCCGCACCGCACCGTGTGGCCAGGCCCTAAGGTTCATTACACGCTAATAGGAAAGAAAACAGATATATTGTTATCTTTGTCTAGGATTACCCACACACTGTCATCTTCTTGTAGTTATACTGTATGACGGGTAAATGTTTGCGTTGACGTCACGCACACATGTATACGCAGTAGCATGCAAGCGAATATGATCCTTGTTGTGCTACTGGAATTATGGCTCCAGACTGTACAACATGTGGACAGATAGCTTTGCCTATGTACTGTGAATATTTGAAGGGGTACTATGGAGATTATTGAATACTGCAGGACGTAGGTACTGCCTAAGTTCCATTATTCTTCGTCAGATAAAATTCCTCCATCCTTCATTTTTCTTAAGTACGTAAATACAAATTTGTTGCATTCTAAAAGGCTGCCTGGAATACCCTTTAAGATTTTCTGTAATAATCGTTCATAAATCACGCTGATCCTACTTACCTAGTGTCGGAACAATAACTCATGTACTATGTCAGGAGCCCGGAGTAAGGGTGGGGACACACTACGCATAGTTGCAACGTTGTAAAACCTCGCGTTAATTCGTTTGGACAAAACGTAACAATTTTTTACAGATCCATGCAAAAAATGGAATAAAATAACGTTAGTTTTATTTTATTTTTTCTACCAATCTGTCACTGATATTTTTTTGAACTTGTAGATCTATTTCCTCTAAACCTTAAAGCAGTAAACACATTGCAAAGCACTTTAAACAAGGTAATTGCAAGGCTAATCAAAGTTTTGGTGCAGGCAACACCGGTGTCTATGTAACTGGAAGCAATAAGTAACTCGTGTATTCACTTACCTTGCGAGTGTTGCCACCGCGACACACCCCGAGGGTTAGGTAAAACTTAATTTGGTTTTACTTGAGGCGCCTGCGAGAACTTAATTAACGCGGCCGACGCGTGGTTAATGCGGTCATTAGTTATATCTATATTTTGTTGACTAAGCCAAATTACACTTCAAGCGCAAGTGTGAAAATTTTACGAAAGAATGAAAAAAATACAATAACGAACGTGATCGATTCTGCCATGATAATTCAGCATATTATTATTTTTTACACAACGCCATCTGGTCTCAAACTAAGTAGAGCTTGTTTTATGAGTATGATACATACATATCCTAGTATAAATTACTCCCAGACACAGAAGAAATGATCATGCTCATCACACAAACATTTTTCCTGGGTGGGAATCGAACCCACGACTAGGGCCAATAGACCAACAGCCTAGTTAAAATATTGATGTTTTCCAAAGAACGGTCTATTATTTCTAAATTTAAATAAAACACTTTTGTTGTCAGCAATTTTTCTCTAAAAACATCATAAAAATACAGGTGCACGTGTACTATGTTTTTTTTTATAATAGCTCGTATTTAATAAACCCATGTGTAACAGTTTATATTCGATATCGGTGCGTTCAGTGTTTAATAACAAAAGCGTATCCAAATATTTGCACAATAGCGCGGAATATCAATAAATAATTCGGTTAGCTAACCCACAGGCACGTCATCGCCGCAAAGTGATTGTTTTATGAAGCGATACGTACAATACACGTGAAATCCAGCCGCGCGTCAAATAGATCGAGACGAATCTTCAAAGACGTGTCTTTTATTCCATTTATTCCCCGACTGGGGTATTTCCGATTACAATAAGATAGTTGTAAAAATAAACATGCGGGTAGATTGTCAAGTTCGCGCCAAGCATATGGGGAGCCGTCTATTTCTGATGCCGTGGCGCTGTAGTACAGCCATGCCATTATTTCTATTTATTTTGTTGACAACTACCGAACGTATGGTACATTAACACGGTTCGTTGAACTGACTGCCGTACATCGGAAATACCTCTGTATCTTAATTATTTAAAAGAATGGGCATAGGTTAAAGGATCGTTGTATGCATTATTTAGGAAGCTCCTTATCTGAATGTTACCGTTATGGGGTTTAAATAATTTGGAGTCTTTAGGTCTGACATCATTTGTGGTTCTAGCAATAGTAAGTAACGGCTTATGAGTATTATGACCTGAAGACCTGCATAAGTAGTGGTGAGTTGTTAGTGTTGTTACCCCCGACCTACTAAAGTAGAGTTGCACTACATGACTTCACGCACTCGGATACATTTTCCATTTTAAATCACGATAGCTATAGAAATTATGAAATTTTAATACTAGACGTATTAAAGTTTAGTAAAACTAATTGAACATTGAATGAAATTTACAAAACCAATCAAATTACGAGTACATTTTTAACAAGAACGTTACAAGTGCCACACGTACAAGTGCTACACAGTAGCGTGGTTAATTTATATTTATGTTACTAGCGCCATTCATGCATCGAATACGAAACGACAACAAAACCCTTTGATCGAGAACCGAAAAATGTCCAATTTAAAATATTCTCAATAAAAGTACCGTTGGTATGTACGGGTTAATACAACCTCTCCAGTCTGAGAGTCAATGTAACGTTTTATGAGTGGTTGTACGGCGGGTCAAGTGCGACCCCTCGTGTGTCATCCCGAATTCGTCATGTCATCGAAATGTAATAATTCCCCCCACGACGGCGGCGAATTCGGAAAGCTATTTACAAAGAAACCGGGGACACCGAGCTCGGAGGGGCTCACTTTCTTGTGGAAACTAAGGAAATACGGGGGATAAGGAATACGTACCTACTGATCGAACGTTGTCGAAATTCGTCTTCATATTTTGTGTAAGATTAACTCTCGTTTTTAGGGAAGGAATTGAAGCTAAAGATCCTATAATAGAGGTTCATTTTCAAAGTATACCGACTTAATTTTAGAGAAGGAAACGGCTTTTGCAATTCAGTATCTATTTCGTGTTCAACCTACCTCTAATAATCTCTATTACACAGTACAGCAAGAAAACAGTTATTATTCTCTAGAAACTAGCCTCCTATCTGAAACAGTAATAACGGTCGAACCTCACCTTCAAATCGTCCAGTAAATCTATTAAGGAACTTAAACATTTAAGGTTACGGTAATAGATGGTAAAGTGTGGAGGCTTTACTGGAGCAGCGACAATAACACGGCGGGGTCAGGCGGCGAGCAAGGCTTATAGGCGATTGACCGCCTGTCCCGATACAGATAATCGGAGTCACGACTCCCGACCCAACGGTAACTGACCGATATAAACCGGGGCAGTTGCTCCTATTATGGTTTGAACAAGTTACGCTGATATTAATATTGGAAATGTCAAAATTACTTGTCCTATACTTCCTAATTTTAGACGATAAACGTGTCTTTATTCGTGATATAATTCGATATTTTTTATTTCTCCAGACGTTTACAAATACTTCCTTTTTATCTAGAATTTTTGATCTAGATATCAGTAAAAAGAAATTAGGCACATAACGTAGAGAAATGATATAGATGACTACGAACATAAACCATATTAGGTTGTGTCATATGTTGTTTCTTCTAATTCGATTTATTTACAACTTATTAATATGTGCATTATTTAATATCATTTTATTTGTCATCTGTTTGACATAAACCGTGTTTATGGGCCATAAACTGAGATTCTACTTGACGCTTATGAATAGAAATTAATTGAGAGACATATAGTCTTTTGGGATCAATTTTATTGCAAGAGAGCTTTGATATTTTGCGTCATATATTGTTGAACTCTCATTAATAATTATTTTAAGTGTTGTTCCTATTTTTTTATACCTAACGTTGCGATAAGTATAAAAATTAGACTTTAATATAAACTCATTTTGTAAACATTCTCATGAGTTCTTTTTTATCAATTATTTATTACATTACATTGATAATTAGCTACACATTTTCGAGGCGATAAATCACTTCTAAAACCTAACATGTTGTAATTGGTAACATATTATAATGCTCAGTAGAAGTACACATTGCCAGCCAATTATATTACCAATACACACAAGTGGCGTTTGAATCATTAGTGTAAACAATTAATTAATTAATTAGCAATTATCATAATCAGTGCGACTTAATCCACATATTTAATTATCGTGGTTCAACAGCTTTGCATTGTGGAATTATAACGCTGTAATAAATATAAATATTACTCTTTACCGTGTTCAAATAAACCGCAATCATTTTTTCTGTAAAGAAAACCGAACTATTCTCAAAATTACTCAAAAAACAAACAATGTTTTTGCCATAAAAAATTGTAGTAAAAAAACAAATTTGAATGGGAGATTTTTGTTTTCAGAATCGACTTTATTGTTTGGAGGAAGTCGTTTATTTTCATGTACAGAAGTGGTGTTACCAAAATAACAATCGTTAGCTTCCCTGCCTATTGTATATGTAGGTCTAAAGTATCGATTAAACAAAACGAGTTTCTGCTATCACAACATTAGAATTAGTGTGAAAATAATACAAATTTACATTTCACTCCGACGATGTCAGTTTGATTGCCGTGAAGTGCGGTGCGTGACAAAACAAGGGGTCACGTGACGTGCTGTAACGTGCCTTACTTTCACTGCCATTGTTCCCTTATCGCCTTTGTCTACAAAATTATTTTAACGTAAATTAACAGGAAATTATTCAATACAAACTATACAAAGATTTTTATTATAAAAAGTTTAAATGCCAAGTTTTTGTACGGATTCAATACAATTAAGCAAGTTTTGGCAAAAACATTTCAAAAAAATCTGGGAAAGGAAAATTTCTGGTTAAAGAGATTCTGAGAAGTCTTTACAAGAACAAGTTATTTTAAACTTTATTCCTGATACAATAAGTGTGAAAACAATTGCACAATATGCAGTAAGCAAGGGTGGCGATGTTTACCTACGCAAGCGATCGATAGGCCGTAGAAGCCTTCGCGTGAAACTTACAACCCGCTGTACAAAGTCTAATAGAATTACTGGATACGAGATGAAAAGGGAATTAGATTTTTTAGACTGATAAATATTGAGATCCATTAAACTCGATATTTTAACAATGCAGAAAATTGAGATCGCAACTGTCAATGTTTGATTCGTCTTTTGTTCGCTTCGATATTTCAAATATATTAAAATACGAAATTAATATATAGGTCCGTAGAAAAGCGTGTATAATCGGATTATCGACTCATTTTCTGCTGTTACAATTCTAATATGCTCTCCTAATAGTCTCAATAAACCAGCCCTTTATCTCTCAATCGACATTCTCCATAATCTTACCGACAGAATTATGAATGGTGACGAATTGGGATAATTTCTACAAATTCTACGATGAGATGTCTTATCTAGCGAATGTTTCGCTCGTTCCCGCCAGGTGGGGCTGGTATAGTTTGCGGATACCACCCACCTATCTTGCCGACTGAGGGGGCGCCATAGATTTATTCTGCTCGGTTTATTTCGCCCTTATGTTTACTTTTTTCGTGAGGTGGTTTTGAATCGGGATATGTTAATGAAAACGAGAAATTGCTATCGAAATGCCAGGCTATATTTGTTTCTATATCTTAGTATGTATGTGTAGTGATTTAGGTTTCTTAATGACTTTACGCCTACAAAAGTAATGAATACTGAAGTGCATGGAATGATATGGCAAGAAAATACATGGAACGACGCTTCTCAAAGTCGCATAGAACAACTATACCGGCAAGCTTTAAAGTGCCCGAGCCATTCGAATTTTATAACAAAGCTACGCCATTTGTACAAAGAACCTTATTGTTCGTCGCTGATGAGAATTCGGGGCCAAAGCCGAGTAGCAGCGGGACCACAATTGATAACGACACTCAAGATGCGCCAGTCGCGGAAACGACCGCATCAACGTCTAAATCGGGAGAGGAGCAAGAAAAATCGCCTAAAAAGAGCTCATTTTTCTTTTCACCCTCGAAAAGTTGCAAAACTCACGGGCGCAGCTTTTTCCGGCTTCAGACGAGCCCCAAGAAGTCGAAAGCGGAGGCAAGCGACGTAGTTACCGGCGCTAGAGCATCGCCGGTGCCCGCCGCGGGGAGTGCGGGGGGCGCGGGAGGGGGGCTCATCAGCTACGCGCCAGGATGGTCCTTGAAAGGCGAACACCTCATGAAATGGCAGGAGTCTGGCAAAACAACCATTGAGGTACTAAAAACTTTTTCTATTGTTTTCTAATCCATTTTCTGACCAAGTAACTTATAATAACATAAATATTTTTCCAGTGTATTATTAAACGCCAATAAATTTTAACTTTCCGTGTACTTTTAACGTCTTTAGAGAGGTAAGCTGTTGTAAAAGTTCAAAAGTAGAATTGTGCATGCAAATCTGTTCGTCAGTGGTTAACAGGGAGGCCGGGGTCGAGGGTCGGGGTGGTTGTTTTTAGAAGAAAATGAAAATTTCAATCTAAACGCGCCCTCAGGTGCTCGGATATCGAAAAAAAAACCTTTTGCCAGAACAATTTCAATACTGTTGTCCTAGAGTTAAAAAAAAACAACAGAATTCTTTAACGTGGACAAAGGGAAACCTTCGTCAATTTCGCCCTTAAATTTAAAAAGTTTTATGAACTGTTAAAATGCTTGTAAAACATAATACGGCTCTATCCATTTCAACTAAAACATAACCGCTACTCATAAAATTCATAGGATATTCAAAAAGCCGTATCATAAAAGGTAATATCAGGAATCAAAACAAACGATTTTCGATGGCAAATTTACCGCGGCGACGAATATTGTTGGATTCATTCCGTCGTTTTGGCCACAATAATAATATCAGGCGCATTAGTCGCTTCGCCACCCCCGTCTTTAGTAAAATTGTAATATTTTTCCTACTCTCCCGCCAGCCGGAAAAGTGGGGAGAGATGAACACGCCGATAGCCTTTTATATCAGTGTAATGCGAGTATAATTTTCCTTTTACTGGTAACATTAGGAAATGTCGCAGGTAACTAGTTATCCGAATGGTATTAGGGTATTTGTCTTATTGGATTGCTTCACGTTTATCTGGATTCTCCTTGGTAACTTTGCGATTTTGAAATATTGCATTAGTTGGCTTCAATATCATGTTTTTTTTTATCACTGATGCTAGATATTATTAGTTTCGTTACATTACTCAATCATAGAAATGAAGTATTGCTTCAGCTGTACGCTGTTATATAACTTTGATAATCGTAATTAAATTAATTTCTATTTGCACATAAATTAATAAACAAAATGTTCACAAAATTCTCATGAACAGGTAAACCCGTAAACCCCTATTATCAACAAAGCGTTCCTACAAATCTAATTCTCCGTCAACAAAAGGTTGAACCTGTGCATCTGACAATACATCCTCCAGTTGCGGGGTTCATTAGCAGCACGTAGGACCCGCTGAATATGTATGAATATGTATGAGCTATCGAATTCGCCTGTCACGGCCCAGCGACATCATGATACGCTCATATCAACCTCAACGGTAATTATCTGCACTTATTAAATATAGTAAAGGGGTGAGATAATGAAAATCTCAAACCGGGAACTTTGATTGAGTTTTAATTAAGTGGCCTAAAGTTTGGTATTGTTACCTGTCAATCAAATGTACACACACCCTGTACATAATCTTAAATTTTTAATATACAACGTGTAACGGAAATAACGCACATCCACAGACACCCCAAAAAGAATATCCTTTTTTATCCACAATTAATGTATTGAAACATTTTTATCTTTTTTTTTTTATTACATATTGTCAGAATAATTTGTACAAATAATTGGCAAAACGCGTGGGCGCCCTATTGCTCAATACGTTACGCGCGCACACAGACGCACAAAAGTGGAGGTCTCGCAGCCCGCGCGGCTTCTCCAATACCTACTATCATAAGTTCATAAAATCATAACATACGAAAAGTAAAACCCTTAAAACCAATTTGAAAACCTAAAGAGATTATCTACATTCTTATGTACGTAGATACTATGACGTCTTTGCATAAAATTGTTTATGTTTATTATTAGAATTGTTTAGTATGAATGATTTTAATAACCGTAAGTTATTGTTATTGAAATGCTGATAGTGATGAACTTGATAGGTACCTAAACAAAGGCGGCGTGTTTAAAAGATATTAATCATAATAATTAAACAATGAGAAACTTACATGTTTAAAATTAATCGGCACTCATACGACGGCGTCCTGTTTTTAAAACACTTTCAAAATGTCCACCACCTTGTTCTATGCACTTAAAAGCTGGTTTACGCAATTGTTGTCGCAATTCACTAGGTCTTTTACACGTGTCTAGGTCAACACTCGTGCCGTGCCTATCATTAAATGTTCTACACGCTAATGCTACGTTATCACCACACTGTGCTAGAGTCCTCACCATCTCGGTGTACTGTACGTTAGTATACCGGAAAGACATCGTGCGCGAAAGTTTTGTTTTGACAAATAATGACAAACATTCACTGATAACGATCGGCCGATGACTAATGCGAGGAAGCGCGAGCCACGCGGGCGCCGCCGCGCCGGCGCCGCGCTCGGCTGTCTCGCTCTTTCCTATTGTATTACGTATTTCGGCGGTCCTTTTTATGTATCTTTGTTAGTGTTTGCAAGTGTGAACTTGTGTGTGTGTTTGAAAGTGTGAACTGCTGTGAATTGCT
Organism: Chrysodeixis includens; assembly: GCA_941860345.1. NCBI lineage: Eukaryota > Metazoa > Arthropoda > Insecta > Lepidoptera > Noctuidae > Chrysodeixis > Chrysodeixis includens. The sequence goes on along the minus strand of OW796093.1, from coordinate 6,064,385 downwards.
AAAGCCTTATTGCATCGACTTAAGGCTCATTTTCGTTTACTTCGAGTGCTTTATGAAAATAGTGTCTACAATTTAATTATTTCTAAATATTTTTTTGGTAAAAAAAAATATTTATTTTTATTAATGAAATGGATTCTGTTATCGATTCTGAACAAAGTAGTTTCAGGATGTGCGTTAATTATGTTACACGGTGTATACAGCCAAATAAATGAAAAAATAATAAAAAACAAAATTCGATACTTTTGATCTGTCGTTATATTTGAAATTCAAGATAGATTATTGGAGATAGACAATTATAGGACACCTTCAAAAGATTTGTCACGTTAGGTACAGTACATAGAGCTATTAAAAAAAATGGATGTCAAATTACCTAGAATTAAAAGAAAAAAAAACGTTTGATTTTAGAATGACATCCTAAAACAATGGCTTTAGTGTAGAGCGAAGTAAAGAAAAGTTACCTCATAACGCTAAACATACTTTTATCTTTCCCCATAACGTGACCCCATCTCAATATTGTTCTATTAGTTTCGTTCATTAGCAAAAGTTTACTTATCGAGGAAGTAGGAAACAATAACATTTGTATTAAGTTATCAGTAGCCCCCACTCGGTCTGTTTGCCTACCCAACCAAAGTGTGCATCAGAAATGCACCCTCCTGAAACATGGAACATCACTATTTGTTACAAGTAGTGCTGGGAAAGTGACGTATGGGTAATAAAAGAATTGTTTTTGAATTTAGATTTACGATCCCCGATTACTGAATAGACGATTTATGGTCAATTTTAGTGTACTTATTTCTCAGTTAGGTAGAAAGAGGGAGCATATTTTATAGAAGAGCAAAATCACGTAACGTATTTCTCAATATTTGTTCAGTCATTTTTTAATAATTTATAAGAGAAGTCTTTACAATACATTCACGAATATTAACGCTTGCTTTTACGAGTAGGTACTTTATTTTTATTAAGTCGATTATTATTACCTTAATGTCTTCTAAATTCTACCATCATCATCAATTTATTAATCCGCATAAGAACGGCTTCAAAACAGTAACCAGCTAAAAAAAACACTTTAATAACATCGATACTCAAGAATCTCTACGGAATTAATATCGAGTGCTTCTGTAATCGCTATTGACAGCTCTATTCACGACCCGCGGCCCGTCGCCCGTCGCCCGTCGCCCGACTCACTGAATATTTCACTGAGAGACTTATTAGCCAGCTAATTATACAAAGGAAGTAGTTAGGGAGGCCGGAAAGACGAGGGGATCATGCTCTTATATTTGTGGGCCTACTACACAAACTCGACATCTCGAACTTTAAGCGCATTTTGATTTGTGTACGATACTGTGAGTGAAAATTAAATGTTTGTAATAATCGACCTTATGTCATAGACTTCTCACGTATATGACTGTGATACGTGACTGAGTTACAAAACATTAGTAACTCTACAGACGTAATCTTTTGTATGGAAAGATTTCGCATGTTAACAATAAGGTTTGATTAGAATAGGTATGCACAAAGTATTCACAATTTGGCTGGTATCGAGTACAATATGATCCCGCGAGTGTTTTGTTTTCATATTACCGATTGAATAGCAATGAAGTATTCAGTGATGAGAATTATTGTTAAAACGTGATGGCGTTCGAGTTTGTAAGTGTGAAATTAGTTATAAATCACACGATTCCTGGACTCGGGATGAATCATGAAGACGTCTTTATAGGAATCTGTGGGACGAGTGGGTGGGAAATTATATGGTCATTAGCATTTATTGTCTGAGAACATTGAGATCCGACCACACATTGACAATGTATTTGTAGATTCCAGACGTTTGACATTAAATACTCATGATGTGTCAAGAATCGTTTTGCAATGATTTGTACAAAAGCATGTATAAAAACGTAACATTGATATTAGCCTCTGCTAATCTTATTTTTAAATATTTAACGTCAATCACGGATAAGTCACGCCAATCAGCGTAATACAGTAAGAGATAGACAATTTTAAGAGCGTCTAGTTGCGATTTAGCAATAGTGGTACGACTCAGACAGGCTAGTAAAAGAAATAAATAAAATGAAAAGGTACTGGAAAGCAGTTTATATGTAAAACGGTTTTGTGCCTGTATTGATGTAGTAAGTAGTTTTTAAGCTGGTATGCCTAATGGTAACTCCACAGGACTAACAAGTCGGCGCCCACCGATATTTCGAATATTGTGTGCGTTTTAGAAATAAATATCACAGCTTCCGTGTTTCGAAAGATATCCGTCACTGGTCGCGTTGGATTGCCGTTTCATCGGGCTATGAGAGTAAAGGGAAAGAGAGTGCATCTTTCTTTGTGCACATGCTTGTACACTATAATATGCCCTGGTTGATGTCATAGTAACACTGGCCGCCATGACTGAAATCCTTAGAGCTTGGTTTAATGAAGCTGAAATTGGTCCGGACATTATTATTATTATTAGTTTTTTAATTGTCCGTAGGTAAGACATTGAGATCCATAAAAAAATCTTCACATATAAGAATTGAACAGCAATCACACACCGTATATTGACAAGAGCATTTAATATCAATATGTCAGACTAGCTTTCCGCTCGCGGCTTCGCCCACGTGTAATTGGGGATTGTGGCGTATTTTAATGATCTCGACAGGAATTTCTTTCATAGGCTAAAAAATTGTTAGAATTTGAATTATATTATACAGCTTGAGTTACTTATGGATGATGTAGCTTTCTAATGGTGAATATTTGAAAACGATAAGTAGTTTTGGAGTTTGTCGATTACGTTATATAACAAAAAGTAAAGCGAGACAAAAACATCGTCTAGAAAAATTAAAAGTATCAGTTGATCTCCTCCCCACCCCCCGCCCGCTACCTAAGGGCTTGCTACTCCTAAAATCCCTTCTTAGTGGTCAATTGTGTTACTAAAGGAAGCCTTGTTCAAAATATCAGACTTCTATACCGAGAGGTTTCGGCTGTGCGTTAATCAATCAGTCACCAAATCACACCCGCGAAATCACGATTGGAGGGTAGTTTGGAGGAAAAACTTACATTACTAAACTTATTTACTTGCCTATATACGTTTTCGTGCCAATTTTCAAGTTTATAAACCTAAGGAATAACATTTTTCATAGAAACGTTTTTACCCCTTTTCGCCCCCTTGGGGGTACAATTTCCAAAAATCTTTTTTTAATGCTCACTTTTGCCAGTAAAGGAAGCTTTGTTCAAAATATTAGACTCCTACACCGAGCGGTTATGGCTGCGCGAAAGTCAATCAGTCACCCAATCGCAACCCCCTAAATCACGATTGGAGGGTAGTTTGGAAAAAAATATTATGCCAAACTTATTTACTTGACCATATACGTGTTTGTGCTAAGTTTTAAGTTTATAAACCCAAGGAATAAGATTTTTCATAGGAACGTTATGACCCCTTTTTACCCCCTTAGTGGTTGAATTTCCAAAAATCCTTTCTTAGTGCACCCCTACATATCTCAAGGAACCTACATGCCAAATTTCAGCTTTCTACGACCAGTAGTTTCGGCTGTGCGTTGTCGATCAGTCAGTCAGTCAGTCAGTCAGTCAGTCAGTCAGTCAGTAACGGAAGAGTTTTATATATATAGATTGTCAGGTGTCGATCAGACCAAGCTGTCAACTTGCAAACTACTCTGCCTGTACAATGATGGATCGGTAAGCAAAAAGCAGTAAAGTGACATCATGACTCATGAATTAAGAGTAAATGTAGCCGTAATATTATTGAACGTTTATTGAAGGCTATCTGAGACATCTGAGACCTTAGTATCGGCACAATTAGTTATTAATCTTTAGGAAGCGGATTTTAGCGGATTAGCTAAGAATATTGAATTTTGTTTCTAACTAGTAGACTTTGTGATCGCTACTGAAAATTTAACTCAAGCTGTTTGGGTTGGCAATAATAATTTGTCATTGATTCCATAAGAGGAAAATTTTAAAATATAAACCACAAACAAAAGTTATCTTGTGGTTTAAAGTGACTTGTAGGCGCCAACTTAATATGAAAAATAAAAACATTTTCATATACAAACAGTAGGTAATGGAATATTATAATTGTCGTGGTTATATTAGGTATTGGAGATACATAAGGCATGTTAAATGTTAAAGAATTACGTCTCCTTTTTACTGAATGAAATGTAACTCTATTCATACAAGCAGTACTTATAACAACTTGATATAATCTTTTTTTGCTGGCGGTAACATCACAGAATGTATCGCGTGTCATATTAAAACAGAGATCAGCAATATCAATACCATAAGTTAAGAAAATAGTTAGCGTATTGATTACATACGAGTACATTGCTTTGTTACAAAAATACAACGTATCTATAAAAAGTTATAATATCTAATAGTCAAAGAAACTATATGTAAAAAGGCAAAATGTAAATATCATAAAGCGTCCTTAAAAATATTGTAATACAATTACATAATTATGTAGTATCGATTATTAAATCAAATGGATTATGTTACATATGAACCACAACGTCAATTTATTGGCTTTATTTATTTACTTTCATAACAAAACTTCCTGATGGACAATTAATTCACATACACAATTGCCTTTCAGTCAAACAATCCACAGCGTCTGTCGAAAAATACGAGTAACAACGATTTAAATTAAACCTGTCAATATTGTGTAACACGAAACAATAAAAGATCAGTCCGTTTATGTTGTCAACAATTCGAAAACATGGGAGGTACGGATTGGATAAAAAGTTATGGTTGTGACGTCATCCGCAGCCTGTTGGCCACTGGACAGGGGGCATACCACCACCTATCAAAGTAAGACTGTTGCAGTTGTCAAAGAGGGATGCTGCTCTATGCCGCGTATCGCGTTGTCTCGCTTCCACAACGACAATAATATAAATTTAGGAGGTTTTGGTAGGTTGTAGGACCGAATAAATTACTTGCGGCATGTTCGGATTGTGGACAGGTGGGATTGTGGAGACGCCTGAAGCTGTACCGAAATCGTTTCGCAAATATGTGCGGTATGTCAGCGCTGAATCACTCAAACTTTTATTATAAGCCGCTTAGGTTTTATTGTACGCATTTAAATAACTGACCCTTTCGGATTATAAACTTTTTCTTTTCACACTGTACTCCTATAGGATTTATTACTTAAGAATGCGCCATGTGATAAATGTTTTTGTGAGCTTTGCAATATGACAGCGATAAAATATAAAATCCTTTTGTCATTAAACATTGAAAGTAAAATTAAAAATCCTTTAATTAAGGCTGTAAAATGCGAGGCCGCGCGAACATAAAGTGCGACACAGGGGTTTACATAATTTTGTGTATATCAATGCATGAACCGGCCTGTGGAAATTGGTTTTCCGTGGCTTTTCCGCGTTGTCGGATCGGCAGCATCCGCTTAATGCGACCGAGGCGATATGAGACGATCCTTTTTCACCCAAACAGTTTATGAGGGGATCGCGACTCCCGTTGTTGCTCTTGCATTACCGCAAACAAAACGAAGCCATGAAAATGAGTTTTTGTTTCCCCTATTGTTTTAAACGCCGGCTGAAGATGGGATGAAAAAGCTGTGCAATTTTTCTAAAAGAACGTTGTTTGAATTACTTTGTTACATAGTTACTTTGTTGTGGACATCAACAATGTAGCGAATAGTTGCTGTTTGTCTCGTCACAGTCTGATTCCCATTATGATTTTGTCAACATTTTAGTTTTTTCGTCGCTAGACATCCTTGAATGTTCAGCTGGCTTCAGAACGTTCCATAGACATGGAGATTGTCACACTGTAATTAGTAAACACATGCTTGGTGTCGTGTTACACAGTACAGCACGGTCCAGTAACCCGACGTGTCAATTAAGAATCGTCGCGCGTCGTCCGTTCATTTAGATTTATTCCAACTGGTAACAATATTATTGTTAATCGAGAGCCTACTCGTTCCTTGTGTTGATTTATATCCAGTATGTACTTATCCGTGTATGATTTGTTGGTGTTAGGAACGGGAAAAGATAAGGATTTATGAGCTGTAAGTAAGATTACTAAGCATTTTAAATGCCAGAAAAAAAACCATAACAGTATTTTAAAATATAGCTAGACGGTTTAACTTTTCTAATTATGAACGAACTTTTTCTCTACATGTTTATAAGTTTGTATTTTATATTCAATGAAAATTTTCAGATTTATTCCAAGAAGATGAAAAAAAAAAACTACTAAAATATAATAAAAACAAATAACAATGACAAAACTGTACATTTTGGTGGTGGGCAGGGGACACCCGGGTTTGAACCGGGGACCTCTCGATCTGCAGTCGAATGCTCTACCACTGAGCTATATCCCCGTATGAATTGAGGCGCAAATAGCTAATAGCAATCGCATTCATGTGTAGTCAAACTAGCACTAGCACGTTATTTTTTCTTTAATGTTGGTCTATTCCCAGGTTGTTTCTAATAAGGAATACAAATGTTATCAATCAGTATTTATTTTTAAAAAGACATCACGAAACACGCTCTAAAGTCCAAAACTGCGTACCAATTTTTAAAAAGACTACAGCTTCGATATTACGGGTCTTTCGTCAGCTAAGGACATTTCGAAAGTTCGTATCAAATGACGGGATTTAATTGGCTTCCATAATCTTGATCGGAGTGGGACAGCCAATAAAGCAGCGTACATCAAAATAATGTAACAGCTACACATTATGGCCCTCGACTCGCACCGAATTCATGTCAATCTTCATTAAGTCACAGGCACTTGATTAGATTCGTTTAAACCCTGTGATGTTGTAAAATCAACAGTGTACAATTTGTATCTACATGTTTATTTATTTGGGTCTAGCAATGTGTTCTGTTTTTTGGTAGAAATGTTTACCATTCTTAATCAAGGATAACTGTAAAAATAGGTAATTGAATTGTTTTGTATTGAACAGAAACTGATGTTCCAATAGGTATAAAAGTTCGTGCAAAAATATCTGGAAAACGGATAATTTAATTTTCAATTTTAAAGGTATACAACGTGGCTAATAAAATGTGTAGAACATGCAAATGTGGCCAGTAACATAGCAATTAAACATTCTCTCTTTCAATCAACTGCAAAATGCAACTGGAGTTCTGTGGCTTGGAGCAGTTTCAAAAAAGACTTATAAATGGACTAGCGGTAGAGTATCTTTCAACTAATCCATACCGTGATCAATCGCGTGTGGTATTTGCTAATTTATTATTTAACACAAATAATTATGGCGATGGGACTATTAAATTTGTTAGTATTCGCCCCGCGTGTCATTAACGGTTCATTACGATTTACCGCCGGCTTAATTGGCTTACCGTTGCGCATCGTGCTTTGAATCAAATCCGTGTATTTCGGGATATCAAAGCATTGTCAATTGGAACTAATAGCTTGTATATTACGTCCAATTCTTTAATTGTCTTTCTTTGCTTTATTTTAGTGACACTATTTGAGAAATACGCCAATAAGGAACCGGTAACCATATTAATTTAGATCAGAATTGCGACACCGGACGATATAAATTTGATCTACTGAAGTGCTATTCCCATTTTATGGAAAACATCCGGATACCATTATTTTATTTTATTATTCCGCTATGATATTTTCTATTATCTTCAACAACAAACGTAATCCTAAACAGAATTTTCGCCATGTTTGAATGTCCTCAATTAATTAAAACGTGGTATCTACAAACACGCGCGCTTGGGTCCCGCCTCTCCCTTTTAGGCGCTTAATTGTTTTTAACACACCGAATTATTTTGATTTATAGCTTTGTGATTGCTGCAACTCGATTATATAGGGCCTTTGTTGGTCTCTAAATTGAATGAAATGAAAAATAAATTAAGTCCAGTTGTGAAGTGGAGCGCTCGGAAGAAAAGATTGTGGGTATTGTGGCCCATTGTGTACCGGGAGGCGACAATGGGACAAATAAAGAACGATGTAAGATGGCGGGCTTCTGCAAATTCGTAACATTAACTCAGTGCGTATTGTTGAAAACGTAATAAAAATAATAGCTGGTTACTGGGAGATCCTTTTTCGGAAATAACACGGCACTTTGGCCGGTAATTCAAGAATATGGGGTACACTTATTTTGTGGTCTCAAATATACTACTTACTATTGTGTGTATAACCTACGTTGCATTAAGACACAGCTGCAAAAGTTCTTTATCTCTTAACACTTTCATGTTTCTGCACCTTTTCCATATAAAAAACTTATATGAACTTTCTTTAAAAACAGAAACAGAAAACACAAGCCAAAAAACAACGATGTTATTCATGAATTCTCTACCTTAAGACGGTTAAGACAACCTCTTTTAACCATACCTTTTACATTTTAGTTTTTTGAAATAGTATATTCCCCACAGTATTATAATCACAGTTCACTACTGACAAAACTCTATCGCATAAAGTTCGCTTGCCAGACTAACGAGGCGTTCGTTGTATTTTCGTGCAAGTTACTACATTCAGGTAAATTACCACAATGCGGAGGCAGGAATCAATGCTACGTGCACTGAATTATAGAAGTGCCTGTTACAACCAAAATTGCTCCTAGTTACCTGTGAATTTTGTAAAGGATTGTAGGTGAGATTTGATAGGTGTTTAAGAATTGCATTTTGTTACAGTTGTTTCTATGTGAGAACTAGCGTTTTATTGTTCACGTTGTTTTTAATACGTCTAATAAAAGAAAAAAGTCTTTATGTGTTTGTTAATTGTAAAAGTCGTTCAAGAAAGCAGAAAATGGAAAAGCATAAAGTGTGACGTATACGTATGTTGTTTTTGAAATTACAAACATTATCTCTCAAATTATAATTATCTTATGGCATTTAAAAGAATGAACTATCTTTTCTAAGAACGCATCTTGTGTATTCTTTGAGGATCCTTAATATAAATAAATAAATAAACTATGAAAGTCAGGCGGAGCAGCGCTCAGGCTATTATCTCTTAAGCTATAATGAGCTAATTACTAATTAACCATAAAACTTGCGGTAGCAAATTTAAAAGTCCATAACTAATGAACAATAAATCAAAATTTAATAAAATCTGGTCAAATAACTTACAGGTTTCAAGACTTCATATAATAAATTGTCAGAATAGGTAATTGCGTCATAATATTGTGAGAGATACTAAACTGTTATTACCGACATAAATTAATATTACCATCCGTGTTTCACAATCTCGTAGACAGTTAAACAACAATGTAGGACTAGATCTGTAGGAAGGATGGCTCGTCTTATTTTCGTAGTTTAATTCAGTCGCTAGGTGTGTGACAGTGAGTCATACTCTGACTCACTGTCGCCTATCTCACTGTGTACCTACGTAACTGAAATATTGGATCGATTTGATAGCGTCGGCATTTGGGATGACTCCCAGACTTGCGTGAGTAAGCGTGTGTATATGTGTGTACGTTTGTGAACTTGTACGGATGAATGAATGTGGTGTTTTGTCTACCTTCTCTTGTTTTATTTTGTACTCAATTCAGTCAACTGTTTTAATACCTACTAGTCTTTAAGGTGGGAAATGATTGTGTGCCATACTATTACTTTGCAATGAAAGTGTTTACACCTTATAACGTGACTGCCTACCAAATATTTGGATATCTCATAATAGATTAGATAAATTTTCGTATTAATCTGAATGTAGAAATAAAATAAACATAACGTTCTCTATTAAAACTCACACTCAATTTAATGGCTTCTATTCCATTTGTGAGCATAGTAAAATTAATTAATGCAACGAAAATTTAATAACCTATTTATTTTATGGCATCCATAATCTACATACATATGTATAAAGTTTACGTGTGATTCAGTAACTAATCGTGTCCAAAACTGAATTATTACGTTACAAATTGATTACACAATCTGGCGCGAAATGTATGAAGAAAGAATCATTAAATGTGATAAACAGAGATACACCGCACATAAACCCAGTTAGGTAGGCCGTCGTAGTTGCATCGCCTCGGCAAGTACCAACGACGCTAATAAAGCTGAATTTATCATAAAAAGTTGCACGTTTAAGACTGAAACAGTCGTAAATAAGAAAATAAGACCACCTATTTATATTTGTGGCTGTAGCCCGACTAAACGATCTTGATACTAGCTGTCGAATTTTATTTTAAATGCAAGTTCTTATCACATTTTGTCGATTTATTGTTTTCGCTTAGTATTTTTAGAAACAAGAACGTTTTCCATTCCATTAAAATGTGGTAAATAAATTATTTGAAGATGTTAATTTATGGCAATCGTTGAACTGTTTAATTTATTCTAGGCTTGTTGAAACTTTCCTGCACAACTAAATGCCCAGTAAATTATAATTTTGGCCCAGTTTTGGAATTAATTTTAATACTGGGAAAAAAACTTACATACTATAGGAAAAAAATACTAAATTTAACACACGTGGTTGCTAATCTTAACGGTATAACAAACAATTTAAGAAATAATCGAATAAAATTCAAATTTAATGACTGAAAAGAAAATAGTATCAAAACCTCTTAATGGATCTATAATAACGTAGGGCGGACGAAGAAGTAGCTGGGCGAAGCGTTCATTGATGTGGGGCGGAGGCGGGCGTCAGTGGCGAGACCAAAACGTATGAAAATAGAGTCGAATGCGCCGGCATTTCCGCGACCTACCTGCGAGCGGGCGATCAAGCGCCACGAATTACATCCAACTAGGACGCAGATACAAACAAACCCATTCATATTACAGGTCATTGTAGCAAACCCAATATTGAAACTAAAAGTATTTTTATAAGCTTCTAACTATCGTTCACGGCTTCGGCATTTCCGCAGGTAACCTGTCATTAAACGAGATGAAAACTGGAACGTACAAAACAAATGAACTTCATATTTATTAAAGCCAACTGTTTATTGTTTATAAGACAATAATAATGTCTTGAGCAAGACGCATCTGCATTACACCCACATAAATGCAGGCGTTGTAAACTTTCAAAATGTAGAGCTCAGATCGATAACTTTGATAAAATTTACGACTCATCTAACACATCCCAATTTACATATTTATTAAGACCACACACGCCCACTTAGATTTAAAGAGAATTTTATTTATATCGATTCATTAAAAGTCAAGAAGCCGGTGATCATCCGAGAATAAAAGTTTGAGGTTGACACTAAATTTATGTTAATAACGAAGTCTTTATTCATAGTTTTTTTTGTAGAGCCCGAATAGGATAAGTCACGGTTCCCTTTATCTTGTACACAAAAGATCTAAATACGTCGGTAGGTCAAGTGTTGGTTTCCCGGACGTGGGACCTCACCGTCCGCTGCAACAAAAGACCTCTTTTTTGTAACTTAAATCAATGTAACTTTAGTGACAGGTCGAGGGTGCTGTGACGTGTAACACGTAGAGGTGAAAGAATAGTCAATCGAAAACGTTTTGTACAATGTTACTTATGTAGGCATTAGAAGCATTGTGTTTAGACTTGGCCTCGACAGTTGCGAAATAACGATTGTATCTAAATGTTACGACTAGATCGTTAAGATTTAAGCTTTCATGGCTATCTTTATAATAATGTTGCACTTTGATTTATTGAATAATCATTGTCTATCAAATCTCAACAAACGTAAATAGAGAGTCATTTGCCTAATTTCGCTCTATGTTTAGTCTAAATTGTTGTTAATATCTCCATCAGCTCTAATTTATATTAAGTATCAACAGATTTAATTCTATTTCCCTTTGTGTGACAACGGTGCGAGCTTTTAGGCTATTCTTACTGTCCCTCTCTAACGGTCGAGAGCTTTCGTGTGTATCGCTTTCGGCTAAGCCGGGCCGGGTAACACCGGGTTAGTCACAGGCGCGCGCGCGGCCCGAGCACGCGTGGAGCACGCGCGTGCGCGATGCTGCGAAACCTACCGTTTGGCGCGAAAGGTTCCCTCGCAAAAGTCTAAATCTGTCCAGTACTTCGCAGACAGTTTGTTACGGTCCTATGATTATAAGACCAAGTGTTCGTTTTATTCATTATTTTGTGTTCGGATTTCTGGGAACCATGTTTTGTTGTTGATACTTATTTCAAAATAGGTTTAAGTAGGCGTCAAAATTAGCACAGCTGGGCACAGCTCTAAACACAACACATAATTAAATTAACAACTTAATTAATGCATTGTTTTAAACAGATGCTAATAAGATAGTTGTGCAAGAAGCAAGGGCATGTCTGAAGCTTGCAATGTTCAATTTGGGTACAAACATTCCGAATCGTTCGTTTCGATAAATTGCAAATGTAGATTGTGAGTGCATTCAGAGAGATTTATTGCAGGATCGTGTTTTATTTTTGCCTGAGCAAATGGACTTTATCAAGAACACTTACCGCATTAAGGGTATACTCGAGCACACGCACATCGTCGCAGTCGTGTGTTCTCATTGATCGATTCATTCATCTGTATCGGTGCTATTGTTCATTGAGTTTCAACTACACTAGCAAGTGGTTAATTAAAGAGGATAAACTAAATAAACATTCACATTTGACTTTGTTTTCTATTTCGTCACAAAGATACAGACATTAAATGCACATTCTATTTTAAAAGAGCGTAGAGTCGTTAAGCGCTTGTTTCATTCCATTTTAACTCTCAAAAATCTAATTATATTTAACGACACGCTGGTTGTTGATTATGTAAATAAACCCAGACAATTAGACGTAGGTTTATTATTTTATTTAAAAATTGAAAGTGAAGAGAAAACTTGTATTATTTTAATGACTTCAAAATTATAAAAGTACACTAGCTCTGTTGTTTTCTTTTTTTCGTTCAGCAATAAACGAGCTAATTAATATGAGATTCAGAAACTCTGAAAGTCACATTGTGCAATGTGTGAAAATTGATATATCGTATCAATTGAACCGGCTAACGAGCCCAATTAAGCACGTTCTCTAGATTCTAAACTAGAGACTTATCATTAAAAACACATCAACCATAATGTGAGTAAAATATTATCCTGTGTATTATCTGTTTGACAATCAGCCACTCCTTATGCTAACTGTTCGCTTAATGAACGAGACGCAATCATGCATAATCATAAGAGGAAAATAACATTATTCCAAAGAGAAGTTATCTAGTAATTACAATTATTTACTTTTAAATATTTTAATCCAGTGTTTATTTGAATTAACTGTAGTTAAACTTCTTAAATTTATGAGCGCTGATCCTATTTATGAGGCGTGACTGCGTAGTGTGTATTTATATTATCGCGCCGGTATTTCCCGATGAGGTAGGCAGAGATGGATCATAGATACTACTGAGAATTTACTGACAGAAACAATCGTTCAAACATTGCTTAAGTACAGAATGTGACGCATAACACAAGCTTCAGAATAAAAAAGTAACGCTTTCTGATAAGCAACCTGCTAACTGTATTTTTAATACACTGCCTTATTTATTTTACTACTTTGTAAAGATCTTATTAGATAATCATTTCCTGTTTGCCCAAAAACGTTAACTAATAAAGCAGGGCAGTAAACGGTTTGCGGAAATTATTCCTTTTTAGGGATAGCCAGATTTGGGCAATAATAGCCTAAAGTAGATATCATAATGTTCCATGTACCTAGGAACCTACCTTTCCTCCTCTTACAAAAACAGTTGAAGCTGTGAAAGTGAGATAGCGCTCTACAAACCGTAGAGCATCGTCTCTCTCTTTTACTACTGCAATAGTAGTTTAAGAGACGTTGGTAGATCCCATATCAACGATAGCCCCACCTTTACTGCGACAATAGGACTATCATAATCTCATTAATTGTTTCCTTTACGATCGCAAAGCAAAATCATTAGCTACTTTACTCATTGATCCGTAAACTCAATACGGTTAAACAAAAATATTGTACAATTATTGTACAAGTCATCGAGAGTGGATCTCGTGTTTATCGTGATCCGTGATTCGCAACTATTTATAAGATTCAGCGAATTGTATTTTTTATAAAACACAGGAACATAATTAACACAGCGAAAAAACAAAATGAATATTGTTGAATCAATCAACGACTAAAAAACCTATTTCCTTTAAAATAACTGAAAAGTGATCACCCTTTGTGGAATGAAAGAAGTCCACAAAGTAAATATTTTCGTTTGTAAACGGACGGACGTTTTCCCGGATGTTACTAAACGTCTATTCCTAATGACAACTGACTACGTTTCTATATTTACATTTTAGAAGAATAAATAGAAATAAGTCAGAAAAAAAAGATTCAAAATAATTTATTGATATATGTATATTATAAGTACTTGCAGTGCGCAAGTACTTACAATATATTAATAGAGAGTGAAAGAAAATATACGCTATGAGTGCTATGACTCAGTACCTATTACGTTAGATTGTATTATAACAAACGCCCACGGTACCCACATGCATAACCAACAACGTATTTAAAATGTAAAGAGCCGTTTATTTTGGCGCTCCATTAAAATGCAAATAGGTCAACGATACTGATTAATCAGCATTTACTTTAATTTGCCATATTTGTGGTACTTGATACATATTTATAACTCCATTTAAAATGTCGACAGGCCTCTTGTATTTCACACCTCACCTACTAGTTTTATGCGAAAATGTATTTAGAGTCAGCATATCTATGGCGCCGCCGGTCTTTGTGTAATCCAATCTTCTACGTCTATTATTTACTCAGACATCTTTGAAATTGACAGGTATTGTGGTGTAAGCAAGCATCTTTGATATCGGTATTGTAAGTAACTTGATATAAGGCCGACTTATCATTTCCTAAGTAACGTAACAAATTGAATGCACTCGCCCACGTCACAATAGAGCGGGGACGCACATCTGTGCCCCAAATACGAGCAAGGCCGATACATCCTTTATCAAACAGCGGATCCAATAACGGAACGATCCTTGTACGGAACGATCGATACCTTTCTCATACATCGGATGTGTAAACAAAGGTGACAAACGACCTTTGACTTTCAAACTTGTTCATCATGACAAGAGAAAGCCTTTTATCAAAATTCACTGTTAACAAAAGTTATGATCATAATTTCACTCGTCATAAATCCTTTAACGGTGGTCTAGAACTGTTAAAGGTAACGTAATGCCTCATATTGTCCGCGTTGCGAATGTCCGTGTTTTATGATTGTGTCACAAGTTCGTTGCTCCAGGCGCACCTTCCGCGCGGTTATAAATACGGTGGCGTGTGTCGAACTTTTGACAGGCTGGTAAATAAACACGGATACGGATGGACGCGGCAGAGATGCGCCGCCCGCCGCGATGCCGTAACCCACCTTTTTACACAGAATTACGGGATGAAGTTATTGCACACGTCAAGCTTATCGCGTCAATATCCGTTGCAATATACCCGAATTAAAATTGAGCTCGGCAACGTTGTTTAAAGTTTCTTCATTGTAATTCAATAGTTTTCCATTTGCAAAACGCGATGAGCAGACTATTTCCATCTAACTTACCTTGAAATTAAGTTAATTCTTATTACAATAACCATTTACTACAGTGTATTATTCAAATCCAATACCGTAATTAACGTTTGTTTGTACCTACTTGCGATAATCCTTTATCTTACCACGCCTCTGCATTTACGATCCTTACACGAGCTTACGCAAGCCTTAAACGATATAACCGATACCTTACATCCAGAATACGCTTTGTTTATTAACGGTAAAAGATGCGTCAATGCTACTTTAAGATTTATACCCCCTTGCTTTCCACATTTACAACCTTTTTACTGTTTATTCTTCTTTATCAGTTAATGGTTCACAAGTTTTACAACTCCACCGATTACTTTTCAATACCGGTGAAATGTAAACTTATTTATAGTTTCTCTTATGTTGACGTATCCGTTGGCACCGCGCTAATGATGACTGGTATAAAATAATATTTTGTAGCGTTCAAAGGGGTGTGAAAGACGAGGTGTGTCCTATTTCCTCCTTTCGTCGGTTTCCTTTATAATGTGCGATAATTATCAACGCACGTTTAGTCGCGAATACTGTTAGCTGTATACAATTATCACCTTTTTGTTAGGACGTAACAAAGATTGAAATTGCGTGTCATTATTGTATACAAGCTTTATGTAGCCTGCGACTTTGCAAAAACATCTCTTCTCTATCGCAATCGCTTATGTGTTAGTCCAGGGTATCAGCTAACTTCACACAAAATGACATCAAAATTGATCTAGCCGTTTAAGCTTGAAAGAGTAACAAACAATACTTAAAATCTTTTGCGTTTCTCCTTTTAATAGTAGGACTTTAACAATCCATAGAAAATTGGTTTTTGCTTGTCTCGCAGGTAGTTGTAAGTTTGATTTATTACAATTTAGCATGATCCCACTCGAAACGAATAGGGTAAGTGATTGCGTGACCTTTGCGCGTATTCCGTGGGCGGTTAGTAGGAGTATCAATCTTCCACAAATACCTAAACATAAACGAAATATTAATTAGCCTTTAACAGTATCAGATTTGAGTTTAATATTTTTCACTGTTGCTTTATTGCCTGCTGAGTATATCGTATCAATATGCAAATGCTTGAAACGTTTAACTGTAAACACCTGCATTTGAGATATTGTAAAAGCGCGCATCAATTTCGACTTATGTCTTTTATTAGTAATAAACTTTTAATTTACCGGTATCAAACCTTCTGTCATTTATTATTATTATTAAATTTTGATAATTATTTTTATATTAAGGCTCTTCTAAAGTATGAGAAATACTCATTTCCTGTATTCATCATTTTATGTTATTTATGAAGCTGTGATAGCTTAGTGGCGAGACCGTAGGACTGCTAAGTCAGAGGTCTTGAGTTCGATCCCCACGGCGCGCACCGACTTTTCGAATGTTGTGTGCGTTTAAGAAATAAATATCACAGCTTCCGTGTTTCGGAAGGCACGTAAAAATGTGGGTCCTGCGCCTGATCTCTCTCCGGTCGTGTCGGATTACCGTCCCATCGGGCTATGAGAGTAAAGGAATAGAGAGTGCACCTGTGTTTGCGCACACGCTTGTGCACTATAATATGTCGTGCGTAGCTGGCTGGTGTCATAGTAACACTGGCCGCCGTGGCCGAAATCGGTCGGACCGCTATTACTTATAAAAAAAATGGTGCAGTAGCTCGTATATGGCATATGGTAAATCCGAATATAGATGACTGTTTTACCTGTCTTAAACCACCAAAAATTGTAAGTCAGGTTTATAATACAAGATTTTTGTTACAATACCTGCTCTATTCTATTCATAATATTTCCTACTAACACTTTAGTCGTACCGGTAAAGTGCATAAAGACAAAAGTAATACATATATAAATATTAACTAGCCCACCCACCAAACAGTTTTCATTGTTTCAAGCACTGTATCATTTCAATGTAATTGTCGAGAGGCTACAGATACACTGGCTGTACTAGTCATGTTTAACCGTGAGAGTCTTTGTACAGTCCGCATCAGAAGACGGTTAACACAAACCGATTTACAGTGTGTCATTATTTTTCTATGACATGTAGGAATTGGTGCTTAGTATGTTTTAACTATACCAGGTGTCAAGCCTATTTTGTTACCTAATGGCACGACAGTAATTCATTGAATTCGATTGTGTACAGTTCGTTTGAAAATGTAAAGATGTTAATCGACTTTTGATACTGACCGTACCAACGTGTATTTGTAAATGTTATGAACAAAACATCGATACTTCATTACTTTATCGATAATGTTAAATGTTTATCGATTGTTGTATTGTATCTAGTTAAGTTTCGCGGTACGTGGTCAAGGTGGCGGTCGCGGTAATTGGAGAGAAATGATACAGCGGATGCTGGCCAATTTTCTTTACTTTTACACTTTTCTTCAATAAGACTACTGGGTACAAATAACTTAGAATAACTTATAAGTAAATACACTAAGACGACGAAACTAGGAATGATTTCGTGCTCGAAATACTGGACTTATATATCCATGTATGAGGTCAACTCTTAGGGAAGGGATAATCCCTTATCAGCATATTACTTTGTTGTAAAGAATAGATCGTTAAAAAGGCGTAAATTTTATCAGTGTGACTAATTTGAAAATATTAATATTAAATGTCAGCGTTTGGAATTAGTTTCTAAGAATGTGGTTTTCTAGTCGTAAATGTCACTCGATAAGGATAAGTTATATCCCAACATAACTCCTCCCTTCTTAGATTGAAATTAACCCTTAAAAGTAAATTTCAATAAAAATGAATTATATCTTTCATAATTTCGTTCGTCATTTCTTAATACAGTTATACATATAGTTATAATATGGTTATAATTACTTATAGTTACCCATCCACCATAGCCTAAGGATTACAAAAATGATTATAAAAATTTAATATACCTCAAATGCGTTTTATTCTTAATTCTACACTTCACAGGTACTCTGCTTTTAATTCACTGCACTCACTTGCACTTCTTATTCTAATCCTTAAAACTATTACATGTATCTTATAACTATAGCGCTTTTACATTCCCGGACATATAAATATATAATTATTACATAAATGCATTTTTGTACTTCATCTATGCTTACTTGTACAATTATTTTGGGTATAATATTCATGTGGTAAAGTGTCCATTGTTTAAATGAGATATTTATCTATCATTTTACTTAAAATTTAAGAATTTATTTATCATATTATTTTTAAGAATTTGTGGGTCTTTTTTACTTTTTGGGTTGGAACTTTAGTTACTCTTCCTCTAACTTCTACTGGTACTATCCCTCTTTCTACGTTTCCCGTTACAATTGCTGGTTCGAATCGCGGTTTATCTTTCCCTCTTCTCGTATTTACTAACCCCGTATATATTTGATCTCCTTCAGATACTTCTAATGATTCTCCGACTTTATGTCGTTTTTCTTTATCTTGGTGCATTTTCTTGCTAAGATAGTCATATAGAAATTCTGTGCGGTCTTTGTGTTCTTTAAGTAAGAATTGCATATATGCATGATCAAAATTAACGTTAAATGTACTAGATGAATTCGTACATCCAAAAATTACTTCGAAAGGTGTCAAATTCGTTGCTGAATGAATCGTATTATTGTATGACATTATAGCATAAGTCATGACTGAAGCTGCGTCAGATATTTTGTGCTGATATTTAGCTATACGATAAATTTCAGTTATTGTTGAATGAAATCTCTCTACAATACTCATAGAATTAGGATTGTTAGGTGTTCCTACATGTAATTCGACTTTATAGAATATTAAAGTTTCTTTTATTAGATGGTTATTAAACTCTGTTCCTGGATCACAATTTATTTTAGTTGGAACTCCGTAATATGAGAAATATTTTATTAACGCTCGTACTATCTCTCCCGTGGCTCTACTTTTAATTTCTATAGCCTGTCCCAATTTTGAGAATGAGTCTACTAACGTTAAATAAATTACTCCTTCAATAGAAAAAGTATCAATAAAAATTTCTTCGAAAGGTTTATTACATGTCTTTGTTAGTTGTGGTTGAGTTTTTATAGGATTCCTATCGTACTTCATACGCTTACATACATCGCAATTATTTATTACTTCAGTAATGTCTTTGTCCATATTTGGCCAATAATAACTTCTTCTTATTCTCGAAATAGTTTCACGAATTCCTCTGTGACAAGTCTTTCCTTCGTGATATGCAGATAAAATACTCTTACGTTCTTCTTGATTTTCTACAAAGATAACTCTTTCTGTACATTCAATTATGTTTTTACTATGATTTTGGAATAGTTCTTCAATAGTTTTATTAAATAGAGGGCTTTGGGCTTTGTTGTCGTAATGGATATAATATTTCTTCCCTTTTTCTAAATTATTCAATATAAATTCCTTGATTAATTGTACATTATTAATTGGTAATCGAACTTCTAATATTCTCTGTTTAAATCTGGTTCTAGATGTTACTTCTAATTTTTCTTTATTCCAATTGACTACGATTATTTGATTAGGTTTGGAATCTATTGGTTCATTAATTACACGTACTTTTTCTTTAGTGGTGTCGAAAATACTTTCAGTTTCTGATGCTGTTAAAGTTGATTCTAAATTTTGAATATCGCTATAACTTTCTTCCGAATCTATGCGTGCTCGATTAGTTGCTGCTAATGTTGGTATTGGAGATTTTGGATTTAATTCCTCCGTTGAAGTTGTACTTTCAGAACTTCGCAACATATTTACTTTAATGCGTGATAGAGCGTCAGCGTTGGTGTTCTGCTTACCGCTTCTATATATCACTTCAAAATCGTATTCTTGTAATCTTAATCGCCAACGTGTTAATTTACTATTTGGCTCAGATAATGAATATAGCCAAGTTAAGGGTCTATGATCAGTATAAATTAAAAATTTCTTCCCATAAAGGTAAGGTCTAAAATGTTTTACTGCCCATAGTACTGCTAATAACTCCCGTTCTATAGCACTATATCTCTTTTCTGCTTCGATTAAAGTACGACTTGCATATGCGATAGGTTTATCGCTTCCTATAGTTCCTTGTGAAAGAACAGCGCCTAATGCAATTTCGGATGCATCAGTAGTTAATAGAAATGTCTCATTAAAATCTGGAAATTGTAGTAAAGGAGCATTAACTAGTAATTCTTTACATTGTTCGAATGCTTCTTTAATTTCTTTAGTAATTTCGAACTTTTTATTCTTTTTCAATAATAACGTAAATGGTTTAGTGATTTTTGCAAAATCTTTTATGAACTTCCTATAGTATCCTACTAATCCTAAAAATGATCTAACTTCTTTTACTGAACCAGGTATGGGGTAGTTAATTACTGCTTTAATTTTATCTTCGTTTGGTTTTAATCCATCTTTTGTAATTGTATGCCCTAAATATAATACTTCCTTTCTAAGAAATTCTGATTTATCTAGCTGTACTTTTAAATTTGCTTGTCTTAAAGTTTCAAAAATAGTTTTTAATTTTCTTATGTGTTCTTCAAGGGTTTGAGAAAATATTATCACATCGTCTAAATAAATAAGACAATGAATTCCCTGTAAGCCTCTAAGTATATTATCCATTGCTCTTTGGAATGTAGCTGGTGCCGTTTTCAATCCAAATGGCATTCTCAAGAACTCATAATGTCCAAATTGTGTATTGAAGGCTGTTTTAGGTCTATCTTCTTCTAGCACTTCAATTTGATGATATCCACTTGCTAAATCTATAGTGGTAAAATAAGAGCTATTTCCGAGTTTATCAAACAAATCTGCTATGTTTGGTAAAGGATATTTGTCATCACAGGTAATTTCGTTAAGCTTTCTATAGTCTACAACCATTCTATACTTTTGTTCACCGCTTGCATCCATTTTCTTTGGTACTAAGTGTACAGGTGCACTCCAAGGTGAATGACTTGGTTGAATTATATTATTTTTCATTAATTCGTTAACTTGTCTCTTAATTTCCGCATTTTGTGAGGGTGGTTGTCTATACGGTTTAACAAATATAGGGTCGTTGTTACGCGTTCGTATGCAATGCTTCACTTTGTTAGTGAACGATAACGGTATTTCTTCGCAATGAAAGATGTCTTTGTATTCGACACATAAATTATAAATTAAAGGTTTTTCTTCCTCATTCATATGATCTAAACGCAATTTATTTAAGTTATTTAATAATAAGTTTTCCAAATCATTTTCATTTTCCACACGATTACATTCTAAAGAATTTATTATGCAACAATTTTTGTTTTCTAATTTTAAAACATTAAAAGGTGAATTTATCGTAATAGTACAGTCATGTTCGTTTGTGTTCTGAATGACCGTGTGCGCGTACCCTTTATTACATTGTACTATAGCGCTGGGCATTCTTACGCCTTGTGTGAACTCTACGAATTCAACAATGCCTTGACCGTGATATAGGTCAGTTGGTAATTTCACTTTCGTTTCCGTTCGTGCTGAAAGCTCGAATATTATTGGTTGAAAGTTACTAATCTTTTTCTGAAAATGTATCGGTATGACTGCATCTTCCGTAATTAATTGAGAATTTTTACAATTAATTATAGCTTTTAATTCGTACAATAAATCTGTACCAATTAGTCCTTCATATGATCCTCCTACATCATAGATATAAAATTTAAATGTTTTATCTGTATTAAATAAATTAAATAATCTTATTATTGCTGCACCGTTGTGTTCCGATCTTCCGTGTGTACTGATTACTTCAAATGTTTCCGAAATTTTATTTTTATCAAAGTATTTTTCTACTACATTAATATTTAAAAATGATCTTGTGCTACCGGTGTCTATCATTAGTCTCAATTGCATCTCAGGTATATAAATGAATGGTAGTTCCGATAATTTATCTAAGTCTGTGCACGCGAGGTTGAGGCTTCCACTTGAAAATTCCTTTGCGTACATCCACATTCTTCCGAGTTCATCTCATTATTATGATAATTTAAATTAGCATTTTTATTTTGGTTCGGAGACGAGTTATTGTTATTAATACATGATTTAAAATGGGGATTATGCGTTTTATGATTATTGAAACGCGATGAATTTGGTTTATTATAATTATTTATAAATGGACGATAATTTGGTGTATAATTTATAGGTCTAATAAAATTTTTATGCTCGTTAAAGTTATGACTTTGTTGAGGTAGATTTGGTTGCATTCTCATTGTATTTTCGTTCGTTTTATTTGCGTATTTGTTAGTATTTCTATATTTGGCATTAAATATACGCGTTGATTGATTTGTCCTTTGTGTTGTCCTTTGCTGAATTTGGAAGTTTTCTTCTTCTAACACTAATTCTAATGCTTCTTCTAAAGAGTCAGGTTTATGGATTCTTACGATTCTTGCCAAATGTTCAGGAAGGTTACACATAAAAACGTTTAATGCGGTTTTGTTATAGATAATCATTTTACTTTCTCGCGAGCCTTCTATTTCTGTATTTTGGTTTATTTTACTAAAAAGATTACTGCGTATTTGCTGAAGCCTATGACAAAATTGCTTATTGTCTTCGTTTGGTCGTATTCTAGCTGTCTCAAGTTTAATCGCAATACATTCCTCGTTCCTAGGATCTCCAAAATGTTGATTAATTACTTTTTTAAATTCTTCATAAGTTTTGATATCTTCCCGATCGCTAATGAGACCTGCGGCCTCACCCGTGAGTCTACTCGTTACTACTTGCAAATTATATTCCTCTTGTTCCTTTTTACCCTTGTATATACTCATTATATAATCACATTTTCTCAAAAATAAATTCTTTTGTCTCATGTTACCATCGTAAATCGGAATTACTTTCATCATTTCCGACGGTATAAGCTCTACATTTTTCAATGACATTTTACCTCTTGAATAAGTTTTCTTTTTATATACTTTATTACCCGTTTCTCCGTTATGTGTTAATATAAAATTGTTTTACACACACAAAATAAAATATTTTCTAATATTAAACTAGAATTCTTATAACATTGAATTCTTATATTAATGATCCTTATTATTTAGGATTCTTATTACCTAGGCCTAGAATTTTTGTTAACAATTCAAAAAATTTTGCGCGACTTAAAATACAGGAGCCTGATTTACAGATCTATTCCCTGGGTGACTTTTGGTCTATCACCAACCTAATTTTCAATAATAACAGGAGCCTGATTTACAGATCTATACCCTGGGTGACTTTTGGTCTATCACCAACCTAATTTTTAATAATAACAGGAGCCTGCTTTACAGATCTATTCCCTGAGTGACTTTCGGTCTGTCACCAACCAAATTTTTATTAATTACAGGAGTCTATTCCCTGAGTGACTTTCGGTCTGTCACCAACCAATTAAACGGTAATTGTATTACAACAAATTACACACAAAAAAAAATATATATGAATCTGCTCGACTCGGAATCTTCGACTGGAAAAATCACAGTCTGTCCGGTCTGTGACGCGCCTCGCAGATTATCTCTAAGAGTTTTCTTAGGATGTGTTCAATCAAAGAGAGAAGAGCGAACAGAAAGCTCTCTGTCTATCGCAAATTCTCTCAGGATGGAACATTAAGGAAGGAACCTCTGTTGATATAGGTTTCCCACCGATTCAAAGTCGTCAAAAGTCTTGAGTGTACTTTACCAGAGTCTTCTTGTTGATGTGGTTCTTCTTTTCTTACCGGACTGCTGAAGTGAAGGTTTTTCTTTCTTGAAACGTGTTACCGACGAATTCTTGAAATTATCCTACCGACTGCGCCAGTTAAGTTTCGCGGTACGTGGTCAAGGTGGCGGTCGCGGTAATTGGAGAGAAATGATACAGCGGATGCTGGCCAATTTTCTTTACTTTTACACTTTTCTTCAATAAGACTACTGGGTACAAATAACTTAGAATAACTTATAAGTAAATACACTAAGACGACGAAACTAGGAATGATTTCGTGCTCGAAATACTGGACTTATATATCCATGTATGAGGTCAACTCTTAGGGAAGGGATAATCCCTTATCAGCATATTACTTTGTTGTAAAGAATAGATCGTTAAAAAGGCGTAAATTTTATCAGTGTGACTAATTTGAAAATATTAATATTAAATGTCAGCGTTTGGAATTAGTTTCTAAGAATGTGGTTTTCTAGTCGTAAATGTCACTCGATAAGGATAAGTTATATCCCAACATAACTATCTCGGAACAGGTATTATTTGATGCGTTGAATACGTTTCTAAATTATTTTTTGAATACTATATTCGGTTTTGAATATTGTATATTTCTATTGACTAGTATAAACAGAGATCATTAGATTACGTAGCTATCAAAAAAACACAATCTCACCAAAAACTAACATAAAAATGTAGTTCGCACTGTCAAAAAATTATCATATCTAAAATCTAGAATCTAGTAGGTAGAGCAGCCCTTCTTTCACACACTATACACCTTACTCAAAATGCGTGACTTGACCGTTTTGTCACAACAGGAACAAAAGCGTTAGCATGCCCCTGGATGAACATGTTAGTGCTATTGCATACGATATAAACTCATATGCGTTCATAAGTGCACCATAAAGCCACCGTAACGCAAGTTACGATAGCGAATGACCACAATTAATCTACTTTCGATTTAGACTCTATTTTCCGCTGCCCTCATTCTATAAACACAACAATGTATTAATAAGTTATGCGCGCACACGGGATGCGATAATGTTACTTATAATGCTTATTATAGTTAATGTTATTCATCATTAATGAGAAGCGTTTTACGGCTTAACGCACCTCACACATCTTCATGAGATTATTCTCTGACGCAATGTTATGAGGAAAATTCAGCAGTGAGCCCGAGGTACGGATTACTCACTATATCCCAAACACGTCAGTCTATTTCTTCGGCATATAGCTTATTTGTAAAGCAATAAATATTACAGCGGCTTTATTTACTAAGTGTGAAGATTTATTGGCTGTTAAACGCATATTTCCTAATTAATATATTTTCAGCATAAAGCCTGATTAAGTATGAGGTGCTAATGCTGTGAGTTATATTTCAGTGAGGTGCGGGATTATAGTGGTTCGTTCCCTGACCCAGTGTAGTCAGCGTGTAGTGGCGCGCGCGTGGGCGACGCGGCGCCGACCGTAGAGTAAATATTCCCAGAACTTTATCGCACAAAGGCGTAGTCGTATCCATTCATTCATGAACCGTAACTCACAACTCCCTCGAGAAGCTGTGCCCACAAAATATACATACACATTAATGCAACATGGGTCACAGAAAATTGGTTTACATTTATCAAAGCGTCGTTGCATCTTTCTAAACATGCAGAACAAGGATAATACGGGTAGCTTTGTGACGTACGATGGCAAATGTTTATAGAATAACAAGACATGTATCTACAGACAGGCGACATTTATTTGGCGGAATATACAAAAAAATATTATAATTATCTCGTATTCAACAATGTATCTCAATTTAATTGGTTTCCCAGAAATCCCGGATACTTAAAAACATCTGAACGTAACAAAGTCAAGACTGTGCACAACTGTGTAAAAAATAAAATGTACCGCGTGTGTTCAAAGGAGTTTCGCTACCTAAATGAACTCTTTCTAATGTGCTAACACCATGATACCGACGTGTATAAGAGCCCCGCGGTCTATCCAGGGCTCCACCGATGACGTCACACGACAGACCCGGTCCATCGTACAGGTGAACCAAGACTTAATTATCTAATGACTAATTAGCTAGAAGCATTTTACGGCCAAGACTAGATTTATATTATGCGCGTCGAGTACGTTGCACCTATATGAGTCACCGTAACTATCTACAATAAGATTGTGTAATGTTTGTCTATTATAATAACTATAATATACTTTCATGAAATATTAATGTCTTTATTTTAGAGTAATTTACATTTTATCTTTGAAATTATATCTAGAATTAACACTAGGCTTAAAATCATTTTATAAGGGTACTCAATTGATATAATTATATTTTCAACTTCATCATTATTTCAACCACCAGAGCACATAGCTGTGTCCACAGCAAGACAAAGACATCAAAGAAGACCATATTTGCATCTACATATTTCCTTAATTTAATAAAATAAAAATACCCTTTATTTTTCTTACTAACATTAAATTTATAAAAAAACCCATTTTAACACCATCTTAAAATAATCTTCCAAAGTCTACCTTAAATGCTACCCATCTTTAAATAAATACTTCCTTGTAACTCGGAGTTCCTGACCCCGTTCCCTTATTTTGCCTGGCGCTGACAGTGAAGGATGCTTTTAAAGCTTGCTATCGTTGCGAGGAAATTACAACCTTCAATGCCTCTACATTTTCAATGAAAAAATGTATCTCGTCACGCAAATGAATTATACGCTTTTTTCTAAATGTATTTTTCATGGTGATTTTGTAGATAAAAATTTAGTATACTGATCTATTTTTGAAGTCAATCGTATATCTTGGGTGCATTAGAAATGAATGTGAGTTAGAAAATTTTATAGACATTTGTCTTTAGTTTTTTTTTAAACGACTCCCGCACTAAGGAGTTTAATCCTTGTGTCGCGGATGGGTTTCACAGGCATACAATTCACAGGCACAAATACACCCAGACTAAGAGCAAGAATCTGTGGGTCGCACAAATACTTGTCCTACGCGGGGATCGAACCCGCGACACGTAGTGCACAGTAATAATTGACTTGGTGACCTATATCACCCAGCTATCCGTTTTCGAGTTTCATCTAGCATACCTACAATTATTTACGCATTCGTATAATAGCAGTACGTTACTGTAGAGTATACCTACTCGCTTCACTTCAACAGATCAATTCTCTTATATAAATAGTCACTAGTAGATTTTACTAACACTCGCCAGATTTCAGTTTCAGTAGATATAAAAATGATAACTTCAAAGTGGATAGTGCAGCGACGCAACTCGGTCGCACCCACCCGCGATATTAAAAGCCACGCGACCTCATTCCACTTCCGCACTAAACGCTTTTAAACTCTCACCTAACGTTGGTGACGAACCATCGATATCGGTATTACATGTCGATAAAATGTTGTGGGTTACAACCCTATTATATGAGGTTTTATACATGCGAGGTGCATTGAGTTGTCACTTTGACAACTTTGTAGTGATGTGAATGTGTTTGTAAGTTTTTGTAATGACGTTACGTATGGCAGTACCTATTTTAGTTGTTAAAACAGAGGTTTCAGGTAAATACACTTACTGATCCCAATGTCAAATCTATCAATGAAAACGAATTTGCTAAGATTGAAAAGTAGTTACATTTTTCGCTTTAGACTAAGACTTAGTTAGATTTATCAATTATTTGTATTTAAAAACTTTAGTAGACCACATCCTATCGAGAAACAGTTTTTTACTTAAACTAGGGAAAAAAAAAACTTGTAGGTAAGTTAAGTACCATAGACGTTTACAGAGTTCGAAGTTCCAAGACCCTATTAACCTACAGTTCCCTATATTTATTAACACACACTAAAGATGTAAAAGGTTAATTAATCACACCAGCAACTAAGAATGAAAAATATGGAAGAGTAATCATAGTCAACTGGGGAGGTTTATTACATTATGTCCACAACTAATTACGAGATAAATTACTCTCATTTATTATCAACCGTAAAATGTATATTTAAATTATACTTTTTACTTATAACCGTTGAATTCGTGTTAAATAAAGTGTAAGATTCCGTGTCAACCGTTTACACAGCGTTATCAGCTTTTTTATTTATAACACATAATTAATAATTTATATAATTGTAAATGTATGTTAATTGAGACGCGACATATGTTTAAATCTTTATAGAGCTTGTTGAATCAACGCGACATTTAATTGACCTTCAGAGGCGGGTCAAAAATATGCAAACGACTCCATCCACCGTCATTACATCTTAGCCTCAATTAATTTGTATTGGCTCAATTGAGAGGATATTTTCGAGTGTATGTATTAATTTCATAAATGCAGTAAATCATTTTTAATAAAATCATAACGTCACGCCCCGTTATGTCCAAGTAATAAGTCAATGGTTACGCCTTATCAATTAAAACCTATACTTTATTTATTGGGTACTTAAAATTTTATTAATATTACAGTAAAAAATGCGGTTGTGTGGTCGCTAAATAGAAACTCCGATCACTTATTATTGTAGGTCATGTATCATGGTTCTCATGAGCAAGCTGTGTGTAGAATAAACATACTTTTCATTGTCATGCCATCCTGGTATTTAATAACGCTAGACAAATATTCATTTATTTTACTAGGACCGATTTGCACGTAGTCATAGTGTGCTTAAGTAAGACTATATTGACGAGATACCAGAGAAGCGTGACGATAGTAAAGTATGCGCATATTGTACCCATGAACCCATGCTGCATATCATAACAATACTCATTGAGGTGTAGGTCACTAGCTCACAGACCTCAATCTTGTTTATATCACAAATGTTATACTCTTCACCAATGTAAAATACATGAACGTACAGTACGGACATTCAGTTCATCATTTACAGGTCGTAAAGTTTACGAGGGTGACTGTCGACTGGCAAACGAATGCAAAATCGAGTAAAAAATTAATTCGGTGTGCAAGTTTTATGAAAACAATCGACGCGAGGAGAACGGGTATAGTACACACGATACGATGAATGAGAACAAATTTGATTTGTTTATTTTGGTTCCCGCTCCCGGTTTAGGGATGACCGAACTTACGTAGCCGCATTGTGAGCGTAAATTACGTTTGTTCAACGCAAATAAAGTTTCACTGTATGTTATTATAGCGTATACGGTCGAAAGGATTAATTACTCGTGCGTATTTCAAACCACATGCTTTCGTTTGTTTTCTGGAATTTACGATTTTACGGTTGTGTTGGTAGCTTTCTTTTTAAAGTAGTGCAATGGTTACTTAAAATAGAATTAGAACTAAAGTTTTATACAAAGCCAAGGCTCAGCTGTTTGAGAGCTTTCAGTAATAAAGCGGTATGAGAACAAGCGCCCCCGCCGGCTGGACACTGGCAGATATTTTCACAATTCCTTCCTTTAAAGGATTTTCTTTTTACTTTTTTAAATAAATGAAATTTTGAATCTCTTTTGCAGCGTACCGTAGTATGGTTCTATAGTAATCTCTTAACCGTATACCAACAATAAATAAGCCAGTTAGTGGCACGTCACTGTAATTATGTCAGCGACTAGTTGTTGAACCCTTCGACCTTACAAACAGTGAACACCGTCAGTCCCTCTATTAAGTGTTTAGATTTATTACATTTCATTGTAACCTTACTTCAAACAACGTATTATACAGAATGAACTACAAAAACAAAATAAACAAACAATCACTGAATACAAACACATATTTCTTAGACACGAATTTCTCATGAACCAACGAACACGTCGGCATCGCAAAGAAAACCAAGTCTACATATGACAGAAGCGGATACAAGTTATTCCCGATATAGCAGCTACACGGCGATAAAAATGTCCGGTCAGCTAGATTTATTACAATCGAAAGCTATTCGGGCCGATTTGAATAAACAGCCGTGTGATAAGACGAATTGAGACGACTAACGTATCTCAGCCACCTTCCAATATATCTTGTCATGATTATTCTATTAACGTGTTCGATTAACTGATAAGGCGACGAATATTGATTTATGATAATGTCTTTTTAGTATTGGAAGCTATCTTTCATCTACAAGCAGTGCTCAAGGAATGTTTTTACCGCATAAGGGCGGGTGTTGTCGTTGGATGACTGTTACTATCGACTTTGTGCATGTTGCTTTGGAGGTTATTGTGTCAACTCTGTATAAGGAAAAAATTGTTGCAAGACAGCAATGAGCCGATTACGCATATCTACATCAGGAACTTCAAAGATTTACATCCCTAATCAAGTTACCATTCAATGTGTACATTCTGCAAGAATACATTTTGAGTGTTCTAAATCCTTCTTCCTTCAATATATTGCAAACAGCACTTGAGAAATAGATTCTATAGGAAGTAGTTACTACTTCCTTCGGAAATCCAAGTGTGAAGAAACACAGATGAATCTATAAAGGGTTCTCCAATGCGTCATCTTTCAATCTAATGAGCGTATTAAGATTTAAGTGCCTATATATTTCTAACTCGAGTTCTAATCGAGAAAGCATTAACAGCCATTAATCGGACCACCCTCGAAAACCATTAGCGTGTAGGATGGACGGATGGGCGAGTGGCACATCACACATCGCACGTAGTCTTAGTATTATCCAGTACTTGTGGAGGCCGAGAGCCGGCGACGCCGAGTCGCGTCTGCGCCACTTGTCCCCATTCTCCTGCAAATTGACTCGAATATGACTAAATCCTTTTAAGAATTCATAGCGCCGAGCATAACACTCACTTATTAACTTATGGATGACCTCATGCCGTAAACTCGAGTACAATAGATTTTTTACTGCCGTGTTGAAGGTACTCTTTTGACTGTTCTCGTAAACCTTACAAATCTTCTGAGTGATTCAGAAAAAATATCTGAATACAATAAAGTGTACCTCTGTTTGTCGTCTCATACTTGCAATGGAGTAAATTCTTGGCGTTAAAGCGGCGTATGTGAAATTGTCGTAAAAGATTAAGTGCAAAAGATAAAGTAACAATTTGCTATTTAATTACCAGTAAAACCTTATCAACTTTTCTTTGTTATTCATCACTGGTCTTTTATTTACTTGTTTACCACAAAGATTCCAAGTAACTTTGTATTCAACCTTCTAATTTATTCCGCACGACGTAAAAACAATTTTTGTATCCCTATAATTACTTTTATGAAGTTGCGTATTTGGAAGTAGAAAAACAACTTTATTACCTGTATCTAATAACATGTGCAACCTCTAAGGTATAATATTCTAAAATTTAATGGGTGTTTACTAAATGTCAATCACTGTTGCAGTTCTGTTTATCCTGTTTCTCGTACTAAGGTCGAACATTAATGTTTTTATTGCATTGGTTGTTCCGACCGATTGGCTTATACCTTAAGTAAAACCCAACAGTTATTGAAGCGAGATGCCCCTTGAGTTACTGAGTGAGATGACGCTGTGTAGTGGGCTGTTCCATTTCCACTACCGCAATAATCTTACTATAGGAGGTGGTATTCCATAACTGCTTGGATCAGTCACCTTACATAAGGAAGAAGTAAGGATAGGCGACTCTGAGTACTATCCTTCGTAGTCTCGACATTCAAAAAGCGTTACAGAGTTTTAAAATCAAAATCAAAAGGTTTTTATTTCGAGTAGGCCTTTTCAGGCACTTTCAAAACGTTACTAACTCTAGTTTCGCGGTTCCAAAATTTCATTCTTCTATTCTAAATGGTCTGTCTATTTTAAATGATCTCTGATTTTGATCAAGTATAATCTTGTTGGCAGATCTACACAGACTGGGCGAACCACTACCTGGAGCGGGCGCGATCCCGGCGCCGCGCGGGTGCGTCGGGCGGCGGGCTGGCGCGGGACTGCGCTGACGGCCTGCTGCTGGCTGATGTCTTGGAGGGCGTCACCGGCCTCAAGGTGCACAGAGCACATCGCAAGCCCCGGAACCCGCAGCAAATGGTAAGAGAACTGATGTATATTTATGGAGAACAAAAAGTTCTGGTGATGAATCCATTGGGAAACTTTGGCAAAAAATCACGTATGCAGGTACTACGTGTGCTCAGAAAAGGCATAGATCACGTTTTGCTCAAAATGCTAGCATCAGGTAGAGATTACAGCCACTCTTTGGGTCAAGAATCGAGATAGACTGAAATGCAATTATACTATACTCATTTACAATCCATCAACAATATTTCGAATTAAAAATAGAAAGCCTTTTGCAGTTGTACACAATTTAAAACAATATCTCGTATCAGAGATCTGTAATCAAAGCACAAACTATCACAAAATGATCAAGTTTCTATCTAAATCTAATTCACTTCATGGAACTACTTACTATCGAAGTAGTTCGGTGTAATTCACTGTATTATACAAAGTGGATGGCAAGTTCACACGCGAATTCAACAGGTCGTACTTAACCCCGGCGTAAAGTATTCAGTTGTAAGGTTTTCGGGCTTACTTCCAAGTGCCAGGGTCATGGTCAAGTGAATTACTTGAGATTCGGGTTCTAAATAATGTAAGGATTTCGTTCTGGATAGAATTTGACATTTTGTAGCTACCTTGTAGGAAATTTGTGAGGTACCTACATTGTGGATGGCCTACTTTCAAGTCGTTTGTTGGTTTACGTCAGTTTATTTTTGTAGTTTTACTGTGTGACTGTGTGTATGGAAACAAATATGTAATTTTGTTTTCTTCTTCTTGAACCTCGGTTTATGTTAGTCGGTTTCTTAAATACATAATATACAGGTGATAATAAGCATAGTCATCATAGATCACTAGATTTATTCTTTCTTAGAATTAAAGCAACCACAGTTAGTTTATACATGAAATGAGGTATAATTTGAAACTATGACGTCAGAACATAACGCACTGGATCCAATGGCGTCAGATGTAATTAATGCCTCGTGTAATCGTGCTGTAGTGACTGGAGAATTCGCCACTAATTAACCTAATAGATTGGTCACATTCATCTTCCTCGTGATTTCACCAAATGTACAATCTAATAACCTGGTGATCTCAGTAGTCGCGATCTCGGCTTCTTGAGCAAAAAGTTCTGCGAGTTCTATTCCGGCACTGGACATCTGTTTTATTTTTTAAACATGCTAGATTTGTTTAAAAAATCCCTTTCATGTTCACCAAATATGCATTTTTTATTATACCTACCAAACATTTCCAAAATAAAAGAAAAAAATATCTTTCAAGCTTACCAGTTCCCCATATGTACTAAAAATAAACCTGCATTTCTGCAATACCCACCATACTTCCTTATTCATGCGCAAAAATGAAAGCGGTAAAGGATTATAAGGTTTACCCGAAATAGCTATCGGTTCACAAATCATTCGGGCAGGTACACACGGTACGCACTAAGTGTCCGCGTGTGTCCGAGCCTTACACGGTGAGCAAATGTGATAGCTAGCACGGAAACCCGAATCCTGTTGGGTAAACGATGCCAGTTTCCGGCGCGTGTGAAAGTGCTCATACAAAATTTTGTCTGCACGCTGGCATTGTCCTAATTCACAAACGCGTTTCACATGCAAAAAAATAAAACGACACGGGTAGTTATTACGTATCAGGCGTTGTTTGCGATTAGATTCTGTTTACTAAGTAACGCGATAGTTTGCGGTGTGGGCGGTGTGGATGGGGTAGAGGCCAAGCGCTTGTGACCACATCCGTACGTCATGATATCAATTCCTCTTACATAACGCGGGTGGTTATCATCAAACCTCTTTACATGTCGACAGAATTTTATTTATTACGACGTAAAACCCGGAGGTTTATGATTTGTTACCATTACCGCGGAACCGTTGATTTTATAATAGGGCTGATATTAAATACGCATTTGACCACGACCATAATACGCTGGGTCTAAGAATGAGTCGTAAAGCCGGCCCTACGATAAGCTGACAGGTTGTTAAACATGAACTAACGAATCGATAAATGCTGTGGCCATTGTAAGTTTCATGTAATTTAATTCTTGTGGGTTCAGCGTTCAAGTGCGTTACATAGGAACTTATTTGCAGGTTACAGGAAACTTATGAATGATTCTAGTTGAATGCGAATGAGGATACTATGTAAATATACTTTATGATTTAGTCATTTACTTATTTACATGCAGGATTCTACGAATTGTTAGGAATTTTACCACATCTATTTTTGTATTAATTAGGTATGCGTATAAAACCACAATGACTAGTTTTATGCGTTTCATTTACGTGTCGTATCAAAAATTAACTCAATCGGAAAATTTATTTTAACCATATTTCATGAAAATATTGAACATCCTACTTACAAGAAATTTCGTTACGTAGTCATACTAGTTATATCCACATGAATTTGTTTCCACACAGGTTCCTAACAAAAAATTTCATACGCTATAAAAATAGCATGATGGTGAAATGTAATAAATAAATCCTAGAATAAAATTTATTTAGCCAGGCCGCATTCTTAGGCATTGTTTGCATTCATTAGATCGGAAGTAGAGCATTGTTTGAGCAAGTGTTGAAAGAAATGAGCCAGCGGGCCCTGTGCGGCTCGGCGGCGGTATGGCGGCAGCGAGCAAGAGTGGCTTATGTTTCTTATTGATCGTTGGGTGCTGTTGAACCCGCAATTGTCCAGGAACATTCACTAGGAAATGTAGTACACAAAGAGGAATAAAATCCAAAGCCGTATGATGTAAAAAGAGTCGATACTACTGACACAAACGATATACCACACACGATCACGCAGTGTAAAAAGTTTATAAACAACACAAAGAAAAGCAAAATTAAAAATCTATTAGCATAAATAACAAACCAAAAACTAATAAATTAAATTTCAAATACAAACAAACTTCTCGTATTAACTTAAATACACCTTTTAAGTAGTTAATGAGATGCTTAAGTGCCTCCCAGGGTGCTTTCATCACAAGTGAGCAAAAAGTTAAATAGTTGGAATGTTGTAAAGCGTTTTTTGCGATGCTTCGATGATAGATCGTTAGCGGAGATGACTGGTGTCTGACAAACAAACGAATTGTTTGCTTGTCTAGCACAAGTGATTTATTATGGGTTAACCGCTATAACACGTATGGAACAACACATCACAAGTACTTGAGGCTTTTAAATCAATCATTAGAACATATGACCTAGTCGCTTGGTTTTGATTGTGATTAACTTCAGCTACTCGTAAATTGGTTTTTAAATCGAATTAATTATAATTTTTTTAGGAACATCTGAAGTCGTGATTTAGAACAGATCTCCTAATCATTCAACATTAAAATAATAAGTAGTAATTAACTATTGATCCACGAATAGGTACTAAAAAAGACGTTCTTAAATGTATATTTGTCTTTACTTTACGTCTTTAAATGAAAGAGATAGCAGAAGACTAAATAAGTGACGTTTTTGTATTTGTCCATTAGTCATACATTTCGCTTTATTAGATTAGGTGCTGATGTTTACTGTTTGACAGGTCGGGTCAAGAAACTGCGATAACATTTATTCAGATTTGCTTTTTTTAACGGTCGTCTGCAAACAGACGGTTAGCCAAATATAATATTCGTTCATTAGTTCTTAACGATCCAGAAATATATTTTATTAGGTGTGTCCAGATAGGTATAGCTAGATCATTCTCATAAATTAACTATAGAAGTTTCTTCGAACTAAAATTTAATTATGATCTAGTTTATAATGAGATCCCCCGTATTGATACAGAACTGGTATTGTAACAATCATAAAACTGTTCCGCGCAAGCTTGGGTGTTTCCTCCTACAAGTAGTTACAAGAATTGCTGGCACAATTACTGTAGCAGGCAGTATCAAATTTAATCTCGCCGTTATCATGAGCATGTATTATAACAGTAACAATAAAATGAAATACTCGTAATATTGGAAGTTTTGAACCAAGACCTCGATTCTTGTATGAATTTCTGATGATGTTTGCATTCACATGAACATCTGTGACTTCAAAATATAATCTTACATCTTTATTGAGCTTTACGCTAAGCCATATTTGCACAATCGTTTACCGGCCGTGACCCAGCCGGCTTCCAGATAATCATCTCTGATCTTCGAGATGACGATGCACAAGTGCGCCATTGTTCCAACCTTTAAACCGTTATGGTTATGGGACGTTTTAAGGCCCATTTTCCTTATATTGTAGTTATGAAGTTTGCTGGTCAATTTAGCGTGCTAATTAGTCGGGTAAAGGTTTCGCGGCGGTTTCAGTGGCTTCGCGGGTCCGGTCGCCGAGACTTGGAAGTTCGACACATCTCGATGCCGGCAAGTCCGGCTACCAAGTGTAGTGCTCGTCGCACCATTCATTCGCGCGCGCGCTTTGCTCTGTGACGGGTGCGTCCAACGACTCGAACATTGTACATTCGTATTGTACGACGACGTATCGATGTTTTTTACTATCGATTAAATTTATTTCGATCGTTAATATTGAAGTGATGTGTTATTGAATTAGTGTAGTGAGATGACAAAAAGTGGATTGTGTGTTTAAATACGAGTGAATTTCAGATACTGTTTTAATTGCTTTTGGACACAGGTCAGTTCGATTAAAAATTGTATCGGTGGATGTAGTTTGTGTATTTTAATTGAATGAACCGTTTATCAATATCGGTGGCTGTAAATTATAATGATTGACTTGAATACCTAGTCTACCTACATTTACCGCACGTTTTGTGGTTTGTTAAGCTACTTAATTCGTCTTTTGAATCTTTCGGCTTGTACCGGTTTCGTGAATAATCGCTTGATTTCTGATCGTACGATAAATGACACGGTATACATATTTTTTTAGTTAATACTTTGATTTGTTCAAATTACAATTAGACAGACAGGAATGGAAAGATAAGAGGGGGGTCTTTGCCTAGCAGTAGGACAATATACCTAGGCTTTTAAGAATAATAATTGTTCAATTCAGTTTTCTTTGATTAATTCTTCTCTATAATGGGAATCTTTTGCCTTTACCCCGCTATGGAAAATTTACAGTCTAGTATATTATTCATTAATTTTCTCAAGCAGTTTAGTTATACATTAGTGTTAAGGTATATTATTAATAGGTCCATTAGTAGTAGGAAAATTGTAAGAAGGTAAATCTCATAGGAAAAAATCCCACGTTGATTTGAAAAACATTATTATTTTCCTAGGTAACCTTTAATAGGTAATATTATAAGATGTAGGTAGATATTTCAAGTTAGAGTAAAAATCTATGTTTTAGTAAAACTTTAGTACGGTAACGGAGTAGTAGTAGTAGGAGTAGGTGTCTATGTGCTTAATCTTAGTACGAACAAAGTGAGCTACGAGAATAATGGTGACAGCAAATAGTCCGCTGACCTTTGGTGACCTTTTATCACGTAACAAACATGGATAGATCCTTATGTAAACCTATGTTCTGCAAAGAAAAAAATAATTTGATTTTATTAGCTCAAAATTGATTAGGGAACTAAGTGATTTATCGTAGCTGGAAAGTGGAACCTAGGCATTCAGAGTATACTGGA
The DNA here is from genome assembly GCA_941860345.1 of Chrysodeixis includens. Taxonomy (NCBI): domain Eukaryota; kingdom Metazoa; phylum Arthropoda; class Insecta; order Lepidoptera; family Noctuidae; genus Chrysodeixis; species Chrysodeixis includens. Next base: position 6,026,984 of record OW796093.1, on the reverse strand, counting down.
GGTAGATGAATACTTTTAGAAATTAATTAGTTTGTAGTATCTAAATCATCATACCTACCTTACTTTTTCCAAAAATCATTTTCCTAATTAATCAAACCTGTGGAACCACTGAATATTTCATTTAACCTTAAACGTATTTTTGCAAAAATTTCACTCACTAGTCTGTTAAATTTTCGGGATCCATTTCGCAAAACATTCAGGTCATTGGCTTCTGGGATGAAATTACTTCCATATCGGACAACTGGCAGTGTTTGACGTGAAACTTTGCCAAACAATCACACACTACCTACAAACAAGTAGAACATAATAATATTATCATTGCTCGTACTAATATTTTTTATTACCAAGTATTGTATTTCTCTGAATCTGGTAAACATATTAAACTCCAATTTCTTTAACGACATAAACATCATGTAAATCACAGAGAACATTTGAAACAAAAAGACTAAATAAATCAGTCTTGATCGCGAGTACAGCTGTAAAAATGATGCGATAAAATGTCTCCCCTACCGACTGTGTGCGCAGGCGCCACTCACAGACCGCCTTGAACTGTCACGAGTATTTAAGAGTGGCAGATTTAATAACAGGCCCCGGACACACTAGCACCTTCTTGTTTTATATTTTAACAAAAGAACATCAATCTTCTTTATTTTATTCTATCATTTAGGGAAAATACCTGTTTTGGGTTACTGCCCCAAATTATTGAGCGCAGGGTACCTAAATACAATTATGCATCATAACTTGACTGCTATGATATATACTTATTCCTTCATCCTAATTGATATCTCATTACACATTTTTTCACATCAAAAATCGGCAACGTAAAAAAACATCAAGAACCTTATACTCCTATTTCCCTTTCTGGGCCTACTTGAGTCGTAGTCATTCCTCTCATCAAATATTTGGTTATCTACAGTTTCTCTTACTTTCCGTTAGTAAATGTTTGTAACGCCAGACTTCGCGTAGACTTGAAAGCATTACCTAATTGCCTAGTAAAAGTGTCTAGTCCATTGTTTAAAGATGTTCTCGTGGAACATAAAACGCATAAAGTTCATAACCGAAGGCCTCAGACATGTCTTCCGTATATTGTTACTAAAACTGAACTTCCTAATTGTTTTTTACATATATTTTGAAGTACAATAAAAACTTGGGTCATCAGAAGCAAAAACCCCGAATATTTTAACAGACAAAGCTTTTATTCATGACGAATAAAAACTGAATTCGCATTTTGCGCATGCATTTTATGGAAGCATTCTTCAATTTCCCGACTTCATACTAAAGTGTGAGTCACTGATTGCTGTCCAGAAAGTTTCAAATTCCCATAAAATGGAAATATATGAAAGTTTTGTACAGCGATCAATCATATCCTTGAAGTAAACGCATTTATGTGGATCGTGATGACCCAAAATGCACCAAATTTGTTTTTGAAAATTACTCCGTAAGCACTGACAATTGGAACAGTGAACCATCAAATGGGAACGTATAACTTAAATAATGAAGTAGCCTAAACTATACCCAGGATATAGCATATTCTAAAACAGCCCTATTTTCCTTATATCTAAAATCTATCGTTCAAATTTTCCTCTAAAGAGGTGACGAACATATAAACTTTTTTCTAAAATTTAAAGCTTTAAAAAAAATTCTTGCATGAGTTTATAAAATGCCAGTATTAATACAATGTCTGTGCACGTGTGCGCCGAGCTTCGGGTGCTAAGAAGAAATAACATATGTATTACATATTCATAATTGCCAAAACCAGACGCCAAGTGGGACACGCTGATTAATGCCATCGTTTTACGATATTTTTTGTACTGGTCGTAGCTAGGGAATACAGGTCACTGCACTGAAATCAATTCGCTATTATTTTATTATATCAATCACACTTCTTCATCATACCTATTATATTTTATGGTCCCGAGTATTTTAACCGTAATAGAAAGAGGAAACATTCAGGCCATCTAAGGCCACATGATATATGGAAGTCTTGTAAACTTAACGTATTCTATTCATACTTCTGAGAGTTTGTCCGTGAGTACATTTTCCTCATTTTTCATGGCAGTTAAAATAGAATTTAAATCACCTCAATTACCATTACCTCTGAAAGTTTAAGTATGAGTCAGCCTTAAAAGTTGGTCTTACTCAACGTATTGGTCATACAATCTCGTTGTCAGTTGCGTTTTTGCTGAACGCAATTAGAGGTCCATGGACGTTTCTGCGAACCTTGCCAACAACAATACATCGAGCCGAATAATCTTTATTCCGAGAATCCGTTCAGCCGACCTAGCACCTACTATGTACTAAAATAGATCAATTACTTTATGAATTATGTGTTTTCAAGCGTATTAATGAGTCATTAGTCTTCGTAAATAGAGTGATTCCTACAATAATATGAATGAATTATTAAATTATGTCTCATAATTCTAAACAGATAATATTTCATGAATGATATGACAGCGTGAATGGCGCCTATCTAAAACCGTATCGTTAAAGGATATCGTCAGGATGACGTCAAACTGCAAATAGGAATACTACATCCCTACTTTGTTAATGGCCAAAGCGCAATTGGCTTAATGTTGGAAAGCTAGATGTGGAGATGTTATCGCTAAATAAGCTAGTTGTCAATTCCTGAGAGCCGGTGGTGAGATCACATCGTGTCGGTGTCACGTCGCCGGCACAATTGTCACGTCCGCCAAGAAATCCTATTCTACCCACGATATAATCACAATACACAATATGGGACAATCTTCGTGTCGTTGAGGAAACAAAATCGACTAGGCATTATCATTTGACACACTTTTAACACAATTTATCATACCACAATGCCGCATAAACTGGGTGCGAAAAGTCGTTTCGCAGAATAATTTGTTAAACTTATCGATTATTAAAGGATTTTTGAAGGTGCGCAATTATGAATATGGTTTGAGCATTAAAGTATACATAATTGATATTGTGTCATAAATTATGTGCCACACCTGAGGAGAAAATTACGATTTCGGGTTGCAATAAAGCTCGTAAAATGTGTACGCGTCATCATGCAAGTGGAGACGGTAAAAAAGATTACCGTTTAATAATTCCATGACTGTACATGCTATCATCCTGTGTGTTGCGTACAGCTGTCGAATCAAACAAAACATGCATACATAACTCTAAGCATGTGTTTAGTGTTATTGAGTTAGCTCGAGAAGACATCCGCGGCATCTGCGGACTTGACCCTGAACTTCAGCAAGGTCGCGTCGATTCCTCGATACATCGGAATCATGTCAATCACAAGCAAACACTTTATCTCTTTTATCGTTCCAACGAACTTGTGTTTGAAAAACTTCTTTGTTTTTGACTAAAAGTAAACGGATGCTTGGTAACAGTCGAGCAATTGTCTGGATTCATTGTTGGGTATTGTAGGTCGCTTATGTTAGCACTGCCTGCACTATGCGGCCTATCTGCGCGTTTAATTAACTATTTTATAAAGCAAGCCTGCAATCCAAATTATCTTCAATTCTTCGCCTATTTGTTATTAAAGACAAATAATATAAAAAGTGTCACACATTCATAATTTTCCTTGTTTGACTGACCTTTAATTTTATATGACAACTATTTATTCATATTTATTGTTATTGCATACACAATAATAATAGAGGTTATATCATATTGCAAGGTTAAGGTCAGCTGAGTCAATTTTGACACAAATTTTGCGTTATTTAATAATGAAGTGCAAATACGCTTTTACGTTAGGTTTATTCTACACATTTTCAGTTATTGTTATTCAAGAATGAATCTATTTATTATGACGTTTTCGTGTTAAGTATATAAAGTTTTTTAAGTTTATCGTAAGCTATTACTTTGGGACGTATCTTGACCCTGACTCTATACAACTGCAATGCTCCTTTTTAGTTACTTTGCTCTTTTGTTTATGCACAATTTTCCTGCTACGGTACCATAATTTACTCCTAAAACGTCTGCATAAACTACAGACAAGAATGGATAGCGAAACTGAACTGTAATACCTTCTATTGCATTCATGGCCTAGTACACCTAGTGCTGGCACTTAAACCAAAATGGAAGTGAAACTTGCAGTGTAAGTGTAGTCTAGGTTTACAGTTCTTATTTCCTGTTGGTAATAATACTAACCTATAAATGTCCCACTGTTGGGCACAGGCCTCCTCCCGTATAGAGAAACGGTCCCGGTTTGAGCATTGATCTCCACTCTAGCTCGCTGCGAATTGGCGATTTCGGATTCCAATATTTGGAAGCTTCCTCTCGATATTTTCCTTTTGTCAGTGGTGTCTTAGATAATAAAATTTGGAAAGTTCATATTACTTTAAAAAATATACATTGTTACTTGTCTGTGCTGGGGATCGAACCTGCACCTCGTGCATACAAACCCATACATAGAACCGCAAGGCCACCACGGCATTTCCTGTTGGTGGTCAATAAATTTTATTAGGTGCTAATTATAAGGTACCAACATAACGGGTGGTTTAATAACACTGTTATACTGTCGTTAACCCAATTGCTCACAATACTTTTCAATTAATTATATTGGCGAATTCAATTTCCTTTCTGCACACCCTATTTGGAATTAACACTGGCTGGCTTTCTCCAGCGTTGCCGGCTTATCAGATTCCAATGTATATTTTAAAGAATTAACTTTTACTTTGCTTGTTTGAATTTTACATAAGGTATGTGACTAACAATAGGTAGTACGGACTAAAGTATTGAATAACTTAAGCGTCAAAACACAAGTTATGAAAAATGCCCTTACATTTCTCACGGTACTTCAGTACTATTGAATAGGGACCAACAATGTTGAGTTAGTTATGGACGAAACAAAACAGAACTACATACTTACATACGATTTGTTCCGGCGGCCTCGCATCCGACGCACCTCGCTCCACATGTAAGTGGGCTAATTTGTAACATACGACAGATTTATGAGTGTTAAGGTATACGTAACTGAGAACAAGCGTCAAGCAAGGGGAAAGCAGTTAATGGGTGAGACTGGGCTCGCATTGCCTCGCATACCTGTGCTTCGTTTAGTTTACCGATAGACGTAATTTGGATGAGGTTGAGCGAGTAGCTGGCGGTGTGGAGCGAGTGGTCAAGTATGGGTTGTGAATATACTTTAAGCTCCACTTGACCGGCAAGTATAATTACGATACTACCGTTTTCATGGTACAAATTGGGGAAATTTTGCAATATTTTTTTTATATTATTTCCTTATTGTTCTAGTTATCAATAGTAAGTGCAATAGAATTTATTTATTTCGTTTTGTTGAAGGATTTCTGCTCGATCAGAACAAAATGACACGTTTTACAGTAATTGTTAAGAAATAGCAATTAACATTTACAATGCCCAATTAGGCTGTAACAATAAAACTTGGCATTGACCAAAATAATGACTGATAATACCTGTAATTATTTTATCAACATGCAATATTTTAATCACCTTTCACAGATATAAAATAATAAGGCAAACGTTTGTGTTTCCCACGAATAGAAAAGTCATTACTCAAAATATTTTATGTACGTAATAATCACAAACTTCCTAAAACATATTGTTAAGATCTATGTAAGAATTTGGTCTAGCCTCAAGATTCCTTAGCTTACGAAATATGAAAAATAAACAAACAGACCAGAATTAAACAAGCCGTGACTAAAAATAGGAATTAGGTTAACTTATTAGGGTAAGCACTCTTCTCGAATTCTAGCCTTGTAACAATGTTCTGTATATTTCACACGCCGAGTGACGAAAGCCGGTAGCACAATGCTAGTCTAAATATAGCGGCTTAACTTGGGGCTGTAGAGGCTTCCACATATCCAAGGGCGAGAAACACTTTAGTACTTTAGATAGTGTTTAAAGTCACAAGCAACAAAATCTAGAGGTAAAGCGTTATAAGTATTGTTTTTGATTAGGATAGATCAATTGTACCCACCTTTCTGTTAATAAATTGTAGTTTCTATGTATTTTGATTCCCGGGAGAGCTTCAAGGGAAGAAACCCAGTCCTTTTCCAAAGTTGAATGGGGACACAGGTTCAACAAGCAGAGGCCTTGTTGAGAACTTTAAAATGTGATGACACAGAAGTACTCGTACCTACTTAGAATTGAACTTTGTTATAATAGCCAGCTGAACAAGCTTTACATACCCAGATAATGGACTCAATTATTGACAACAAAACTTGTTTGAATAAACTTACTCTGAGACTCTCAAAAATCGATAAAAAATCGAGTAACCGCTAATCGATGATGGCCAATATTTGGCCAGTTATGCTGTCAGCTTCCAAACGTGTTTGAACTGGGACAAGTCAGAAGCCGTGACAGGTGGTTCACCCACAGATTACGACATGTCGCGTGCCCGCGCGTGACTCGCCGCGCGTCGTGACAACACTAAATTGTTATCTACGCACTTTTAGGAGCCCCTGTTTAGACCATTTATCATGATTTATGGGAAACCTAGTCTTGTTTTATGACTTGCGTCCTGTTGAAGTGATTTTATTGACGACGAATCCTGATTTAATAAATGTCGCGTCGATGTTAAAGATAGCGCAGGTTTCGAACAAGTTTTGTCGTTACATAACACTAATATGCAAAAAATATTGCATACGCATTTAGCTATCTTTATTACGACTTTGACAAGGTCGAAAGGTGAACTTGAAAAACTAGTACAGCAAGAAATATAAATAAACAAAAGAAGTCAGAATTCCTACTTAAAAAAACTCGTCTTTACCTTTTGGGAGCATCTTTATTAATTTTACATTTATTGCTTACTCTCACTCATTGAAACAAGATATGCATTAAATGGTTGATCGGAAGGTGCGGATTGTTGCGTATAATGCCTTATACACAGATAAGGTGCGTTCCAGTTGTCCAGGGGACCACCACCACTTAAAGTAAAATTATTGCAGTTGTGGAAGCGAGACAGCGCACTACAAGACGAAGAGCGGCATCTCTCTTCCACAAATTCAATAATATTACTTTTAAAGCTGGCAGTACTTCGTAGGCCCTCCGGACGAGACCTCGACACACATGCGCTTGCGCCGGTGTTGCCAGAATGCACCTTATTTTGGCACCGTGATAATTCGAATGTGATAATTAAGTTTGAGTACCGAAGTACAAAATAAGACCTGTTCAGAACCCGGTTTGTTGACGTCTAGGTGCGATAATGATGATTATTTTAATGAAAAAGGTCGACAGTGGTTACCAACATGCAAAAGTAGTTTAATTTCGCTCCATATTACGTTTTATGCCCACTGTAACGCACTGACAATTCTTTTTTTGTCTGTTTGTCGTATCATCCCTTCTCAAGAGCTTATTGATACCTACTCATTATTAGCCCACCCACAAACTCTTTGATCAGAATCAGTCAGAGTTGCTTTAAAAGCTCATGTTTCAGTACTTAAGTGGGTAATCAAATATTTTATTTGATATTCCACAGTGAAATGGCAACTCGGTCATTGGTGCGGTTAGTACGCGATGACCTAACGCCGTGTAACGGGATGCACTTGACTTTCAATGTTTATTTGCTTTTAAAATCCACCGGCGACCACAAAACTAATGAGCTATCTGCATACCGTCGTGCACTGTTCAAATAACTGTAAATATATTATCTTACTAATATTATATTAACGCAAAAGTTTGTAAGTATGGATATATGCTTGTTATTCTTTCACGCTTGTGATGAAATTTGGTTTAGAGTTAGTTGTCTCCTGGATTAACACATGGGCTTTATAACCGACAGCGTCAGACGTGTGTAATGTTTTTGCAGCTATAACCGACTTTTGAACGGGCGAAGTCGTCGGCAACAGGTAGTGTTACATAAAAATGAAAATTTATTTGACTAACTGAGTAGGTAACTTGGGTTACTTTTCTTTTAGAAAAAATCATTATTCTAAAAAATAAACTAATTAACATTTTGTTTTTATTTCTACGCGGACGAAGTCGGGAGCACGGCAAGACTACTATAAAATTGCAAGAGGGTTTTATGATGAACCTCTTTGTACGTTGAACTTCACAATTGCTATGGCTATCAGAAACATGACAACAGATTCTGGAAATAGATAGTAGTTAGTAGTACGGACATATTTAGACATAAGGCCATCGTTAATTCTAGCCAGACATAATCGACATTGATCATCAATCATTTTATTTATCTCAAACTGTATATTAATATTGCCTTGACAGTTATAATACCAATAAAAAACTAGCCAAGTGCGAGTTGGACTCGCGCACTAAGGGTTCTGTATTATCATACATAGCGAAAATTGAAAACGTCTACTTATTACCGTTTTTATATTGAGCAAAAAATACGAAAAAACACGTTTATTCTTTTTAGACCTTCCTTAACATATTTTTTGATGTTTAGTATTTATTGTTATAACGGAAATACATCATTTGTGAAAATTTCAACTTTCTTGCTATTACAGTTTATGAGATACAGCCTGGAGACAGACAGACAGCGGAGGCTTAGTAATAGGGTTCCGTTTTACCCTTTAAGCACAGAACCCAAAAATAGGAATATAACTGTTCTAGAATGTTCTAGATTATTTAAAGCAATCCCACACTAAGCGTAGGTGTGATTTAGGATAATGGATCAGTGGGTATCATCCTTATCAAGCTTTTATCCACCTGTGTGCCAGTTTAGTTATAGGTATACTGTGGTCGTGGGTGCTAGAATATTCTGTTATATAAATTGACTAAGTGCAAGCATAGGTGTATACCAATAAGTAAATGTTTTGTGTCTTTGCAAGAGGCTCTTCCCAGACAACGAATAAGGTATTATCACTGTGCTGCATTATTACTTGCAGGTTTGCCCCTAGGAACATATGCAATTACCTTTAATTTTTACTTAATGCTAATAGTTTAATAAAAATTGATAAGCTAGTTGGATAGGTTGATAGGATTAACTTAAATAAGGACACAATAGTGATTTGTTAAAACGATCTTTAAATTGAAATATTGATATATGTGATCGGAACTCGCTTCTCCACCGACAACAATCTCAAAAATAGTATCCCTACTAATACAAATATACTATAATAATACTTCATAGATATCAGTCTTAAAACTTAAAATACTTGTGACCTACATTCGGATGTAAGTCTATAAAAGAAGTTAGTATGACTGGTTACCAGCCTCTTTGGTAGTGAAGGGCAAAGGTCTCACCTTGTAACGCGTTGATCAAGTTTGCACGTGCTTAAGCCGTAGCACGGTGGATTAAAATAATTTCTCTCAATATAACAGGATTTAGGGACAAGCACACACGAAAATAAACCTTAACATCCCAGTAATAAGAACGGTTTTGTGTTTGAGATGTCGTCAATTGTTTGTACCTGTTCCGTAATAAAACTCGTGGTAGCTATTAATGCAACATTTTGATACACAATTGGTTTTTTGTAAGGATGTCGCTTCAAAATATGTGGGCGTTAGTATTCTACAGATAATGTATTGGTCGATCCGTGTTGGTATTGTTAAGTAGAAACTTATGTTATGTTGATACCATTTTAAGCAATTTGTAACGGTATGTGACAAAAAATAATGCAGCTTTAGAAAGAAAGGCTAATCAAAATCTGTTTTATTTAAAACATATTGTAATTTTAAAAATCTAGTCTTTTCTAGTTTCTAAAAAGGATGGAAGGAGGAGGAGAAAAGTTTTTTGAAAATCACTGGCACTGTTGTTATTGGAAAACATATTAAAAAAAAGTAAAGCTTCTATTTTTTATTTATTAAATATCTGTAATAATTTTATAATTATTCTCTCTCTGAACCTTCCACCCTCAAACTAAAATGTATTTAATACTATAATTTATTTGTATAAAGTACCATTATAATATCATACCACCTAACAATAACACTGATTTCTCCAATAAAAATAATCACAAAAACATAACATTTTGTAAAAGTACCATAGGGAAAATAAAGTACCTATTTATTGTAGCGAAACAAAAGAGAATCCATTTATAAGTACTAATAATAATTCTTTATCACGATCACGAAGCCAGTTTGCATAAATTATGTATTTATTATTTTCTGGAAGAATACAATCAAGTAAAACAATTGAACACCTTTCCCATTTTATTGATTGTCTTTTGTTTGCATCGAAGTCACCTGTTTCTATTTCTAAAAATATTGAAACTGTCGTGTCTGTTAATAAATTAAATCATACTTTATGTTATTTAAGGCAGAGATTAATTTTATTTGATCATTTTCTCCTATATTTTTATAATAACTTTCGTGAGAATTATTCATATTTAAGAGATATATAACGGTTTACTCACGCGTATTTATCGGGATAGCCCGACTAGTTTCGGACCCAACCGGAGTCCTTAATCATGAGCTGACGCGGCGGCGGGGTCGCGAGTCGAACTGATGTCGGCTGCCGCGCATCTCGCTGCGTAGCGTCCTGTGGCCTGAGCTACATTGGGGAAACCCGGCGTAATGTTGCGACCAGGCTTGGTGAACACATACGGCATATGAAGAGCATGGACACCGATAAGTCGGCAGTGGCAGAACATGTCTGTAATGCGGGGACGGCTCATTACATACGATTCGATCAAGCCTCCGTACTAGCGAGGGAGAAATATTTCGTGCCGCGAAAAGTACGTGAGGCTATAGAAATCAGCCGTCACCCGAATTTTAACAGGGATGGTGGTTGGACACTGCCACAATCGTGGAAACCAGCACTGCGTATGACGACATGTCCATCGAAGCCGAGTCTGGAGTGCGACGCAGTCAGCACGGTATGCACCCACTCAACCAGCACGGGAGCGCGAACGATGACGATGCTGCCGGCGGATCCCCCACTCGCGCCACCCGCGACGCCAGCGCCTCCCTCGGCGCGAGCGCGACGCTACGCAGCGAGATGCGCGGCAGCCGACATCAGTTCGACTCGCGACCCCGCCGCCGCGTCAGCTCATGATTAAGGACTCCGGTTGGGTCCGAAACTAGTCGGGCTATCCCGATAAATACGCGTGAGTAAACCGTTATATATCTCTTAAATATTTTCTCCTATGTATAGCACCTTCAGTCATGTATCATTAGTCACTGGTAACATAGTGTCTCATTGACCAGAATATATTAAACATTGGTCTTCCGCAGACCACAAACTATACTGAGCAGTCGGTTTCACTTCATACGACACCCATGGGAAATGATGGGACGACACATCGTAGTCGTGACCACATAGTATGTATACCTAGTATAGAGTATCTAGTATGTGTAAAGTACCTAGTAAAAGTATTTACTACCTAGTATGTCGGTGTCAGTTTGTGCTAGGCGACCACCATGACTGCGTGCAAGTAATTAATTACTGTCTTTGTGTTGTAAACAGATTACACACCTATATCTTTGTAACTTTCAAACTACATTCGTAATATCAACAGCATTTTCCATATATTAACAAAAAGATGTGCTGTGATGAGGGCTCGTTGGTAAGCTACTTAGTATTCAAAATCAAGGAGTCGGTTCTGACATATTATAACTATACAATTTCCATAAGGTGTTAGTAATTGATTACATTAATGACTTTATTTCGGAAAGCATTTTAACGAAGCATAAAATATACATCAACTTCTAAAAAATGATTACGGCTGGGTTAGCCTGGCCTTGACTACAGGATCCCTAGTCTAGCTAGATTGCTTTATTAACCTACATAAACATCGGACCAAGGTTTTGGTTACCCAGCCAGGAGACAGTTGAATATAAATAGGAAATATCTTGATATTATGTATTTATTCATTACTTTCTCTCCGAATAATATCTTTTCGATGACCTTTCTTGGTATAGATACTTCCTAAATAAAGTCTGTGCGAAGGTCTTTGCTGAGACAAAATGAGAAACTTTACTGATTATAGGTACAACTTTGAAAGGATTCAGACATTTTTGCGATGGAGAATTCACAACTGTAAACATGCCTTAGATAAATAAAACGTGACTTCAACGTTATCCAGGCTTTATGGACCAATAACACTGACTCGGAACAAATATTTCCCTAACAAATATTTAAACCTTAGTACAAAATACGAAGGCTGAGCTTATAGCTTCGGCATCGGGTCGTATTGTTTATCGGGGCCGTATATGACGGTACTAGTTCCCTTTGGAATTCAGCTATCGCGGAACATGATGTATATTACTACAGGGTGAACAGCTTCGCCCATTTCCGAGGCCTCGAACATCTCTCGCGTGGGCGTTCCCGATACATTTATTGCTGCACAAATATTTTTGCACAATAGGTCAGATTATACGATCTCTCTTACCGAAGTGAAATCTAATTGTAGAGCGATAAACGGGGACCAATTAGTGTTGCAAAATCGTACTGAGCACGACTGTGATTGTAAGCCATAAGCTGTAGGCTGTAATACATTTGTCACGTCCGCAGTCGAACCACATGCGCTATAAGCTGTTGTTATTAAACAAGCCTCTTAGCGGTAAACAATTGTCAAAATTTTTACTTGACTTCTATTACAACTAAAGCTATGATAAAAAAAATGTTTTATTGGGAGATATCGTAAACCGTTTTCTTTTACGGAAATAAACTAAATTTAGATTATATTGACACTTGCTCTAAAATTATCATCTTGAACTACTTGCAACTGATACATCTTTTGCAATTCGATTTAAGAGAAGCTCAGTAGAAGCATATACAACGTTGATAAAAGCGAGAGGCATTAAATGAAACCACATATTCTGTATATCATTATAAGGCTACACAACAAAAATCAAATCAATGTAAGCAATAGTTTAGTCACAGGATATTTTTTTAGTTTTTTTTTAGTTTGAACATGCTGTATCTTCCTGATTAGGTGACTAAGTTTTATAGGCATAGTTATCTAGTTGGCTCTGGTTGGGTCCGAAACTAGTCGGGCTATCCCGATAAATACGCGTGAGTAAACCGTTATAACGTTTTAAGTATGAATCATCCTCACGAAAGTTATTATAAAAATATTGCTTACATTGATTTGATTTTTGTTGTGTAGCCTTATAATGATATACAGAATATGTGGTTTCATTTAATGCCTCTCGCTTTTATCAACGTTGTATATTTTATCTTCATATAATATTCAATCTACGAAAGCATTTAACTTTGACGAACCCTAGACATTTACGCTCGGTAGTAGGTCCACAAAACCATGGAGTGATAATGAATTTTAGCACTCTCGTAAGGCAAACTTACGTCATCCATTATGTACCACAAACAAAGAAATAGGTTAGACTCGACGCGACCTAGATTAGGTTTACTGTGTTACTATTTACAAGTACAGGACAAGAAAACACGCTAGACTTATGTACCACTAGCTTTTGCTCGCGACTTTGCCCTCATAAATATCGGTTAAAGCTGCAAAAACATTATACTTAAAGTAGCCTATGTGTTAACTTATTCCAAACTTATTTTCGTCACAATTGCTTTTGACTGAACGAATATTAAAAAGTCATCCATCCATTGATCCATATACTTAAAATTTTTCGCTTTTTATGATTAGTAGGATAGCAACTAGCAAGTTTGCATCTTTTCGAGATTCTAGTTAATTTAGGGAATTCTAATAATATCTCGTTTGGGACGAGTTACAAGTGGTATCCCTGAAAATAACTTTTCACCGTTGCGTAATAAATTGGGAGAACTTGTGAAACTGGTGTTCTTTGGCGTAAACGGCTTCTTTCGGTATATGTTAAAAACTTTTTCTTGCATTTTACTCAGATAATGTACACCATAGAATCATTAGTAGACTATTTCGGATATGATTCTCAGGCTAGGAATTCCTATTTCGCTCCATGTCAATATGAACTGGTAACAGAAATTCAATCATCTTAATTTGATTGCAGGTTATTGGCTACCTAGGTACGAATATTGGTACAGACTCTCGCATGGTCGTAATTATAAGAAATAGCTCTATTCGTTAGCGTGACTTTAAAACTTGAACAGTGGACTTCCTCTGGCGGTTGTCAATTTGCTGAGTAATTGAAGTAACGCAGTAACATAATTGAGACAATTTTCTCATTCTATTTCTGTACTACCTAAGCCAATTTCATTCCTGCCCGCTTCAAGCAATTTACTAATTCTGACAGCTTTGTGCATTTGTGCTCTCATTGCTGTGTGCCGACTTATTCTTTGGACCTCTTTCAAATTATGATGTTGTTAGTCAATTGTTCATTTTATAGTTAAGTCCACGGAGTATACGTGGTTGAGTCCTTGAGCCTTTTATGAAGATTGGGCTACATACAGTTAATAAACGTTTTTCTTTTCTGTTAGAAATGATTTTAAAGTTATTTAAAGTGTACAAGGAAAGTAAGACAAAAAAAACTATATCCAACTAAAACATTTTTGAGAAAGGCTTCCAAGATTCGTCACGCACAAGCATTTTAGCAACTGTCTGACGAGACATTTCTTTGCGAACTTGGCACACAATATTTTAACGTCAATCACAATGTTATACAGTTTATAATGAAATGTCTGTAGTTATTTTTTTCTGTTGTGTTGTCACGACGAACGGTTCGTGGGAGGCGGCGTTTGTTCCTGGGACATGAGGAGCCACACAAAAGATACAAAATATCTGTTGTAAGACATGTGACCATAACATAATACAGGATTGCTTCCTTGACAAGCGTAGGGATGGCAGGAATCCTTTAGCAGACACTTTACTGACACTAAGCAATCTGTACAATTGTGAATTTTACTATAAAACGGGGCTACCCAAAAATAACATCCCAAATTTCTAGTCTCCTATCTTTTAGTTCATATAATTCCAACATCATCGGTCCCATTAGTGATTCCTTTAGAGAATTTTGTCCGCAGTAATTTCCCCTTTAGAATCCATTTGGCTTCACATATAGGAGAGCAAGCCTGTCACAATCCATCGTGCCAAATTTAACCCCTTAAATGGGCTCGAACTAACGAGGATGACCGAACAGGAAAACTAAATTACACTTTGCTCGTTCGTGCAACTACAGGTATGAAATGAGTTAAAAATAGGACTTTTGTAGGTCCTAGAAATGACGGATCAATATACGTAAGAGATCATTAACTATATCTACGAGTAAATGGTGCGGTAAAGCTTCTTTTGGTAGGCAATTAATTATAAATTATTAATTATATTATTATCACAGCAATTTAGAATCGAATATACGGTGCGCTGAAGTTGGCTGTTTTTTTATTTTATTGTGATTAATTATTATAATAATCACTGCAATTTGGAATGGCCATTCATGTAATATTCCATAAAATTTGAATCATATAATGTCAAGCCAATTGTTATGCAAACTTAGACGTATTGACTATAATGTTAGCCTCCACACCTCTTGCCGGTAATTAAAAGCTACGCTTAGCTTGGCACGTAGTCGTTTGTATGTGACAATGAATCTATATTGTTGCATCAAAATGTTGTTTTGTGTAACCTAGATTCTCTTGTCGGAATAGCAATTAAAACTGAAGGTTTAAAATTATTGAATCATAAATGATCAATTAGTTACATCGTTAATCTTGAAGTCAGTGATGCTGTCATAGTTTTCGTTATACACCGTTTCAAATAGATACAGGCACGACACCACTTTCAATTATTTAAATCAGAATCAATTCGTGTGACATAATATTAACCATGGTTGCAAAAATATAACTTCAGCCATCTTTCTTTGCGGTTACAACTCGGTGGATCGGGTAGGTCTTATGAGCACCTATTGGGTGTATTCCTCATGCTTTTGCGAATCTCTCTATATAAAATGAAATGGTTTATTATACAAATAGGATAAATCTTATCTCTTTAACGTGTATTTTTTTTAATATAAGATCACTGGAATCGACATTTTCACACTGGCTACCAGGGAGTTTGTTTCGACGTTTCGTCTCAGGAGACGAAGCGTCAAACTCCGGGGTTATCTTCCTCTTCTTCAGTCTAGAATGTATTATGATTTTTATTGCTGAGCAGTTGGCAGCCCTGGTCTCGCCAGGGTGGGTGCACAATGGCGGGCGTCGGGCTCGGGACCCAGTGGCTGCGCCGGTGACCTATGAGCTCAGGAGTCTTGCCTTTTAAGGACCGGCGCCGGCCTCAGCCGTGTCGCAACGCGTGCGCAACTCGATGCATGCTTTGTACCTGTTCAACATGTCACATTGAGGTCACCAATTGATTCTGGAAGCCCAAGAAGGCATGTTCTTCGTTGTAATCGTTTGATGTTAAACAGTGTCCAATCTTCGCTCTTGAATTCTTGTTTTGGTATAGGTAGATATTCTTACGGGTGGATTCTAAGATTTATTATGTTAAGTCTATAAAAACTCAATAATGTAGTTGACTGTATTTTGTTCATATTTTATTATTGTCATATTCAACAATCCATTAATAAAATACGTACATAACATGTACAATTTAACATACACGTTCATTCATATTATCTTTTCTTAGAATCGCCAACATTGTATCAGCCGTCCATAATGCAATTTCATGGTTAAACTTCAACCTCTAAAGATATCGGCATAAAGCACGCACACAGGATTCCATGTTATTTAGGATCGGTTACTGTGTCGTTAAATAAGTGCACGTACTGTCCGAACACCTCTTTGATATTTCAAGGCCTATCGGAAAGCGATAAACTCATTGACACGCTGATCGTGTAAGATCGGAAGCGGCTGCGCGTGCGATCACAATAGCAACTACATACGTAAAAGCTTTGTGTTATTAATTATTAATAAAACGGTCTCATTGCGAATTTGCACCGATACCATTTTCGTATTTTATTCACTGTCGATTGGGATATTTTACGAGCGATTAATGTTTTGAATAATTTATGTGTTTGTCCTATGGTGTATCTTGGTACGCAAACGTACCTGTTTAGTAGATAAACTGAGTAGGTTATTTTACCAACCCTCCTAGGAAAAAATAAACAAATCTAATGTGCAAATTTTGAAGCCTTTACGTTCAATACATAAAATTTTGTAGAGTACCCAAAATCAAAATTTGCAAAATTTCTTGGTAATAAGTAATGGAACGATTTCTATCTTTACAGTTGGAGAACGTCCAATGCTGTTTGGACTTCCTTCACGCCCAAAAAGTCCAAGGATTAGAACAAGTAACTGCTGTTGACATCCGTGATGCGAAGTTAAAAGCAGTATTAGCACTATTTTTCGCGCTAAGTAGACATAAACAAGCCACTAAACAACGGACAACGCCATCTAGTGGGAATGCGACGAACGTCGGAAAGAACTCTAGCGAAGATGTTTCACTAAGTGCGGTGCAGCGCATAACAGGTGGCAGCAGTTGCGATGAAATATTAACAGCGTGTACAAATAACGTCGATATGACGACGTTAACAGCAAATAGGTAAGTATTTATTATGTAACAGAAACAATACTAAAACAAGAAATATCTACATTTATGACTAAACTTATGTAACTAAAAAAATTACATTATTATTTACAAAGCGTCGAAAAAAATATCCTCATCTCCGTCAATGGCGGGAAACGTGCCCAGGAGACTGGCCGCATTACCACGCTGAATGGCAATACCAATTCTTTGCGCGAAATACAGTCCAGCCCTCTGATCACGGGTGGAGTCGACCAAGCGCTTAGCGAGTTCCTTATACAGAGCTCGTGCACCCGGTCCCCATGGCCCAAGCGTTTCAACCCCAAAGGGCTCAAAAATATAATTGCCCGTAAGGTTATTATATTTTCGTCGCTTTAGGGTTTCCGCAGCTCCAGCAGCAGCGCCGGGCGCGACCGCCGAACTTAGAACATGGGACGGCGCAAGGGTGTCGACGCACGTTGCGTCCCACACCAAAGGCCGGCCCAATTTCCAGGGAAGTAAAGACATCCCGTCAGGTCTCTTACCATCGCTGCGCACCAAACCCTTCGGTTCTAGAACAGCAACTATTTATGCAGCAAAATTTTGTGAAATGTAGTGACGTACAGCGCCATCTGTTACTCTCCTTAAAAGCTACTTTGTTACGTCAATGTTCTAGCGTATCAGCCACTTGCCACTAGATGGCCCTGACACAGAAGCTCTGACAAACTTACTGTGTATGTACTACTATTACCTATCTGCTTGAAATACTCTTACGAGTAAGAAAGTTTCAGGTTTTTACGGAAATCGATAGCAAATAAATGGTCTTCCCCGGAAGGTACCTATATAATTATTGTATCAGGAGCGATAATTTTTTTTGACAATCTTTAATCAATCTTTTTTGATAATATTGGCCGATTTAAAACCTAATGTCTCATATTTATAGATACATGTTTATCTAAAGACCTATTTATTATATTTATTTAAAATAATATGTCAGCTACTTAATCCTTTCTTTTGTATAAAATAATTATCAGCTTTTAAACAAATTTAAACTTATTCTGTTTCTGCCGAAAAGAACTACCACGACAGCACTCCGTAGATAGGTTAAAAATAAATATGCTTCCGAACTCAAACCACGCTAAATCAGTCAGCATGGTTAAGTCTATCTATAACTAAGCAGACCGTGCTTTGAAGCTCGATTGATCGTGCTAATTGAATGACAATAGGTATTATGCATTTTATTATTGTTATTTGGTCAATCTAACGCTTAATGCAATATTTTGAGGACTTGTACGGTTAGAAAATGTAATTATTGTAGTGATACTTGAAATGTTTTTAAAGATAATGAGAAAAATATAGGTAACGTTCCTGAAAGAGATTTGAACAATTTGAATATCAGAGCTGCAGTCATTTATTTTAAAGTTCATCTTACTTAGGTAAGTACTTAATATGCTCAGCTTATTGGTATTTAAAATTCACTTATAAAAGAAGACACTACTTTGAAATAAATACATTCAGGAACACAAAATTGTAGAGCTCTTGTTATGTTTAGTCGGAAGATCGGAAATGCCTACCGCAGAGAAAGCCATAACTCTTGCGTGCCGGCCGCCCAGTGACATTTCTATTTCGGTGCATAGCGCCCTCTGTTGGCGAGTTGCCGAGGTGATCACTCGGCAGGTTTACTCATGTTCTATGTTAGTAAACAAAGACTGCACTTGGCAACGTGAACTTGGGACACGGACATTTGGCACCATATGTTACCGTTAGGTGAAATCGATATTAAATTAGCTCTCCCTGTTCTTTGTAGTTTATTATCTACTAGATACCGGTCTATTTGTTATTTCAAGCAAACAATTCAAACATTTACTACCAACGTTTTTGACTTTAACGTTAGGTATACCGTTCTACCGCACAAAAAGCTTCCCAGTTATGAAAATTTTTATTTGTTTTAGTCTGATTAACAATCTAATAAATACTAAAAACCCCTAATTGAAAATTTAACCTTAATAATGTTTGTAGACGTCTGCACAGAGGTACATCTAAAAGACAATGCTCCTAATAATAAACCATCATAGGTAGTTCAGAGTCCTCAAGTCGAGCTCTTGACACCCGTCACCCATCACCCTGCACTCGGTCAATGGTTCCTGATTGCGGCACAATGCGAGGATGTCACGACTCCCGAACTTGGCTCACGACAAAGGGCTAACAAGGCATTGTCTGGCGATTGTTGCGTCGCCACACCTAGCTCGCACGTGCCCTGATTTTACCGGAAAAAAACTTTTAAAGAATCTATTAGAGTTTTGATGTTCACCGGCTTTTGTTTTTATGTTGGAATTGAAAATTCGACTTTATTGTCATGATTGTTTTGTTTAATGATTTAGCTGTTCATTTAAGTTTCGAATTACTTTTTGGATTAACGCCTATTCGAAGGTCCGCTTAAACTTATTGTAACTGCTCTTAAGTTTTTTAATTACCAATTATTAGGATTCATTAGAACAAACTTAATATCGAATACGCAGTATAGGTAATAAACAAAACGTTTTTAATCTAAAGGTTTAATTAATTTTATATTTTATTTGTTTATTAATAACACTAAATATTTTTTATTTTACAAACTTCTCAAACTAGGCGCTCCAAATTCCTCAAAGCAAAAGTGAGTGCATTCCTTGCCGAATGGAACCGGTCTACATTTAGAATTCCGCCAGTTTTTCACATAGGTGAACAACCGAGGGCGCACGTTAAACACAATGGGACCACTTTCCTTACTCGGGAGCGCCTTGTAGGGCCCGCAGCCCGCCGAGACCGACCGAATGCCTTTTACGAAGCCGGGGTAAACACTCGAACAGATCATTAACTATAATGATGTAAATTGTGTAATATCAGGTATAACTACAACCAAGACCAACATCAAATGTCACAGTGACATTCAATGTGATGCAATAGACGCCGGTATAATCCCGTCCGTATGTAAGATTTATATCCCATTGTGGATCTCTGATAAGCATGAAATATTATTGTAGGTTTCATTCATATATTCCATTTTGTTTAATAGGAATAACTGCATGAAATATAAGATACCATAACAAGGATGAAGAACGACTTATTGAAGCTGAAGTTACAGTTTCTAATCTTCTATTAAGGAATCCATAACATACCTAATTCATTTTCCAATTTTGATCAATCAGAGCATCCTAAGTAGGTATAGGTATATAGAGCAATGAAACATTAATTCTTACTTAGCTTTTAGATAAAAGTCACTATTGCCAGTGAATTTCAGCGACGGCAAAAGGAACCCATTTCAATCGTTCAATTAATTACCGAAATTCTGTGCGTGCTTCCCAAATCGATCAGTCGTTATCGACACAAAACATTCTGAAACTTAATTCTCCAGATAACGGTATCGTGACGAATGACAGAATCATCATTCATTTAAAATAACAAGACGTCCCCGTCATCTCGTGCGATAAGTGTAAAATTACTGAGGGCTGCGAGTGCCTGGTTCGAGTAGCCAATTAGAGACTCACGAATGGTGGTTGGTGGTGTGAACTTAAGAGCTCGTATCGAATTTCCTGTTGAGTTGTCAACATAACAGCCCGCCGGCGCAAGCAGGCTAATTACTGCTCACTGCTCACTGCTCAGTACAATCCTTAACCCCTGATCCGAAAATAAGGCAGCAGGGGTTAAAAACGCTAGGGTTAGCCAAAGATTTTGCTCTTTACTTGTCACTTTTATTAATGTTTTCCGTTTGTTGCCCCGACACATTTTCCCACTTAGATACAAGGGATGTTACGTAAGTTTATCAGACGTAACACTCCCTACTCACATTACATAATAAATTACGCAAGTGTGATCCTCTTAAACATATCACTTACTGTGCCCCGAAAGCCGACTGCTACCGAGCAGCGTATCAAGTATGTGTTTATACGGTCAGCAGCCGCGGCGTGTCACGCGGTGTTTACGTATATCTCGCAGCTCGTCACTATCCTCTATCCATTCCGTCAACAAACATAATTCTCTTAGCTTGCTTACGCTTCTTAATGGCATACACAAATGGAGAGGGCGATCAGGGATGCCTTTCTAAGTATAAAGTTTATAAGTAATAGGTACGTGATGATTTGACTGTGAGTTTGAGTGTTTTCGTTTATCCATAAGTAACAAGTGGAAGCTTTCGATCTTAAAAGCTTTGACTGTAGTAATAATCATTCCTATAATTAAAACTACTTATGGTGAAGCACTTTAATGTTCCTCAAGCACAGATATAAGAAGAAAACTCTTCGTACAATCAATCCTAAAAATCAATTGAAAAAAGAAAAATTGATTTAAGCCTGTCACAAACACCATGGCGAATTTTCGTAATAAGAAAATGTCTTGAGCAGAGGCGAGCTCGTCGGCTCGTTTAACGACCGTCGGAGCGGAGCTTGCCGGGCCCCTGTTGAAAATACCACTTATTAAACTGCACTCTTTATGGCTCGTAAATTACGCCTTATGAGTTCAATGCTTCGCTTAATCCGAGTGTTGTTAAGCGATGGACAATACGTGATCTGAAGGTACGGTTTCAGTGTCAGCCGTACCACTAGATAGATTTACGGTTCCACTTATTAAATTTGAGATGCGGTCTACGTATACCTACCTACCTAAGGCGTTGAAATTGTTTCAGTAGATATCGAAATACAGAAATAAAATTTTATTGTTGGTACAACGTCATTGATATCCTCGAAGTAAAATATTTTTCAAAATACACCAAGCCATTTTAAAACGAACACATCCTCTCCATTTACTAAAACTTAACAGCCCGCATTGTCTTCGCCCCTATAACAGACATCCAAACTTTCGCGTGTAACTAACGATAAGATCGAGTCTCCAAAAATATAATAAAGGTAATCTCCTTTAAATTGATGTGGTTCTCGAAGCGCGGTGACAGAGTAACGGCACGGTACACACCACGCGTCAGCCGCCGCCGCGCCATCGACACGCTTCAAAAATATAATTCATATTTCTCACGTTTGTATTATAAATCACAGGATGCTTTTAGAAGTTCCACGAATAGTTTAATCTCGTTTTACAAGCGAAAGGGGAATTAGTCGATTCTTAGCCGAGCCGGAACATTTCCGCATTGTTAGAAACTTTGAGCGGCGGTTATTTAAATTGATTTTATTAGAATCGAGGAAATATATTTTAATCTGGTGTAGGAATGGTTGTGACATGTTACATTTTGTTGTCGTTTCGACGAACTTAGTATGAGGGCCGCAGAGCGCACTGCAGCGAATTCTTGTGACGCGGGGTGAAATGTGTTCCCGTTTAAATTTTGTTGCACATTGCATGTTCATGCGTAAAGCGTTTGGTACAATTTATGTTATCACATGAGACGTTACTTGTGTTTGTTGTTATATTTTTAATTTACGAGCTACAGAAGGAACTTAATATTATTTAGTATAACTTACTCGTATTTGCTTGTTGTTACTCAAATCTCATGTGCTTTGTGCAATTTGTGGTTGTAAGTTTCATGATAAACCAATCACAGTCATGATCAGTTGATTTAACTACAGATTCAATTGATCAGCCTTCCAAAAACCGGGGATTAGTATTCTAAGGTATTTTAATAATTTCCAAAATTAATTAAGAGGTAAAAGAACTTTTTTCTACTTGGATACAAATTTGTAAAGAAGGAAGGAAGACAGAAATAAATTGTCCGAAGCATATAATCAAGATTCTATCCGCTATCGTAGTAAACATTTTACGCTACACTTTCCAATATATCTTAGGAGCCATAAAACATGTATTTGTTTGGTACCACAACGCCACATTGTCAACAGTTTGTTTAGTTTTATAGTGTTTGTTCTAACCCTCAGACGCAAGGGAACACGTGTAAACAGAACAATACGAAGCATTCATCTTTTTTATGTTTTTTCAACTTAAGAACATAAACATTTGAGGTTAGGGACTGGTTGCTAAAGAAAATTATGCGAAAGCTTTAAAAAAGTTTAGTAACTTGACTATTATAAGTTGGCTTTAAAAGTTTTTCTTAAGTCCAGGAAATGGCTCGTAACTTAGCTCTATTTCACTTAGAGGAAGGGAAACTAAAGTTTGCTTGGCACTTATGATAAGCAGCTGATTCTTCCTGTTTTCCAATTCACCCTCTTTCGAAATGTAATGAATAGGAATGACATTTACGGCACATTACAGTCGGATAGCTTTTGTCCCTCGACCCATTTCATCTACATTTGCTATCCTCAGCAAACAGATTCTCATCTTATCTAGAACACAGATTTACATTTGAAAACTAGTTTTCAAACTTTTGTGCTTAAAATTAGTTTAATAAAACCAAAAGCTGAGGCGTTCTGTTGTAACTAGCTAGCATCACCAAAAGTTCTAGCGCTCAGGGGACCTAACACTGTTAAAATAATAGAGTGTGTTGTGGAAGCGAGATAGCACACCACGTGGCGTAGAACGGCATCTCTTCCCAACAACTGTTACCGTCTTACAGTAAGAGGTTGTGCTAGGTCCTCTGAACTAATTGCACAAATAACGCCTCTCGCAAACACCGCGCTAGCGATGTCGCGACACTTATTTCTAAGTTTACACAGTGAAATTAGTTTCAGAATGTTCAGCTTAAAAATACGCTCAAAAGTAAACCAGTTGAATTAAATTAAAAGCACTCGAGAGCTGAAATTAGCTTCTTTTTAAGTTTTAGTTTCAACAGAGCAGAGCAAAATTAATTTTAATTTACTTTCAGTATTAATAACATAGCTCAACTTATGAGAAATAGATTTGTCTCAAATTTTATTAAGCCAGCAATAAACTGTTCGAGTTTAATAGACGTTTATGGTCATAATATCGATGAGTGTAAATGTGTGACGCAATAAGACCGTACGCACCCTCCGATTATTACAATGGGTTCTATTAATGGCTATGCGAGATGTAGTCATGAGATTATTGAAATATTTTAATAATTTTCAAAAAAAATAGAAAGTTACTTAATTTGCTAATATTATACCTTTGGTAAAAACCAGTGAGCTTTAATTTATAAAGGACCCACATCTGAATGTAAATATCATTTCCTGCCCTATCTCATATACAATTCAATTCGTGGTAATAATTTTGGACCCTTCTCGCCGAATGTCGACAAGCAACGGACATAACCGGCCGTTAAGCCATGTTCTGCCGAAAGGTAATCGTAGTTATCTGTGGAAGCTGTTTGCCGCACACCTCTGTAAATTATTTCGCGGGCTCGAGTGATTTAACGAGATAAGCCGCGAACCCTTCTGGGAGTGCATAACGTCATCCCGCTAATGCAAGGGTCCCCTCCCTAGCGCAGATGGCACCCGTGCCGTTGGTTTTTCATACATCTTCTAGGCAGGGTTGTGCCTACTTAGTAGGAAGTGCGTAGCTAGGTAACTATAGGATTTCATTTCTTTAATTACATGTTCCCAATTATGGCTCCAATATGAGATAGGATTTATTATAAAAGCTCGAAGCATATTGCAGTTTAACAACTGCAAGAAACAAGTTAAGTTTACTTTTACTAGGAACCATCTAAGCATAACGATTTACAAGTAGTTTACAGCTTCCATATTCCAAAGTATCGGATAAGCGCTGCATGCGTTGCGTTTAACGACGTGCGCGGCCATGCGGGCCTGACGGACAGCCCTGTTTAGTATTAGCATTCGCTGCATCCCGCCGCGCGATCACGGATTCGGAAGGGGCGAAGGCCCTTGCGCTTTCGACGAGTGTTTTGTCTGTCGTGCGGACGCAATGGTCGCGCGTGCACGCTCTCATGCGCCGGCCGGAGCACGCGCCCGCGCCGCGCCGCGTCTCTAACCCGCGAGTGCGCCTCGAGCCCGGCCTGTGACAAATCGTGTTAAGGATTATTGTTTATGGTGTGCAAAGCTCGCCCGTGTATTTATAGACTGCGTAAAGCGGTGTTCTAATCGGAGTTGTTTAAGTGGACGCAACACTACTTGAGATCATTTTCATGTTTACGTTTTATGCCGTATTTGTAGTTAATTCGGGCGGTTACTTGTTTTGTTTACGGGTGAATCATTTTCTCCGTATACTGACTTAACGGAGCTTAAGGAAATTTCTCTTAAATGACACGAGTTAACAAATTAGTCAAGCCTTCAAGACTTAAATAAATTGAAGCGGCACATCTACACGGACTGTTTTACAAAATAACGTTACACGAGTAATCACGAGTTGGATTCGATTAAGTAAACAATGTTTACTCCTGATGCATACTTAAGACTTCATTATTCCAAAATAACTTACGGAGCGATGTAACGACCGGTTAACTGGATAAAACTGTTATTCGTATATTTGGGGTACGGTACTTTAGGTATCGTAAAAGGTAAACATTCAGACTTCCTTATTTTCTTTTATTGCGTTGTCCTTTTTGCTTAATGTAAACTGTCGGAGCAGTGGTTGCGTCGAACCGCAGTGAAGTGTAACAAGGTTCGCGTTTAAGTTATTACTTAGCTGTGGAGGCTGCATGCAAGTGTGCGGGCGAGAGCC
Source organism: Chrysodeixis includens (assembly GCA_941860345.1). NCBI lineage: Eukaryota > Metazoa > Arthropoda > Insecta > Lepidoptera > Noctuidae > Chrysodeixis > Chrysodeixis includens. The sequence continues at coordinate 6,001,224 of OW796093.1, read as the reverse complement.
CGGTTATCTCGCCTGCCGCGCTGCCGCCCACGGCCCGGCTCGTGCAGACCCGTCCCGAGCCCACAGCACCAACAAAAATCCAAAATAAACTCGATACTTTGAAATAAAACGGCCGCGGTAATTGCTATGTGATTGTATCAAGTAAAAACTGTTTGTTTACGTCTGCCTGTCGTTGTTGGACATCGCGTGTCTCTACAAACTTTGATTGACAAGTCGCCTGTCTATTGTTCTACTTTTTAAAATTGTGGTTGTACAATAGTATCTACTATTCAACAATTTTAAATCAGAACGTTGTGTTTAACTTTTGTTTTGTAATTGAAAGGTCAACAAACTCTACCGGATTGACCTCATACTGCCATGACCAAGATTAATTGGAATTTGTACAAGAATCGCCGGTCAATAAATCATTTGAGACGTTAAAACCTTTCTTAAATAACTAGGATAAATATTGTAATTAACTGGACCCTGTCATGAAGAGATTGATAATATTAAATATGATAGATTGATATACAGGTGACGGCTACTTATTCTATTTTAGTCTCATTTGACTAGCACTAAGTACGTGTATGTTTATATACCCGATAACTTTCTACCAGTGATCCGCCCACACTGAACTAAAGCCATTTTACTGCCTTGCTTAACAGACAAGTATAGCATATCGGTTTACCACTAGAACTTATCCCATTCACCTTACATCTAGTTCTGTAATCGCTACAATAAATAAAACTAAAGTTTCCAATTCAAAGGAATTCGTAGCACAGATTTCTAAAGCCATAATCATTACATTGAGGTCCATTCAAGGCATTAATAACATTGTAAACTTTAAGGGCACAATCGCGTGAATTGACTCTACAATACTCTACAATATTAATTCTGTCCGTCCCTTTACTTATAAGACGTGCGAATCTATCTTTACGAAGTAATTACACATCGGCTTTTCTATAGAAGAACATAATGTGCCAATTGAGCAGGTATCTATGCATAAAGCTGGTTCAAGCTCCATTAAAGTCCAGCGCAAACGTGATTAATGTATTTGCGAGCAGCCGTTTTGAAATAGAATTGCAATACAAAAAGGTGTAGTTCGTGTAGGCAGCGAGATATGAAAGCTTCTATAAGTTTTAGTGGCTGGCTAGTTTAACTGACTTTTATAAAAGATTTCTTGCTCTTTGACGTTTTTCAATAGACATTTTAAATTAATTTGTTTACCTCATCGAATAAGAACTTTCTTGATAAATAAACCACACTTTATATTCTCTTCTTTAGAGACTTTTTACTTTCTCCAGAAAGTCTGTTAACGACTTTTAAGTTACAAACATTTTTCGTAAAAAAAAGAGCCAGATAAGGTTTTTTGAGAAGGATGTTATAAAAACGTTGCGGTAGAGTTGTTTCATAACACTGCCCCGTTTGACACAGGTGTGAGTGACGACTTTAATAACAACGAGCTCAAACTAGCTGCAACAAGTTGGTTTGACATAATTCACGACAAACTTCAAGTGTTAATGTTTGCGCTCGAATCGACTCGGAGAACATTTGAATACAATCTAAGTGATTGTGCACAGCCACGTCAGACTAAGGGTACCGACCTATTTCCTATGTCGTCGCCCAGCAGTGAAAACCTCGGATGTCTCATTTTCTCAAAAATAATTATATTTGTTCTTTGGATTTATAAACTCGGTAAGCACAGATTACTCTAGCAAACTTTCGAATCAGCCACTCCTAGCTTTGAAAGCTTTTAAAGTTTGCTAGAGTAATCTGTGCTTACCGAGTTTATAAATCCAAAGAACAATTAATATAATTATTTTTGAGAAAATGAGACATCCGAGGTTTTCACTGCTGGGCGACGATGTATGTATGTAAACTAGAAGCTACCGACACAGCCGCTGTTGTGGTTAAAGCCAGTTCCACCACTCCTTGATTAGTTTCAGATAAACAACCATTCGTTACGCAAACAAATAATATTGAAATTTAGTGTTCATTTAAACGTTAGCTCTACGAAGATGAGAACCATAAAACGAAGCAGTGCTTAAAATACAATCTTGTGGCTACTTTTGGCTTCTTTGAAAGTTAGTAAGCACGCTTGCCAACAAAATAATAAACAGGAACATTGATGGTTTAACGTTCACAACTACTCGTAAGTAACATTCCGTGTTATATGAAAGAAACTGTTTGAATGATCATAAAAATGTTATTTCTGTCATTCTGTGACATGGCTGCGGTTCACGCTGTGTTTTTTGTAAACAAAACCGAGCTGTCGGCTGAATACACGTCGCTTTGAGGTACTCTCGGTAGCGACCTGAGGTTTCTATTACGGTAGACATTCAAGCTTTTTACAAACGATTTTTTGGAGCAAATAAACTTTTTACGGTAAAGCACAGAGCCTTCTTGAAATGTAAAGGACTTCTTGAGACGTTACAATTCCAAAAGGTACTTCATTAGTAAAGGAAACTTGAGAATAACGTTAATGTAAAATGATAAGACAATTTAATTACAGCAAACGGTTCGCGACGTTCGCTTATTAGAGAGGATAATGGCGTTGATTGGAATTTGTGATTTCTGTAGAAATTGTTAGCACGTTTAATGTGTGTGTTTATCGCGAAACCAGTTATACGGGACGTCTGTAGGCGTGCATACTCGCTGCAGTTCACTGCAATGCAACACTGGAATAAATTTCAATACAAAAAGCTCTACAAGAGAGAACTAACTTCGAATATTTTGCACGTTTAAGGCTATTGTAATCTTGCGTGGATCGTGAGGGTAACACGAATGATTGAGTACGTACTTGCAATAATAAATTTTGTTAAATATATTGCCTTGACATTCTTGCGTGGCTGCCCATACTTCATTTAAATTATCACTAAAACAAAGTTGCAATATGAAAAAGAGTTGAATTTAAGATAAGTTATCGCTCACATAAAGAATCCCAGTCTTGTTTAAGTTTTATTTATGCCAGTTATACCGTCAAACGTAAAAGACATAAAGATACGTGAATGTATTCGGAATAGATTGTTTAATTGCGCGTAAATTTATATTTTAATGTAGTGAATTTTAAGTAAATGTCCCGTTGTCACGCTAAAAGGAATGACCCCCGGAATTAACGTACGCAGTTCCTTCTTCCAGAGGAAACCACAAAACATAGAAAGCAATAAAACGCAGTGACACCCCACAATAAGGATGAATTAAATTTTAACGACGTCAAATTTTGTAACGTTTCCAAAAACCAACTTCATATTTCACACAACCGACCACTAAATTAACGTATTTTTGTAAAAAACGTTTCACAAAATAGTTTTAATACCTCATTACCACATTATTTCTATACATTGATTGTAGTTCAGTAGTGTTTGTATCGTTTAGACGGCGGGGGAATGAAGGGCGTTCTCCCCTAAAGATTCTGCGCCCCAGTCCGTCTCCACAACAATAGTTCACACGCAGTAATCGATAATGGCGTTGCTCCCCTGCGAAGCGATCACATGCGCGTGCACTGTTCCAAACATGGTACCCCATCGATCCTATCGTCACTTGTTATCAATTTCATTATGTAATGCACGTAAATATTGTACGAAGATCGATAAGGATATTTGAGATAGTTCGTGTTTCGCTGCGCCTTATTATTTAAACACGTGCGCAATAACCGTGTTCATGTTTTTTTTATCGATATTTTTTTTCGAGTAATTCGAGGAAGTACATTGATTTGCGAGATAGTGTCGTCCCGGGCTTTATAATATCTATTGGAATACGTAACAGGAGTTGGGGTGTTGAAATTGATATCAAAACAGCAGTCTAAAATTATATTTGGAAGAGCATAAGTACACAAACGCGTTGACACGTGCGCATCAATGCAATCTAACGATTATTGCGTCGATTGATGTGGCAAGCAAACAGCCTGTTTATAATTAAAGTAAAATTAATTAACAGACACATCGGGCACAGATAGGCAGTTGACCGTTGTGCGAAAGCTTTGATAGTTGCAATCGCGCCTAACGAGGTCGTTGAGTTAAACAATCTGTTCGATGAAAGTCCTTTACGTATCTGATTGTCAATTACCTTTGTAGACAGTTGTTGTAATTTATGATATTACATATTACACAGTAATCTGTTATTAAAGTTTCATATTACTGTAGAAGTAAGAGCATAGCATTCATGTCGAGTACATTTTTGACAACAACTAAATCGAATAGAATATTTTCTTCCAAATATTTATTGAGAAAGTAAGATCTATAGGAGTGACAAAGTTACGAAAGTTCCTCGCCCGTTGAATGACACTGAAAAAGGGCAGAAGGGTGCCGCGTGATAAATCTGACTTAGTGTCATGAGCAGGCAACTCGTGCCCACAGGTAGGTACTGTTAATGAAAATATATGATACCTTCCGTATTTTGTTACAAGTTTATTACACGCAAAAAAATAAAGCTATTAACTCCACTTAGATTATTTGTTTCGTTGAGCAGCATTTTACAGTCGTGATGTAAACCGCGTGTTCCCTATTTGCAATAAGAGACATCTGCTATAGCGTCCGTTACAGGCTGGTCATAAATTCAACCTTTCCTCTCCCTTTGTTTAGAGACAAAATATGAAAGCAAACTTTAAATAAAATTGCGCTCATTTCTTTTACAGCGTCTGCGTTTGAATAAATAATGGCGATCCTAGCGTAAACATGGGGGATTGTATTGCAAAATAAAACTGGTTTTCGTCTTATTATTGAGTAGAAAATTTTTGGAAGTAATAGATTAGTAAATTTAATTATGAAATGAACTTTTAATGTCCATATTAGGGCTCGATAAGCAGATAGATGGTGTTGTCTAGCTTAAATAAATAATTTCATTTTACGAATAAAATATTATTAAACAGTAAATTTACAGTAACATTTACTAAACAGTAAATGTATCTAGTACCTAAATATAAATGCCTTATAGTAAATATACAACCGAATAATAAAAATCAAATTAGAGATAGCTAGCTATGAAGATAAACAATTCATGACACACGAAAATCTTAATCTCATAAAGCTCTAACAATAAATATTTTAATGTTTCGTGAAAGGAACGTGTTTGCCGAGATTTTTCGCATTGGATCCGCACAAAAGGCTGTGCGATATTAACGGCACTCTGATGATATTAAATTGATTTTGCTGCGTAAGGCTCGGTGCGTCCTGACGGCGGTTGTTTCGTAATTAATTATAATTAAATATTATGGTCATTAGAAAAATTGGAACGAATGTGATGTAGACTAAATTCAACGTTCGCTTTGAAATTGCAATGTTGTTGATGTTCAAACTGTTCTAAGCTAAGTATTAACTATGGATATTTATTAGAATACATATTTCGACACAATATTATAATGTAGTACAGACTCATATTTGATTTAGTACCAAACATTAAATGTAGAAATCCATATAAAAACAAACGAAATTCTAGTCATTCATTTGTTTAATACATAGAATTGTCACAATCAGCAAATGAGCGTATTTTTACAGTCCGAATCCTGTTTCTCGTTGTATAAGACACAGCGGGTTTAAATGAGCTTAGTTCAGAATGCAACCAAATAGTCTTAAGTCTGTTTACTTGTTTGTAAAGCTTTTCCCTTTTGTCCGCTGTTCTCTTGAATCTTGTAACACGAGTTGTACAGTACAGTCGAGATCATTCATGTATTGTCACTTTTAAGTTCCAAAAATCTACGACCGTTAAAAAGTTTATGACATTGCGATAGTCAATAAGCCTCATTAATTGGACCGGGTTAAGATTAGATTAAAAAATCTGTATTATAATATGTATTCTGTTTTAGCTTGCAAGCAAAATAGGTTCCTATTAATTGAACAGTTCCTAAGAACAAAAATTTTATATATCTATAGTTGTTTCTCGCTCTCTCTTGTCCTCCGATATAAAAGGACGCGACTGTACCTCGCCCCCATCGCCGCACAAACAAACACCCTGTTTATAGCAGCCATTGTATGGGCTTAATTAATTTGCTTTTATGTGAACAGCCTTTACGTTTTTGTTGAATCATCGTTGTGATAAATATTTCGCAACTCTTAATGTGCTCGCTATGGATTTTGGTCTTTTGTAAAACTCGGTTTTTAGATAAAGTAAGTTTAATTAATTGATTTGATTAATAAGAGTAAACTCACTACACATTTATATAACGCTAAAACGTTATCTACATACTTATGTAATTAAAGGATAAAATCAATTTCATTTATCAATGAGGGTAATCACATAAAGTTCCTCAGCTACAGCAATGAATATCATTGAAAGGCGGCACTATCGCATTGCCGGCAAATTTGTCGCTATTTCCCTGTATTACCTTGTATATCTCAATCATAATTAACTATAATTAAGTAATTAGTTATTCTGCCCCGCGCTGCGTATTCTACGATAGTTCTATTAATTTCCCAAAGGCATTTTTTATTTTTAATGCCTAGTGTGTGTCTAGTTAATGTTTTAGTTAGTAAGTCTTATTGTAATTAATGTAAAGTTTAATATACTTACTAATAGAATACAGAGTTAAGTATTTTTTTATGTTTTAAGTTAAAAACGTAGTACCTATACGTTTACCTATTGCAAACTTTTGTACGAGAAAAATGTGTCCAGAACATCAATTATTGACTTTAAAGTTTTAATATTTAAAACTTGTGCTTTGAATATAATGTACTGTACTAGACAAAAAGGTACATATACATAATAGTTTATTTTAAATTATGTCTGAACTACCCTGTAACAATTACTGTAAAATATAACTCGACAAACTGCCTTAATAGTACTCGTGTCCACCCAAATCACTTTTATGTTATTATCTCAAGAAACAAGAGTTGTTCGCCACAAATATAAATCTGTCTCCACTAACATGCACCTTGGCTTGACTTATTTATCGCTCTGAATATCTACAGGCGTACCGGCACCTCTTAAATAAAGATTAGAACAGTTGTGGAAGAGGGATAGCGCTCTATGTAAGTTAGAGCAGTGTCTCTCTTCCACAACTGCAATCTACTTTAAGAGGTGGTTGGTTTTACTTGGTGGTAAGCCCCTGATCACCGAGAGAATACTACGGTCGTTATTCTGAAGAAATTATGATTCATCAAATCTTCTCGGAACGATTGATCGATTCATTGTCCTATAAATAATTTTATCGATACGTCCTTACTTATGTTACTGAGGGCAGATACGGAAATATGTCTTATGTTTACATCGCAGTGTTTCCAACTTTATTCCATAATATTTTAAGCGAAACATACCTTGAAGATATCGGTGTAGTTACCGATTCCAATATTTGGAATCCAGGTTTCCTTACGATGTTTTCCTTCATCGTTTGTCAGTAGTGTCTTAGAATGATTAAGAAAGTACATACAACTTTAAAAAAGTTACATTGGTACCTACTTGCCTGCGCTGGGGATCGAACTTGCACCTCGTGCATACAAATCCATACATAGAACCGCAAGGCCACCACGATATCAATAATGAAATACATACCTTTAATCAATGATTCTAATTAAATAGGTACTTCAGTGACTTCTTATTGCATTTGTAATCATAATTGTATAAATCAAAAGATTACACGTTTATGAATTCGATTGACTCATTTACTAAACGGTTCCCAAGCACTTAATAACTCTAACTACAAAACATAATATTGCGTGTCATTCATAATTAGTCGTCGACTGTTTCTTGGAAAACTCCCTTACTAAGTACAAAGTAATTTATTTGTTTTGAAGTATGTGAAAAGCTAAAAATAGCAGCATGAACTTTCATAAATAAACCAAACCGAACCTAGGGTCAACTTACAAAGATCAATTCGGTTTGGTAGGGTAATGAAAATTTTACTTCTTGTGAAAATTGTTAATGTCATAGGGTAAGTGCTCCAGTGCTCGAACACACCCCAGTAAATGAACAAAACTGAGTTTTTTCCAAAAAATAAGAAATTGAGATATTTCTACCCAACATAGTATTTTTTTTCATAATTACAACTCCTTTTGCCATTATAGGGACAACATTCATTTCATATATCACTGTTCGTTTTTAAATGTCGAGCGTTTAAACTTGCAGTGTGGTTTGAACTGCGTATTTGTTCGGACAAGAATTTAGGACTCGGGTAAGACGCAACTTCTTTGTTAACACATTGTAGCCGTAATTGAATTATGTAACATAAGTTTTTTATTATTTCGAATAAAGAATCGTTATGTTTTATGTCTCGAATCAAATAAACTGCAATTTTAGCCTTTTTTAATTAAATTATTAGGTGTCCCAGCATTGGAACTAAAAATCGTTTGAAATCCAGTATATGAACGACCGTTCATTCACTGGAAAAACGTCTATTTCATGTTTTTATTCAAATATGTTATTTATTTTTATGCCATAAGATTCAGGTATTGAGAGTTGTTTTAAAAATAGATTTCTGATACTAAGGCCAGTATTGGGACAAGTATGTTCATTCATTGGTTCATAATATCTAGTGTATGAACTAACATTTTTCATCATGAACACAATTACTTGAGCTAGATTTTCTGTTTGTAAGACCTAGATTCTATTATTTTATTAATTTTTCTTTTCTTCTATTATTGTCCCTTTAGATTAACATGGATTACAATAAAAAAAACACGAAAAGTTTCGATATACCCAAGAAACATTGGAAAGAGCTCTTAGGTTCACTCGTAGGTTATAGCAAAATCCACCCTACATAATAAATTCACTAATAAAGTTAAAAATTGATTGTTTTTTTTATGTTTTGATTTAAATATATTTTATATTTTCCTAAATTAAAAGATAAACGTTCCTAAGTCCTTTATAGGTTTACTAGCGACCCGCCCCGGCTCCGCACGGGTGCTATGCTGATACTAAATAGTAAATATACTATATAAAAACTGTGAACGTTGTTTATAAAAACATAGCGGCCCGTTCCAGCTTGACCGCAAACACTACGTCCCGCAACTTTTAAATCTGTATTATCTTCAAAAATATTCATTTAAATAAAATGAAATGGCTGTAAATTGCCATATAAATCTATATTAATTGAACAATGTATTTAAGGTATTTAATCGCATAAGGATTCATGCTGTATTGGTTTAAATCGCTTTGAAAATTAGCCATTATTTGTCGTAAAAAGTAAATGACAAAAAATTATATTGTGGGATATCCATAAGAGACAGACATATACCATCGCGGAGTTTTCTGTAGACCTTTGCAATGTGTACAAATAATTAGTACATTATTTTGATGAATCTCTTAGGGTTCAGCCTGCGTTTGCAAAGTAAGCGCGAAAAAATGTAATTAATTTACGACTTTGCATTAGAAATCTTGAAATTATCAATGGTTCTCTAATTTATTAAGCATGTAATTGTACATATAAACCTTCCTCTTGAATCACTCTATGTATTAAAAAAACCGCATCCAAATCCGTTGTGTAGTTTTAAAGATCTAAGCAAACATACATACAGACAGACGCGGGAAGCGACTTTATACTATGTACTGATAATGATTAGGTGTGAACTTTAAAGCTTTTTCTTTGTTATTTTTTATGTTTCTGACAGATTTAGAGGCAAAGAATTATTTTCTTTTTATTTAGTTGATTATTAAATAATATTTATTGAAATATTTTGAATTTTCCTATATGTTAATTAAACAAAAAATGTGTTCATTTACTGGTTTTACTTAGTTCATTTACTAGAAATTTTCGTTCATTCACTGGGGTTTTAGGGTATTTTTCATTTTATTGTTAAATATCTCAGAAAGTATTCATATTATTTCGTAAAATCTACTCAAAATATATTTTTAATACAATCCTGATACCAAAATATAGCTTTGGACTATGGTACCTTATAAGCAACACACTGTAATTATTTTTTGAAGTTGGAAGATTGCTTAAGTGTTCATTCATTGGAGCACTTACCCTACCATCCTACAAATATCTTACTGGGCACGGGCCTCTTCCCATGTAGGGAAAGATAGAGCGCTGATATATTTAATATCATTAAATGCCAACACAAAAATAGACACCGCGTCAAATTTCGCACATAATAATTGCGTTACTAATAGCTCAATATATAAAGGTAGAGTTAATTTATCTACATGAAATAGTGGTTCAATTAAGGCACAGGTAAACTGAGCGAAACACATTAATCGTCGATCGAGTACGTGCATAAATTTGCATAAAACTGTGTACCGTCAGAAGGATAGGTAACGTCAGTGTAGATAGAGGACGAGTCCTGTCGACGTCCGCTTCCACGAAAACCCACTGTTTGTTACCGATATAGGGGTGTCGAGTAAACTATTTAGTAACTAAACTACAACTGAAACTGTAAACAAGTATATTAGCAACATTATCTAGTGTGAATTTCATAGTGTTCTTTCAAGAGTCACATAAAAAGGGAGTTCATCTATAACTTAAATTTTACTTCGAATATCGCGAATATTTTACTGGCTTGTTATTGGCTATTAGCCAGATTTTTATTTTTTTCAAAACTTTCTGTGTAATATTACAACGTCCAATTGTTTTTGAGACAACCCTAGGAACAAGGTAGGTGCATTGTTCAGGCTAAGGCGCTTAGACATTGCTATTAAGTTGCACAATACTATAGTTAGACTTCATAGATGTTCTTACGAGTAGATGCTAGCTGCATAATGCATGTTTCGTGAAACTAAGTGCTAATCCGCAGTCGTTAGGCCGATGTGGCTCTTGTTAGACATACCATTGTTATACGAAATAATGACTGAGATATAACGAAAATAATAAGTGAAGTTGTAACAATAATTATAATAATTAATTCCACATCACGTTCGGGTTGATCGTACATGTGATATACACACAATATGTGAGGCCTTTTTATTGTTGAAAATTGAAATGTATATACCAGAACTTTCTCTAAATAAAATACAGAAATAAAGTGAACAATACGAGCGAACCCAGCTGCAAAACGCACATGATGGATATAACCAAGAATTGGAATGTTTTGTTTCTTAAACAAATGCAGTTCACGCTCATTATGGACGTTAAATAAACCAGTCACTTGGAATTCCTGGAACAAGCACACACATCGAAAGTCGCGAGAAATGTTTGAATTAAACCAAGTGAACTGCAATGCATCACCCACCAATCTAGATTTATCCCTCACGAAAGACATTTGACATCTCACGAGCGATCCCCGCGCCTTCTGCCCGATTTGTCCATTGTCATTATGTGAAGTGGGCGTTATGCTTATAGGCGTCGGGTTTAAGTGAAGTGCTCATGAATTATTTACCTCTATACCTTCGCATATCACAATATCTTACGTCTCGAGTGGAGTCCCGAGACATTTATTTGCTCGTAGTGCGCCTTTAAATTGTCTTTGTGTGCCATACGTGTTTAACTCTCTTTATTTTCTCAATTCGCATCGGTGTAAAGTTTACTTACGTCTCCAGTTCTCCTTTCATTAGAATAGTAGAAGGTTATTAAAAAGTAAAGGTCTATTGAACGCGACACAAAAACAATAACTAAAAAACCTCGGCTCGTCATAATAGCGTCATAACAATGCTGTATAAATTAGTGACAAAAGCTCGTTTACGAAAGAGCGAACAATGAATAAAGATCACGACTAAATAACTTAACTCGCTCCACCACTTATGTAAAGCTTTTTATTGTATAAATAATCCACTTTACATTTTACCTTAGTTTAAAACAAACACTCCGTGGCTAAACGGTGAAACACGCTGACTGCGTATTATTATGTTTATCCACGGGCTAATCAAAACTTTTTCGTTTCGCCAGAATGAAAATTGTGCAACTGCACGTAGCCGTAGCGAACAGAATGGGTATCTACTCGTAGGTAGGTGCTGTTCGCCCGAGTGCTTCGTGCCACACTGCTCCCGCTGTGATAATTTCGATAACGCGCTTAAAACTCTGCAGTGGCGTGCAATTTCAGTTACAACTCACAATGGACTATTTGCAGTGAAATTCGCTTGATCACTAGTCCATTCAACTTTGTTCATTACATCACACTTCCATTTTTTACAAAGTAATCTCTATCACGGCGGCATCGAGTTAGATTATTTTTTAACAAAAGTTCAAGAAGGTTAATGTACCTTGAACTCAGTCGGAACGACACTCGTAATTAGGCCCTTTTTTCCATTGTCCTTAGTTCTCGGAACAAAGAGACAATAATAACTAATCGTTTGTCCCCTCACACCGTCCTATTATAAACTTAATGAACGATTGTTTGAGATGAGTTTTGTCAAAAATAAATCATATCCATCATAAATAATATGCAATTTATTTATGTATTTTGCACAAATGGAATGTTTGTGGTGTTGTGGTCAGTAAGTTATGGCTTGGCGGTTCAACCGATCTGACCTTTGAAATTCCAGTAATGCTCAGAGCGCCGGTGAACATTGGCATTTGTAGTGCGCCCGATAAATTATGGACAGGTATTGTCGTTTTGAGCCGCGTCAATCGCATAACAGTCATCAGAAATTGGTCCATAATCACAATTACAGCTAATAAATTGTAGCGTTGTACGCAAAAAGAACAGTTTTCCATAAAAACAGGTTGAGAATGTAGATAGTTATTATTATTATAACTCCGCATGCAGCCGACCACAGCTCCGTAACAATAACATACATGGCAAATATTTTCCAGCGAGCGAGGGTAGACAATATAAAAGCTATTCGCGTGACAACTCCGCTTGGGATACTTGATATAGAAAAACAATATAATGGGAACAGTGTCATGAGTGAAATGTGCAAAATGTGTGGGTATTGCAACACAAGTGTATTGTATCCCTTCTGTGATGTACTTGTGTATGTAAAGACGTCAGTGTAAGTGTGATAGAACCATGGGGAACACGAACTCGGGGCATGGCCATCACCGGCAACACAGTAAGAGCAGGAAATCTAGAAGCCTTCCAACATCGCCAGAAGTCAGGAGGTAGGTTTCGAGTCACCATAAGGATGAACAATATTTATATTGTGTTAAATCTGTACACATCTGACACGTGTAAACCTTTGTTATACAATGAGAATATTTATCTCATGTTTACTTACTTTACTTATGTAACATTACGTGCGATACTCAAGTGTGATATTATTAGATAAACACGATAAAAACGCCCATATCGACATTCCTGAAGTCGAAAATAACTCGTCAAAAAGAATTTATAATATTAAACAAAATCTGAATTATCTGAACGTGGGTATCGTGGTGGGTAGGCACATACATCTACCAGTAAACACCTACGGCTGAATTCAATATCACTCGGCAGTCTCGCTTCAGAAAATCCTGACACCCTATATTTATCAACTCGTTATTTATTTTTATGTTGAAGAACATACATAAAAGCCTCGCAGACACGGCAGACGCCCTAATGACGTGATACTTTTCCGTAGCAAAATTATTACGCTATTCGTGTCGTTTCATTCCATATTCTAATATGAAGGCGGCTGGCTTTGCTCTCCATCTGTAACGAGACCTATTTTATCAAGCTCAAACCCTCTTTCCACACATACTAGTTTGTTTATTTAATGTTATGTTAGATTTCTATCAACTACTACTTTTACTTTAGTTCAGATGGATATAAATCTAGTTACAAAGAATATATTTTAGGAAAAGGTTGCATCAATTTTGTAAAAGTATAATCCTAGTAATCTTTGATCTCGAAATCTTGTTTCTGCTATGGAGGCGCGTAAACAATGAAGGGACGTGCATCGCCCCCGACTCGCCTTTTGTACAATATAATCTCTCTTCCTATTATGACGTGAGGCAGCAATTTAATTATGAGGGTTTTCAGTACGTAGGTGTTATTGTATGACGGCGCTGTTGTAGCGCCTTTTTGGATAATCTATGGAAACCTTTATGGGCAAGAGCGAGTACCTGTCGCTCTGACGGAACGTCAGTTCGTTGGGTGGGCTAGTTGCGAGTGGCTGAGGAAGAACGAGCAACGGCCCCGAGCGGACATCAACGACGGATCGTCTAGCCACATATTGTTAAACGATTTGTATTCTCAAAGGCCAATTATAGTCTTGATTGTGATTGTGAACTACGCTTATTTCTTAAACCTCGCCCAACCACCCACGTAATAATGGTCCATCCTGATACCGGCGCCCCTCGCCGTTATCAGAAGTGGGATCCGCTGCCCACAGAGAAGTAATGAGATTCGCCCGCTTCGTACATAGAAGCAACGATGATATTCAACGAAATTTGTTGAAACTGCAAAATCGAAACATTTTGACAAGTTCTAGAAGCCATGAAAACAAAAGAAGAGGAAACTGAGCGTCACAATGTAAAACGAGCACATCGAAGGAGTCAACCTACAAGGGGTCCGGCTTTCGTCTGCTGCAATCGCCGTGCCGCGCCGCGCCGCAGCGACGCGTCGAGGAGCACTACACGAGAAGCTACGACGGGAATGGAGAAGTCGACGAGTGTTGCAGTCACTGCGGCTGCCGAGAGGTGCAGTCACAGCAGCTGCCGGGAATAGGATCGACGAGTAATGCAGTCACAGCGGCTGCCGAGAAGAGGATCGACCGCGACCGACCAACGGGTGAACGAGCCTGATCCTGCTGCAATGGAGGCGGAGCTGTACTGCGAGCTTCGTGGGAAGCCCCGGTACACGGATCGGACACGCGTGCACGGCGCGTGCGAGGAGTGACAACGAAGGATGTGCCCCGAGGACGGTGCACTGTCAGGAGAGGCCGTGTTAGCTAAAATTTAAGTGTGGGTAGTTTCGATTCCCACCACCTATAAAAGCGAGCGCTTAGTTGCGTCCTGAGTCATTCTACTGCTTGTCGTCGAGTGGAAAGGTGGTTGGCATCGATACTCGGATCACCAATAGCACCTTACGTGAGTTGTTTCCAGTGGACGTGACTGCGGGCACGGTCTACTGCGTGGCGAGCAGGCGTCGCGCAGTGTGCGCACGCCACCACTGTCGTCAGTGGTCCCAGACCTGCCGAGCAATTGTGGATCCTGGAATGCTGTACTGGGCCGAGCGCGACGCAGGCCCCGAGCGCCTGGTGGCCGCCGACGGCGACGCGCGCACGCTGCTGGACGCGCAGGCCGACCCGCTGCTGTCCGACGTCACCAGCCTGGTGGTGGACCCGGACGCGGAGCGGCTGTACTGGGTGAACGCGGGCTCGGGCAGCATGCAGTACCTGGACGTGGCGTCGGGCAAGCTGACGACGCTGGAGAGCGCGGCGGGCGCGCGGCCGGCGGCGCTGGACGTTCACGCGGGGGAGGTGCTGTGGGCCGACGCGGCCACTGCGGCGCTCTACGCCTGCGACAAGGACCGCTGTGCCGCGCCGAGGTGCACTACACGTGTGGTGCAGTCACAGCGACTGCCGAGAGGAGGGTCGACGTGTGGTGCAGTGACAACGGCTGCCGAGAGGAGTGTCAACGTGTGTTACGTCACCAACGTCTGCGTACATTGATGAATCCGGTGAGCAGTTTTCATTTTGTTATGATTAAGGTGCTGAGTGCTCACCGATGAAAGATATCGTTTTCAATTTCATGGCAAATGTTTGTGTGATTCTGTCACTATGACAGGTCTGGTTAAAGTTGTTAGTTCTGTGTGGATCCTTACTAGATGGATACCGTTATTTGTTGAAGGCATTAGATTCCAAGGGGACATACAAGTATGCCCATGACAAATTGAGAAGGACGCCTGAAGCTCGAAAAGTTGTTTTAGAATTGGATGATCAAGATAATGATCAGATATCTGACACATCGCGCGATTGAGTTTGGTAGCACTTGATGGAAGTGTTACTTGGTAGTGATACAATGCTTGATGGAGGGATTGTTTAGTTGGGCTTAGTAGCACTTGATGGAGGTGTTACTAGGTGGTAGTACAACGCTTGATGTAGGCGTTGTGTGTGTTGATGTGCGTGGAATGTGTTGAGATGTGATAATGATGAGTTAAACATTGTGAGAGAGAGCTTCAGAAATCCCTCGAAGTTAATTGATTACAAGTCAGTAAGAGAAAATTGTTTCTGGTATAAGTTAGATTAGTACTCGTGATTGTCTTAAAGCGATGTTTTGTTGGTCAGAGATAACCGAGCGGTGGTAAATACTACTTGTGGTATTTTCCTTTACAGATTCACACGAGGACGTGTGATACGTCACGAAGGCCGTGTCGGAGAGGTAGTATATGTCGAAGAGTTCGTATACCTAACACACTTGCGTGGTGTAGCGCCGATGACAGCGACAATTATGATGATTGTTTGTGGAACGTCAAGTATGACAGTCGTGGAACTGGATTGCTTGGGTGAGGTCTGTACTGCGCCGTGAAAAGGATTCTTGGAGGATGAACCCTGATGACGAACGGATGGAAGTACTGAACTCGTCATACTGTGATACGTCACCGACACCTGCGGTATTTTGATGCATCCGGTGAGCAGTTTTCAGTTTGTTATGTTAGCACCGTAAATAACGGAATGACCGTGACGGCGTCAGATTGTGTGATGCGATTTGGTAGAAATGGCGGTGTTGCCCGGTTCTTATGCTGTAAGTTCGAAGGGGCGCACTTGTCCAGTCCAAATGCGTTGAAGGGTCGAAAGGGCGGTGTTATCCGGTCTGCAGTAGGCAGTCGAAGGGATGCACTTGCTCGGTCCCTTGTGGAGATCGGGTCGAAGGGGCGGTGTTATCCGGTCTGCAGTAGGCAGTCGAAGGGATGCATTTGCTCGGTCCCGTTGTGAGATCAGGTCGAAGGGGCGGTGTTATCCGGTCTGCAGTAGGCAGTCGAAGGGATGCACTTGCTCGGTCCTGATCTGGAGAGAAGGTCGAAGGGGTGGTGTCATCCGGTCTGCAGGTTGGCAGTCGAAGGGATGCATTTACCCGGTCCTTGTAAGATGGCTTGCTGTAGCTGTTTGTGATATGGTGTAGTCAAGTGTAATGATATCAGGATAGACGAGCGTTACATGTCGCAGTAAAGTTATCATTTTTGGTTCTTAATAGATTATGAAGAAAGAGTGCGCCCAGGGACGGGCGTATGTCAGTCCGGCCGTGACGGCGCTGTTGTAGCGCCTTTTTGGATAATCTATGGAAACCTTTATGGGCAAGAGCGAGTACCTGTCGCTCTGACGGAACGTCAGTTCGTTGGGTGGGCTAGTTGCGAGTGGCTGAGGAAGAACGAGCAACGGCCCCGAGCGGACATCAACGACGGATCGTCTAGCCACATATTGTTAAACGATTTGTATTCTCAAAGGCCAATTATAGTCTTGATTGTGATTGTGAACTACGCTTATTTCTTAAACCTCGCCCAACCACCCACGTAATAATGGTCCATCCTGATACCGGCGCCCCTCGCCGTTATGTATATTATACAGTCATATGTTAGGTTTGCTTTGGTGCTTATAATTTTCCTGTGGAATGCTGTTTCTCTTTCTTCTAGTACCTATTTTATTCTGCTATTTTGTTTCTTCTAACACAAAAATGTAACAAACAATGTTACACGCCTTCGGTACAAAATTGTGTTATCAAATTCAATACGACCTCCCTACGTAGAACCACATAACAAATCTTGTGTAACTTCGAACTTGGAAATGAGCATGACACAGTGGGTAGTAAATTCAAGAGGCACTTAATATAGTGGCGTGTGCGAAATGGAGCGACGTGACGTCACGTGGTGCGGGTCCCACGACAGCCTCTATTTCCGAGCGAGCCGCTGCGGAAGCGTTGTCACGCGCGACGCGCCTGTTTGGGAAGCGACACGCCCCTACACTGACACCCACTCACCTGAGCCTAAGGTCTATTTTTAATTTGTTTTTTTTTTTTATAGTCACAACGGCATCTAGTCTCAAGTTAAGCATACTTAGTAGCTTGTGTTATGAGTACTAGACAACCGATAAACTTACTTATATATTTCTAAATACATACAATAATATAGATAAATTACACCCAGACACCGAACAAACGATCGTGCTCATCACACAAACATTTGTCCTGGGTGGGAATCGAACCCACGACCTCCGGTATAGCAGTCAGGGTTACTAACTACTAGACCAACAGGCCAGTCATAAGTCAATATTGCTGTCTTTGTGTCCATTACCTAACAGACAACCTACGGCTAGTGTAGTTAACACTAACGTTCGAATCGATTTCGCTGTGGATACTTTTTAATAGCTAGCTTTTGTTTTTCGTTTTGTTCGTATGGTTGCAATACGGTGAGGTGAAGTCAGTCATCCAAAACTGATAAGTATCGGCGTTTCCGTAAACAAAAGCTACATTATGATCGGTTTCATTTTGACTATCGAATTACAGACAATTTTTTTAACGGACTTTAGAAACTGTCTTCAGTATCTTTCGTCGTTGATTTTATATTAATGTATAAGCCAGTTAGCCTATAGAATTGCACGACTGTAATTTATGGTAGTAGGTGACTAGATGCTAAGAGCTAAAAGGTTGGTGAGGTTAATGCCGTATAGTGGCATCTAATTAGTACCATGTTAACCTTTCATGTGTGAAAGGACGGTTCCCTATACTTCATTACATTACATTTTCTTCAAGACTGCAATGGACCCTTTTGACCTTAGGAGCCTGATTAATGACTGTGACTGGCATGTTGGTCTAGTGGTTAGTGGCCCTGGCTGCTATATCAGCGGTCGTGGCTTCGATCCCCACCCACGACAAATGTTTGTGCGTTGAGTACGATCATTTGTTCTGTCTGGGTGTAATTTATCTATACTATTTATGTATTCAGAAGAATATCAGTATGTTTATCAGTTGTCCAGAACGCATAATACAAGTTCTACTTAATTTGAGACTAGATGGCGTTGTGGAATATTTATTTAATGGCAGCGCTGATCCTTAGGTTCAGTAACATAATGTATTGCTTCGGTCGCTGACTTTCACTATAGTTTATTGTACCTATGAAGAGTATGTTTATGTATATCAATGTTTATCAAAGCGTAAAGCATAGAGTGTGCTCTATCTAGCAGGGGGCTCGTGTCAAATATCTGTTACGCAAAGCACGGTCGTTATTAGGGCTGTCAACACTTTTTGGTGTATAATAATTTGTGAATAAGACACAAATGCAGTGTTTTATGGAATGAGTACCTAAATAAAGGTTAAAAAATGTTAATAATATTTATTAGTTTTTAAGTGATTGATTTGAAAATGTACTTAAACAATTAGACACGTTAGCCACTCTACAATATTTATTTGTAAATTCGCTCAAGTCTGAAGGGTTTGGAGTCAAATAGGAGACATTTGCCCTACATGCTCGACACAAATTAAGATAAAAATAATTATCTTTACCTTTAACATAACACTTCAGGCAGCCCCATCGTATAAAACCATCTACGATAGCGTATTGACAACCCTAGTAACGCAAAGCACGGTCGCGCATGTCAAATGACACGGAATCGTGTTGCATGCGCCGGCGCAGGCGACGCCACATGTTCATTGTTTGGCTATCGCCCTTATTATCGATCGGAGCTTTGATCGCAAAGCGCCGTACTTACACACGCTAAACAAGCTTTGTGATGTACACGAAAGGTAGTTTATTAGGTTGCAGGACTCGAATCTAGTACCTAATTAAATCTATGAGAGTGTTCACAGACTTTTGTTGCTGACTGTACCTACTTAATTATCTTACATTATTCTACTATACTTAAACTTTCCAATATTTTGCCAACATTATTTGCACATTGTTATTTATTTATTATTATTACACGATTATTTTGTCTGGTATTCTGTACCGTTACGAAGTGAAAAGTTCATCTCTATGTTAATTTCGACATTACTTTCATTGTAGACGTCCTAATGCTTTTTATGTTGTTTTTTCGTACTTATGTGAATCGCAGAGAGAACAAAAAGTGCAATTCCCGTCTAGACCGCAGACTATTGGATTAAGATGTATCGTTGTGGAACTTTAGACCACACTACAGAAGAAACGTTAACTCAAAAGAGATTTTAATGCGATTTCCTTTGTTGGATTTGTCTTGTACAAATGTATCTAGGTTGTTGTATAGTAGACCTTTCAACACAAAGCTTTGTAAGGTTGGGTAACAAAATGTTTTATAGCGCTGTATTAGTAGGTAGGTAGTGATTACATACTACTAACGACATCTAGCGGGCAGTAGCTGCAACATTCTATTTAATGTTTTTATTTCATGTTACGGTATAAATAATGAGCGTAAAAAATAAAAATCTCTTTGTAATTTAAGATAAATTTTGAACTAGACAATAATAATGTTTCTATCGCGTTTTTTTTTTAAGATAGTTTATCTAAACCTAGAATAAAAGTTGCATCTTGGTAAGTAGTAGTACTTGGTATTAGTAGCTGCCTATTTATATTTATGTAAGAGCATGCTGAAAGCAATGTAATGTATTTCTAAACTATCTTAGGGCACCGGAGAGCTTCCTAGCCGGTGGTTTATTCTAGACTCGTGACCCACGCTCGTGCCTGCACAGTTCAAATGGGCGTATCGTGTTTTCCTACACGGCTAGTCTAAGAGCCTACCGTGAAGTAACATTCTTGCAGTAGTGGAAGCGAGAGAACGCACTACACGACGTAGAATGGCGTCTCTCTCCCACATCTGCATTAGTATTATTTTTATAGTTATTGGTAGGTTCTGATCTAACTCCAGTGACCTACCGTGTCCGGTGCCCGTGGTTCGTAGCTTCGAAGTCCATATTTATATTATTATGCATTAGCATTAAGTACTTTAAAGATTTTCTCTTTTATTTATAAGTCTTGATGGTAATCACAGCTGGATATTATTGCTTTGAAATTGTCGTTCATTTTATTGAGGTTTTTCAGATTTCATTAAAAAAGTAATTATTTAGTTTGTAGAAGGTTTTCTACGTGCCGTGTTTTACACGAGTTTAATAATTCAACTTACAAAAGCGGAATACTGGCATCAAATTTAATAGTGACAAAAAGAAGATGAATTTTCAGAAGCACAGAAGAATATACTTATGGCAATTAATTGCTAAATCTTTGAAGATTGTTGTAATTACCAATGTTTGGTTATCTATTTAGCCAAGTATTTTTCTTTGTCATTAAAAGGAAAACTAGCTACTTACATATAGTAAGTTTTCTATTTACAATTCTCATTTGATGTTAAAAATACTTTCGTTTTATATCTACTGCCATGTTACGGGACATTAGTTATGAAATAGTGCGACATTGTTAAATATTGCTCAGTAACTTTTGTAATATCTTACTAAGGGAATTTCCTTCGATACTTTCGACTAGTTTTCGTTTAGTAGAAGTTTGAAAGTAGTAGTTAGAGTGTAGGTGTTTAGTTGCACTTTCGACTTGGCCTTTTGGTCTTTAGAACCTTGTTCTCTTTAAGTCTGATTTCAAAACCTACGTTTCATTTGTCTACACTATATCAGGTCTACTATTGATTGGAAGTCTTTTGGCCTACTAATGACTAACTTTTTAAAAAAATATATTAAATCCATGAGCCTTTTCAAACCGTATTTAGTTAAGTACGTAAGCTATCATTTATCCGTAACAAAACTACACACAGCACAATGAGAAACTATCATTACATTATTATAAATCTAAGCCCAAAAGATCGTATGACGTCACGTTCCCGAAATTGTCCATAAGACACGGCACATGATCACCCGAAGTCGAGAGAACTGAATAATTCAACCCCCTGATACGTTGCACCTACAACTTATAAGGAAAATCTGTGGCGAAAGGTTTTGCTTTAATATTAATGGAAATATCATGCGTTTCATTGTACGTATCACGTTTGAAAAAAATATTGTTAGTACATTTTCGCTCTTATTTATGTGTAATTGTATATGTATATTTTCATAGCGAAAACAATTTGTATATTTCATGTATTGAGTCTCGTTAATTTAAAATGGTTAAATTATTTTCTTGATGATTTATTTCTGCTAGCATGAAAAACTAGGTGTTATCTTTTGGGACTTTTGTTAGGATAAATTTAAGCAAATTAAACGTAGAATCTTAATAAACATAATGTAATGTCTCATGTTAACACTAAGTTATTTTTAAATTGTTATTATAGTGGACGTGTTCTTCACTTCATTGAGCATTTTTATTAGGTTCACAGAGGCTCACTGGCCAATGAAGGCAATAGACCAGATCGAACACAATCATTGATTACTTTACGGTTGCTTACTAAAAATAAAACAAATGACGACACTCATATGTTTATGTTAATATTACCCACGCATGGTCGTTTGATGCAATTGTATCCGATGCTTTAGAAAAGAAATATGAATATCAGATAGTGCTGTTCCTCGTCTAGCCTAAACATTTTCGAGTCCTGAATATAAGTTAAAAATACACTCCCTAAATAAAAAAAGAAGTTTTCGAAATTTCAAGTGTATTTGGTCAAACAACATTGATGTAGGCACTGTACTACGCTCTCCTGCTGATAACTTTAAAACCCCAAATCTGATATGTAAATAAATACTAGATAAGTTTGTTTGCATGTTTATTCAATATGTTTATGTTTGCAGGCAAGTCTCGGTGTTGCAGACGTCGATCCCGCTGCCGGCGTCCGCCGCGGCCGCGCGACGTGCGCCGCCCGACAAACGACCGCTGCCCGCCACTCCGTCGCACACAGGTAAATACTACTTACTATTTCTGGTGTCCTAGTACTTTTGTTGTTTACAGTGTAAACTTAGTAAATATGATATTGCAATTGATTTCAAGAAATAGCCTCAATGTAAAGTTAGGTTCGCTGAAAAAGTCGGTATCAATTACATAGTGTAATAGTATAAATTTAGTTTATTTTAATAAATTTAAATAAGCGGTAACTAACAAGCATTTTAATTCAGAATATGAATATTGATGAGTATAAGTGTGCCTTCACCGCCTTCAAAGATGAAACAACGATTATGATTAATATAAGGACTATGTTTTTTAAGAAGACACGTTTGAAAACAACATAACTAAAACTAACAAATTTGAAACCCAAACAACAACCCTAAGTCTAAAACTTCCTATTCAAACCTTAAAGTGGATCTATTTCGATAAGTCGTAGTAATGCCACAACAGAACTCTGATCGACGAAAATCAATAACAAACCTCCATATCGTGAGGGAAACCAATTACTGGCAGCGTAAATTGTAAGCCATCTTCAATAAAGAATGTATTCCAAGCGACTGATAATACCGAGAGTCAACTGTTTAAATCAATTACTAATTTATCAAGTCTAGTGTGATTACATTACTCGGTCTAATAATAGGTGTATTAATAAAACATGCAATATGGGTAGCAGCTGTTATCTTCGCTTCAAGTCAATATGAGTCTTAGTAAACAGGTCACTGTATGCTAACTACTTATAATGAATATCGTTTACAACTTCCTATTCATAGGCAATTTGAATATAAAGCACATAATTTGTGTATTGTCGACATGTGCTGTGTCTTCTATGAAAATTGCCATTCGTATTTGCGGACGTAATTTGTAATGCAGCCGTTTTAATGACTCACCATGTGATAAATTGGTATTAGTATAGTTTTACTCCTGGATTCTTAAACGCTGATCAACACAATAATTTTTTAATCGTCAGTCAAATCTTATGTTAAGCTCTGTGGTAGGTTGTAAGTTGTTGATCACTAGATTTGACAGCAGGCTTAATCGATCAGCCTTGCAGAAACCGGGGATTAGAATCTATTGTGAAGGATTGAAAGCTGTTAGATTGCACAAATAACTAACTAAATCAGTTTATGTGAGTTTCCCATCATTTCATAATGGTCTTCCTATAGTTACAACCTTTATTAAGAAATTGATTGCTAAGGTTACTAAAAGTCACAATTTTTATGCTTAGGGATATATAGAACACAAAATCTCATTTCATTTGATTGTAATTGTCTTATCGAGCAAATAAATTTCTACAATTGAGATTCGAAACAATCTTTTGAAATTATGAGTCCCAAAATTTTAATTAAAAAAAACTTAAGAGAGCAGTTTTAATTCAAAATTGAACAAACAAACAGACGTTTCCATAAATAAGTCCAGCAGAACGTCTAACTCAATTATCTATGAGCAGCATACTTTGCCATCCAGACCAGACGTTAGAATTAAGTGCAGCGCCTTGTGAGTGAGAACTCTAATTAATTCAATCCAATTACTTATTTACTGCTGGCTGCCGTCGATATCTAGCCTCTGCACTCAGCGAGGCGTCTGTTTGTCTGTACGTCTGTACAACTCGACGCCTACAGATAAACTAAATTGAGAATAATGGATCGACGCTCAACGTCTACTAAGAAAAGGTTTTATTCTGCTAAAGCGATTAATTGGTCTTATCAGTTTGTTTTAGTTTGTAGAAAATGCGAAATTTAAAAGCTAGCTCTTAAATCAAAGCTAGCGTTTTGTTGATAAGGTTGTCAGTAATGGCCAAAATCTTATAAATATACTTTGTTTTTAATCGATCAAAAATTAGCAGTTTTCTCAATTCGACTGTATACACATATACTATGGGTAATCTAAGTTCTAATCATACTAATTTCGCCAGGAGTCTATAGCCAAGAGTTAACCCTAGACATTTTTATTTATTCTTTCGTGTCAACAAAAAATGTCAACCATCTTTTTCTAAAATGAAAAAAAAATGCAACAACCAACATTTTCTCTAGCAAGTATTACAACATTTCGTCTACACACGCCTTCCTTAGCTTTTATAAATTCAGTAGACGTAACACACTTACCTACTTTAATCGCAATATCCTAAGTAAATAAATACACTTGGAATATGAATCCATCCGTCCTTTAGCATACATACCAAAAAAACATCGTCGCATGCCCATTTGTTGCTCGTAAACTCACCTGAGGGCTCTGTGGTCCCTAAAATAAACTCGCGAGTGGGAAAAGTAAGGGTTTACACCAAGTTTATTCACTTACTCTCCCTGATAAGTGCTGTAACGTCATCTGTTTTATTACTTGCCCACATGCTGATGAATTCTGTCTGAAACACGTGTGATGTGAATATTTTTTCTTATCTTCAGATTTTTTGGTGACATTTTTCCATGAGATTTTTATACTTTAGGGTGATGGGTTGAATAGTGTAATTTGTGTTAGCAACATGTACTTGTTATTAGTAGTTAGTTATTAGATAATGATTGCACTCTAAAATAACGAAATTCACAATGTATTTCTTTTATCCGAAATATTTCAAACCTTAAATTAGAGAATTAAGTTCCACGGCCTCAAAAATGTTAGGCATTCAAAGAGTTCCATATTATTCCGAGTAGTTATTTCATTTATGAAATTTATCCGTATTATAATTTCTGATCTGACATTCAAGGCCATATTACGCGAGGGTTGCAAGAGTGAGGGGCGCAGTGAAGGGCGGCGTAAGACCTCAGTTGTTCAGATTATTGGATTTGGATGTTTTCATTTAAAGACTTATCGTTGCTTTGTACCGTAAACACACTAAAATTGAGAAGTTAAATCAATTTCAGAGCCCCGGATATGATTGCGATCTCTTCAACGATCTAGTACGAACATTTTGTGAATCATAAATCACTGATAAACAAATATGTACTTTAAATGCACGCACTGAAGTCTGAAATCGTGTGTCAACAACCCGCAACAATATTATACTCGTAACTAAAGTATTGATATCTCCTTTAAATTATGCGACACAAATTCGTATGTCAACACGATTGTTATGATTCTCACGCGGGTCGAGTTATCTTGAGACTCGTCGTGCCCTGGTGATATCGTGTAGTCGCGTCGGATTTGTTGTACAGATGCATTCTCAGTTGCCGGCGAGAGCTCATGCTGCTCGCATATTGACGTTCTTACTTCAAATTAATTTAATAATACCGGCATAAAAGAAGAATAGCTTTTGTTTTTTGAGTGTGATTGTTGAAACGTTGAAAATGACATAATGTGAGTGAAATAGTGCTGTGAATCGTGTAGGTAGGTGATAAACTTTTTGGTAATTACTGTTACGGTAGGACAAGAAATTATTTTGTCAACAGATTTCGTTAATACTCCAATATAATTAGTGTTCATATTTTCTCATTCTATCATGCCAGGTAACATTTTGAAATCATTTCAAATATTTGACGTATTTTATCTTAAATGCAAAAGCATTCCAAAGTGCGCAATGTGTGTGAGATAAAAATGTGTTCAACATTGTTTTCATTTAAGTTCGACACGCTTTTTTACTAAGGATTGTCTATATCTAGACCTCATGCGTATACCTAGGTATAATATAGACAGTGGGTATACGGTCGTCGGGTGCTAAAGTGATGGATAGTCTCGGCCTGAATAAAGAACGGATGTAGCCCACAGTTGATTGACAATGTTATTTGGCGCACCAGTCGACAACGATCTGCTTCCTATGCTATGCACACTACGTAACACCTGAATAACTATTGTTATCCTTATGACATGTTCTGTGTAAAGTTTATGAAGCAAATCTGGGTAAATGGTATAGTTCTACTTACACTGGACAATAGTTTTACGAACTAGACTAAAATCAATTATTTGGACGTTGTCTAACTTTATGTAAGTGTCATAATGATCTGTAGGTTTTAAGCTTAAATAAGTACCTGTAATTGTTGCTCTGACCTTTAAAAATGTGCCATGGTTTCTAATTATAGCTTCTGTTTCAAAATACCGTAATTGAAATGTAATTAAGTGGGTGACAACTTCGAAGTAAAAACAAACAATAAAACCATAAAGTGGACGAAAGTATAACGAGACAATAATTACCTAACTAATTTTCTTATGCGTCAAAGTAGAAATAGGTCTGTTGCTAAGTTAGCTTTAACACGTTTCCATTGTTTACTCTTACCACCATAGGCAAGTATTATCTGATGCCAAACAAACTAAGCTAGACCCCATAATGTGTGGTATTTATGGCAACTATTGACTCATTAATGTCCCTTGTTTGGGGTAGCTTTACGCACACGCATACATTTGAAAAGTAATGTAATGACATCACGAATAATTATTTTGGTCGGTATGGTATCGATTAATATAGCGAACCAACATAAGCTGATCTATTGCATTGAATCGAAGTTCCCTTGGCTGGGTACATAGCGTGAGAAGTAGAAGGGGTGTTAGGGTTCAATTATTTTTGGTGGGTGTAGTATAGCGCATGCACTGTTCGCTCTGCAGCTTAGTAAGCGACCAGTCGCGCGCGCAACACGGCCAGACCACCCGTGCCGTATTTTGATAAAAGTTCAGACTTATCTAGTGAATGTTAGCTCAATAAGTAGAATGTTTGATCAGCTTGATGTGTGAGAGATTGTAAATATAGATCAAAAAATAATTTACATCATATGTGTAGGCGGTGAGTCGTCATAGTTTACATGTATAGTGTAGATAATAATGTAGTCACTGACGGAATGCCATTGTTTGATTGCAGGTGGTAAAAGCGGATTGTCGGCTAGTTCCAGTCGCTCTACTAGCCCTCTGGGACAAGGAGCTGTCAGCTTCATACCGCGAGCGCCAACTTCTTCATCCGGGTAACTTTGCTTGTTTATTTTACAAGATGATTTAAGTTCAGTCTAAGTGGTTGAGTCTGCTCATTCTGTTTGTGTTATTTGTATCGTTCTTTCGGACATGAATCAACCTGCTCTTGGAGATGGTATTAGTCATCGGTTACGTAACTATGAATCCATCTTTTTGGTCAGCAGTTTATTTATTAAAAATTTTTTTGGTCAACTTTATTCACATTTTTTTTTCAATTAAACTGAACTGAGCTATGTTACTATTACTTATTTTTTAAACCCGCTTTCCGTTGTTACAGATCAAGACCTAATTCCTCGTTACTAGCCCCCGGTAGTAAAATCCCATCAACATTAATTTCGCAACCACATCAACAAACTCCATCCAGTCACAATGGGACACCAACAAAGCATTCCATGCTTGATAAGTTAAAACTTTTTAACAAAGACAAAATAAGTAATGAGAAGCAAAGCAGCAAGAGCACAGCTGTATCAAAACGCACTAGTTCATCCAGTGGCTTCTCTTCAGCCAAGAGCGAGAGATCCGACTCCAGCCTAAGCCTCAATGAGTCTTCTAATACTCCAAACTCACATATCAAATCTACAAACTTAGTAGGACCCAAAAGTATACGGCAACAAAGCGATACATTATCAAAAGACAAGTCTGGAAAAAATGTAAAACCTAAGTTAGTTAGTTCTAAATCCCCTAAAGAAACTTCTACCGGTTTCAATAAAAACAGCAGTAAAACAAGTAATAGTGATAAATCAAGGAACAGTCCGAAACTTCCTGCACGTGACAAGGAGTCTAAATTGGCTGCTCCTAAATCCATAAGTAACACTAAATTAAATCAGATCGATGACCATTCAAGAAACTCTAACTCTAAAATGGTGAAACTGTCTGGTAGTCAAATGAGGCTCAGTGAAAAACGAAGTGATAGTTCACCGGATGTTAAACACCATCAAAACCATGAAAATGTGTCTCCGCCATCAAAAGGTCACCAGAATCAAGCTGCTGCTGCGCAAAATTTCGGACAGCAAAATCATACTGGAATTCCAAAGCCTACGGCTGCTGTGAAAGGAACGTTCAAAATATCTAAAGATGATAGACATGTAATAAATAAAAGTACAAATAGTCAATTAAGCCCTATACAAAGCAATTCTAGTTTAAATTCTACAAATAACGTAAGTGCACTTCCATTCGGTAGAGAACAATCTAATTTAAGTAAAGATATAACACAAAAACAGACATTGGCTGTATCTCCAATGCCAGTGGTTAATACAGGAATACATACACACATATCACAAATGTCTGAAAGTTCTCATTCTAATTCCACTCACAGTACTACAGGGCAACATTCTAATTCGAGTGATAGTAGCGTAATATACCGTCCTTCCAGTGAATCTGGATCTGAAATATCTAAAACTGCTACTCATCCCGGTAATTCCAATAAAAGAATGGATATGAACACAACATACATTAACGAAGTTATCAATGAAGCAGAGATCTCGGAAAAAGAAGCAGCTCAGAGAAGACCATTGGACAAATCTGTTCCGAAACCGACATTTGATCACAACAGGACTTTAACGGAGCTAAATAAGAGAATGGAGAATGACAGTCGATCCAGCACACCATCACATTGTCGTGATAATTCTCTTGGGGACGATGAAAATCCATTAATGAACGTGATGCCCATGAGGCCCCTTTTACGAGGCTATAACAGTCATTTGACACTGCCGATGAGGACTTCAGGTTTAACCCAGAAAAACATTCCTGGCTATCCTCATCATGCCAATACAGTGAAAGCTAACTTTGGCCGAGAAAATATGGGTTTGCGTGACCGTATAAATTACGGGCCTGGATTTTCTAACCCAGATTATTGTGATCTTGAAATCGCTTCGGGTTATATGTCAGATGGTGATTGTTTGCGACGTATAAATATTAATGAAATGGATTGTGGACGCAACAACGACATTATGGATGGCTACATGTCTGAAGGTGGAGCTTCTCTGTATGGACGTCGACTGAACTATCAGCAACCATCGCAGTTACAGCAATTGGATGAAAGGTAAGATTGAATTTAGATGTATACTTTACATGTGCATTACAGATCTGGAGATTTGGTAACCATACGAGAAAACGCTCTCTCTTTAGGGCACAATAAAACACAAATTAAAACTCTCCCTAAGAGCGTAAGATTCATTGCCATGATGGAATTGCGTCCGTAATGGTTGTGCTTTTTAGGGTTTTTAAGGCGCTCGAGACATGCAAAATTACTTATTATGCCATTTTATTTCTTGAACCTCCGTAATTGAAAACAGAGTTTTCCATTTTATCATATTTAAAAAGATTGGATTTTTCCATGAATTTTCAGAAGTAATTGGATCAACGTCAAATTATTAAAATTGCAGATTATCCCACGCCCTTAATAAACATTCATTTGCTTGAACGTTAAGCCTGTGTTATTTATGTAACAAAGTTTATGTAACCGCCCAGGTAGAAAAGTCGTATTGATTTGACCTTTCCTTGAATGTCTGGTTGTATAAATAGCCTTTTCGCGCGTTAAGCACTAAATAAATAAGAAAACATAAGTTAGAACTGAACGAAGTTTTGAACTATTGAAGGAAAAGTGAAGACGCGTTATAAATATCAGTTAATAATTTTTAGATTTCGTACAACGGACAGTAGACCTTTATACATTATCTTAGTGTGTAGTTCTATATTTTTATAGGTAGTGTGACTGTTAAGGAAATCCATTTTCCAATAGAATCGGCTGAGCCTCTAAATCCACAAGTGGTCGGCCCGCCTTCCGTCACTCTCCGACATAATGTAACGAAGGTCTCTAACGTGCTTGTCTCACGGATCATTTACTTACGTTTACATTATGTAATTCCTGGTTACGTAAATCCTACTGTTTGTAGATGGTAGAACATAATAAATGTAATGCCACAACGAAGTGAAATAACTCAATTGATGAAGCGAGAAAGAGAAATATTAATGTCGTGGCATAAAGAAACATAAATAAAATATAGACCTTAAGTATTTGTTCCCAATGTTATATTAATATTACGGTTTAGTATATGACAAGTGCTTAACACGCTTTGCATGTTCAATGTGTGTTACCCTCGCACGTGACTCACCAAGCTAAAATCGAAGACAAGTAAATGTTCTATGACAGTTAGCGAATGTTAGTGCTTGGCAGTGCGAACAAAGCATTTGTTAATATTTGGACGCTGCTCCCGCGGTGTGCAGCCGACGATCTCTCGGCGAGGACTCGTACAGCGCACTCACACTGTCGCAACGCTAGGGGAGAGGGCGGGGTGACCAAAATCGATACTCCTACGTCTCATGCCGCCCCTGCCCCGCACGTCACCTCTGTACCGCCGCCTCGACCCTAACCACCCCTAACAGCACCGCACCATTCGGCACCTTAACGATCCCAACATAAAACTGTACTTTCATCGGTGCGCTCAATGAGATCCAACGTTTTTGGATTCGCGTTCAAATAGGATGCTAGCATGGTATTGTTTTTTTCCTATAGTATTTTCATTGAATTCGTAAAATTTTTGTATTAAAATTCGGATTATTTACACCGTAAATCGAAATAACTTGGAATATTCTACGAATTAGTTTTTTAGACAGAAGTACTAAGGGTGTAGGGTTTCAATGTCATGTGGCGAGTACCGCGAGTGCGAGCTGTGTAGCCGGCGGTGGCGTAGTGCACGGGTGGCGCGGCGGCGGCGGCAGGGCGGGCGGCACTCGGCGCCGCGCACTATCGGCGTGCGGGCGCGCCGTACTAGCCGCCCGCGCTCACACACGCACGTGACAAACTTTCCCGATTTCCTCGACGGAAAATGTAAATCTGTTGCCGGCATCGATCGTCTCGTCGCCAGACGCGCGCTCGTCGAACCGAGCACGCCGATCACAGCTGGCGCCATGGAGCTGGACCGCACTTAACAAAGGATAGCGGAACGATCGCGCCACACGCTAATCTCGTGGACTGTTATTATTCCATTTGAACATTGGTGTTAGTTAATAAGTGTATCTTAGACGATGTAGTGGACCATATGCGTTGTGCCTTCTGTCGCTTGGTCTCGTGGTGAGCGGGAGTACCGGTCGGTTGACGGACAAAATTTGATTTGCTGTACTTTTATACGCCAACGATGATAATAATTTCGCGGACACTAATATAATATAAGTGTTGCCTTGCTATGTGTCTTTGCTTTTCGCGTTAGACGTTGTAAGCTTACGGTGCTTTATAGATATTGTAACATAGAAGAGATAAGTTTGAAGACATAATATACAACGTATGAAGATGGACAGGATGCATTCGGTGAGACTTTCCTTGTTTCTTATCTCAATTTAATTGTTTGTTCAATTTAACTTATTATTATGATGAAGCTAATTGTCGTAGAGGCAATAACCTTCCAACCATCTGGCGGTTAGCGAAGTCAATGTATCGCTAGTTTGTCACATGTGGTCACCATTCCTTACGAAATATTATGTACTTCTCATTTTATGACTTGAATAAACAATGCAGAAATGTGTAATTGTTTCGTCTAACAATATCGTGTTTATTGGTATTGTTACGTAAAGGATTCGTTTAATGTTCGAAATAAGTAAACAGTTAGGAACCCGAAGCAATTTATCCGAGTAAGGTTATTACATCGGCATCTGCAGGGATACGGCCGGGCGGGAAATCCTCAGCCTGATCCCCCAAACTATAGCTCTATTTCAGTGAATTCTCAAACATTTAAGTAATTTCAGAGAGAGCCTGAAGCTGTGTTCACACAGTTTGAAAACCATAGATATTATTTTGCGCAGTCTGTATTGTATACACAATAAACAGATATGTATGTAACATGTAAACCAATATAACACAGCTGTACTCAGTGTGTATAAAGCGCAAGTTAAACTTATTTCGAACAATTTAGTCCACTACATTAAATTTTCTCCCCTATTCAAATGAAAGCTTACCTACCAAATCGTGGTGTGTGCTCATGATTTAGATTTTCTATATAAAAGGAGACTTTGTAAACGGGTCGGGTGTTATTTTGTTTGGATTCACATTCTTGTGTTTAGTTCCTAAGGGCTAAAATGCTTTGTCGGTTTCGATTATATTTGAAGGGGTTACTTGGCCATGAATCATAAACTGGGTATTTTTATTCGCAAGCTGAGCTTGCTTACTCTATAAATGCACATTGATTGCAGATTGGTGACTTTGATTGAGTCTATTAGGTATATTGAACGTCTGATTGATATTACTTGTCGATACTATATTTATACGCACTCTAGCAAACGGCTGAGGAATGAATAAACGCAGTGTTCTCAATTCTCATTGAATGCACAGCTCTCGAGAATTTAATTCCACAAACTTCGAAGTAATGTTTTTGAAATGTCATTGTTTTATTTCGCTGCGCGCCAGACTTGTAGACTTTTATAACAGCTGGAAAACGGCAAGCGGAAAATCTGAAACAAAAAAACCGCTAACAATATGGGAACTATTCTCGCTGCAAAAGTTTTAAATTCCGTTCGGATATTGCAAAGCGAACGGCCGTACGGCTGTTTGTTCCGCTCCTTGAAATTTTAATGAGACGAAGTCGAGCGATGGAAATAACTTGTTATCATCCACGTCAGGTATTTCCCAAGTACATAATTAACACCTAGAGATCGTTAGACAGTTTTCTTATTATTTATTCACTTGATTGCATACTTATTAGCTGTAATTGGAATTATCTGCATTTTATACATGATGATTGATAGGGTATAAAAAGACATTTGCTACCTATATAATAAACATTTCATTCCATGATTCATTATGCATTGCGTAATGTGCTTAAAATATTTTAAAAGTGCGACATTTTTTTTAATAAACTTAAACAAGCATGTGGGGAAGCTATTGTGGGACTTGTATCTACATAATTAAGTTCTTGCATACATAATTATTACAAACATTTTATTTCACACGGAATTAGACTAATTAACAGATGATCTAATTAATAAAAAAACACGCGTTAGTGACGACACTTAACAAATAGTTATTCATTACTCAAATTCTTAAAATGTGTAGACATTTTTATAAAAATCTAAACCTCCACGTCCCTTTGTAAATATGGTACATAATGTCAATTCCGTTGGGTCACAAAAAAGGTACATCTCAAAATTACACGTAAATCTGTTAAAACGAGTCCATTGTACATATCAAAGTCCAAAAAACACGTGTCTCAAGGAAACTATAGATGTAACGTCTCAACTTTGACAAGGGTAAGCCTTCGGACACGGCACTGCCATCCATGGTACGAAACAAAATTAATGAAGCGACACACTCGATATTGAAAGTCTTTTCACTGTTCACGTAAATCAAAGAACAGGAAAAATATAGACAGGACTGCATTCTCAAAAGTACCAAAAACGAGGTCTCAAAATTGGAATTGTGTTTGTTATGATAGTATGAAATGTTTTGTTAAATTGATATTTTGAACTGCAAGTAATAAATTATTTCAAATCTTAGTAAATAACTTTAAGCTTTAGCCGTGTACTATCTAACCTTTCTCATGTCTATGTACAACATGACATCAAGTACATTCGTGTTGATACTACTTAGCTGCGTAAACAAAAAATTGATTGAAAATGCTTCTGTTTTGAAAGGAAACACTCTTCGACGATGTTTTGCTGTAACCGAATATGCTGCCGTAACGTACAAGTTTTGTTTGCTAAATAAATGTTCGTTACTACGTCGTTGTAGTACACAATGTAGCCGCAATGTCATGTTGGTAACAGTGTGGCGGAGGTTAAGATACTCATGTTAAAATTTTTATACTTACGTTAATATTGTTTCGTGGATATTATATAAAAATAAGACTATGATAGAGTTTTGTGTTATTTATTATTGTGGAAGGTTTCTTTTTTTAGATTAAAATCTTAAAAAGAGGGTTATCGACTGACTTTTATTTGTTATACAACCGTAGTATTTTTTTTTTTTTTTTTTTAAACACTAGATAAGTAACACTGGAGCGATTAAAATGACTAAGTATTTTCTTTACCGATGACATAATTATACTATAGTATTTACTATTTCCAAATCTATTTGTTTGTCTAAAATCCTGAAACTATTTCATACCGTACTCGTGTTAAAGCCAGTTCCAGTAAATGTTTTAGTGAAACTATTGAAAACCTCAAAGAGCCTTACGTGTGCTGATAGCGAAGTGAATTGAAGTTGAAATAGGTACACCGAGAGGAAATCCGGTTGCGTTTGAATAGCTTTCAGCATCCAACTCGACGTCTGTTGGTGCAACTTTCGTTATCGCCATTTCAATATACTTGTTGGTTATAGTTTCTGTTTTGAAATAGGCGCTTTTAAACTTGTTGTTTGCGTAAATTGGACTTTGGATTTGAAATAGTTACGGAATGCTGTCTGATGGTATAAGTATTTTGAGTCAGATATCTGCAATAGAACACGTTAAATATTTGTGTCGCTTACAATCCTATGTTAATATGATCAGTTGAAAGATCACGCTGTTTATTTTATAACGTGAATTCTACAAATAACATTGTGTACTTCAACCCTGACAGCAGAATTTCATGAATACTAAATTAACAAAAACTTAAGGACACAATACGAAGCTCATACCTACTCACAGTGTTTACCATCTAACAAAACATTCGGCAAACAGATTCAAATACAACAAAAGAGCATTCATCATGCCAGCGAAATGATGAGATGAATGAGAGAATAATGAGAGAGCTGCTCGGTTCATAGATAATGACGAACGCAGGAGACTGCTCCTTTCACGAGATCCGTCATCATTAGTGCGCGGCTTCGGGCGCTCAGTTTTCATTAAGACGCCAATGTTTCAAATGACAACGGCAAAGGGCGTGGGGACTAGGCTCATATTAATGCACCTTACGCTCATTGTACATCTACCTTTACGCGTATCGGTACTACGGTACTAATTGTCATGAAGAACCTCCCTATTCACGAACGTCTGATTACATTTTTATCTCCCCCTTGCTTGTAGGCTTGGCGTGAGGCGGAATGTACTGTTTTCCCTGAGGTTTAATCTATGAAGTGCGACTGTTGAGATCAATCAACTGTCTTTATTGAGCTTTCTGTATGTCAGTTGCGATTGGTCCATTTTAGTAATGTGTTTTGGTGTCTTACTAACGTAATGTTATGGTGAAGTTCTAGGTTCTCAGAAGTATCATAAAGTGAAGTTACACACAAACATTAGTTTTGTGTTGTTTTAGAAAACAACACAAAATGCTATGCTATGAGCTAGAGCTCATAATTTAAAATGGAAGTGCGTTTAAAGCAACTGCTTCATAAATATTTAGTGATTCATTCGCGTTAGCACTTTAAGCTTTAAAATGACTGTTTTCGCTAAATAAGTAATACGATACTTAACATTGGTAACGTGTTTTACATAAATAAACGAGCATTTTATCAAAATTTTGTGGTTAAATATTAAGTAGGTTTACTAACAAACATTTATGCAATAGCACATTAAAAAGATGGATAATTTTGGGAAACTCTAAGTAAATAAATACCAAGTCGATAAAAATATTTGTGTTAGTGACAGAAAACAGCCATTATTTCATAATTAGATTCTTATTGTTATTGTTTATGTTAAGTAAAAGTACAGGCATTATATATCATAGTTTAAAGTTGGCAAGAGGCCATTACGAAAGGTAAACAAGAGGTAACAAGAATGGCTTAATGCCAGACAAGTTGAGGTTCAAAACTTGGCACATTTAATTTTTCACTGCGGACGTGACAAAAGAATTATGGAAACTATCTAAGAATGAAGGTTCTGACATATTTTCACGCCTTATTGGAAGTTCTTTTTTCGTAGTGTGAATAGGATTTCAAAGGGCGACAAGATT
Organism: Chrysodeixis includens; assembly: GCA_941860345.1. Taxonomy (NCBI): domain Eukaryota; kingdom Metazoa; phylum Arthropoda; class Insecta; order Lepidoptera; family Noctuidae; genus Chrysodeixis; species Chrysodeixis includens. The sequence continues at coordinate 5,965,000 of OW796093.1, read as the reverse complement.
GGGTCCATTTGGTGCCATTTGTAAAAGAATCGTGTCGGATTTAAAGATGACAATTTGCATAAGTAGGGGCAGCTGTGTTGTCCATAGAATTGGAGTCCTGAACAGTTCCGGGATAATCATTTAAAGTTATCTAATGAGAACCTTTTTGGAAACGAAAACAGGTCTTTTATTAAATGAAAATAAACGCAATATTATTATGACGTCGTGTATGAATATTTTTGCGCTAGGCAATTTAGGTGCAAAAAAACCGAGATCGCTATCAGTGCTAGCCCTAGTTCGTTCCACTTTAAAAGATTAACAAGGCGTTTATTTGGACAAAGATTAAATATAGCACGTGGAGGGCGCTAAAGTAAGACGATGTGGATACAAGACTTTTTTCCAAAAATAGAATGCAAAATGGATTACTGCATCTCGTTAGCTATAAACTAGGACACTGCGGCATTTGTAACCGCAAAGGCTTGGCTCTGACTGTAATAGATTACAGTTTGCTTAACCTGCCTTCAAGACGCAAGAACAATTTTCTCGGCACCATTTCCTACGTTTCATGAGCCTGTTCCTCGCACTATCAACTGAACGAGGAAACTGAAAAGTTAAAAGTTGACGTTCGTTTCTATCTTATCGCAATCTTTATTGTGGGGTGAAGTTTCAGTCCCCTATTTTGCAAGACACCCGAAATCTTTAAAGTTGGCTGAAACAAATTTATCTTACAAACTTCTGAAGGTTGGTTTCGATTGACGGCTCAAACAATTATAACTTTGTACCTAACTGAAAACAACGATAATTTAAAGTTCGTTCATAAGGTTGATTATATTTTCCTTAAATGGTACTGATTTACATAACACTGTTTTACAATTATGGACAAATTGCCCTTTAGCTTATCAAAGTACGAACCTACCGCGGTATCGACCTCTTTACACCGAGTTAAAAATAAACGGACTCTATTCCTTGGTATAAAGACTTCATTGATCCTAAATGAGTGTAATAAAGAGTGATTAATGGTTATACTGAATACGGGCGTTCTTTCGCAGTAAGCAACTACTTGTCTTGTCATAAGTGTGTCTATGTGCCCGTTACTTTGTTTTTAAAATATTATCGGATAACGCCCGATAGGTGCATTGTGTACTTACTAACCAATTTAGAAATGGGTACGATAAGTATCGGGAGTCGAGTTCGCTGACCTATCAGATAAAAATATTCATTTGTAAATATTTTTTGTTTTACTTAGATATTGTATGAAGTAGGTATCTCATGTTACTGTCAAGTGAATTCCATTCTCAAAAGCTTTTCAAATACATGTTCCAGAAACCGTTTATTGATGTTACTCAAGTAATTATTATTTTAATTAAACTCCCTGCGAATCGGCTACATAACAGGGGAAACATGTCTGTGTTTGCCCCACACCACATACTTAAAAGTAGGTCGCAACGACATGTTGCTCGTCTCCATAAGAGAATACAGCTCCCCTTTTATCAGTTGCCATCAATTCAATCCCTTTGTTCAGCCCAGTCGCGCCAGTACGGCACCCTGCGTTCAATCTACTTTGATCTCGAATGTTATACACTAACACATGTACCTACAGGTTCTAGTAAGTCACGTAGAGAATAAAATACTTTACGACAAACGCCAGGCAGGCAAAGTAGAGCATTAAACAATTTAAATCTTAATGCGCTGGGCCAAGAACTTTGCAGAATTTTAATTATTACCGGTAGGTCTTTTACAAGGAAGGTTGAACCTAGTCCTACCGAAAAAACACGATCGCCTAATGAAGTGGAAGATATTTAATTAGTCCTGCGCCTAGCGCCGCGGAAGAAAATAAGACTGAACCTTGAACGGTTGATTAAAAATAACGCTATTAGTAAGCGCTGTAAGCTCAAGCTTCGGCGACTTAGGAGGTTAAATCGAGTGAAGCACTCGTGTTTTAAACCTATCTTTATCTTAACTGTTTTAAATAAGATGTTTGTAGTAGCTCGTGCTTGTAAACGTTCATTTTAGTAAAAAAATTAAGCAATAAATTTTGAAGTCACAATTAAGTTTCAAACATCGTCAAACGTTCTTTTTATTTCAGTACGTATTGCTCTTAGGCCCTTCTAAGGCTTTTAACCCTGACTCATACGTGGGGGAAACGCGGTAGTCACCCTTCATTGCCATTTCTAAGTAGAGGGACTTTTACCCATACAGATATTGTGGGACCCTTTACAAATGGTAGGTAGGTAGGTAGGTACAATCAAATCATATGTACAAATAGGTACAACTAACGCCTTAGCGTGAGCAGATATTATTGAACTGCAAACAGAAAATTTATTATTACGTCACGTAGTATTAATATGTCTTGTGAATCTATCACTGCTCATGTACATTTTGCAGTGATCATACCCACCAAGAATTATTCCATGAATTAGTGTATCAGAAATTATAATTTAAGTACCTTTTTGATGTTTCCAGACGCGGCGGCCGCAATAGAGGTATGGAAGGTGGCAGTGGCGTGGTATACCGCGTGGTGGGGCGCACGCGCAGTAAGGCGGACTGCGGACAGCAGACCGAGAGGCAGCCGCCCGCGCCGAGGCAGGACACCACATGGAAGAAGTACACCGACTCTCCAGGAGTCGGAGCACCGCCAATGGTAAGTAATGGAGGTTTTTATCCTTGTATCTTGGCAAAACAGAGCTAAATCTATATAGCTGTTTAGAAGACAGGTTTGGATTGTTTCGCCAGACTTGTGTTTTCTTTGTGGGGATGGGAGTTATAGATACATATAAGATTGTATACATAAGTAAACTTTATTGGCCGCGGTAGGTAACTAATAGAGCAAAATAATGTGTAAGAGCATTGATTTCAATGGTCTTCTGAACATGTCAACTCAGGCACAAAACCATACCGTGCAAGTCTAGAATGAAATATTTATAAATACCAGAAGTGATGTTCACTTAACCTTGGAGTAGGTAGACGATAGTTCTGTTTTCTTTTTAAAATTACTTACTGAATCTTTTCTTTATAATAATTCCAGAATCAGCCAGCACCAGCCCCGCCGAGTCCCTCGCACGGGCGGAAAGGCGAGCGGCGTGCTGGTCACCATTCACCGCAGCACCACAAGCGGGAGAAACTCACTGCGGCGCAGCAACTTGGCATCGCACCACATCCGCAGGTAAGAATCTTATAACTGGATCCTTGTTATCCTTCTAATTTGGCAATTGTGGTAATAAAGGAGCTTAGTCAATATTATACTTAAAAAAAGCAATGGGTGGTACCTAAATGGAATCTGATTGGTGTCCTTAAATATGCTTGAGTTCTTAAGCCTGTCGAAATTCTGATAAATTTTGCCTAAGTAATTAGTATTAATTTAAACTAAACAAGGTATTCAATTTCTTTTCAGTATGCGCCACCGAATTCGTCTGGCCAACATTCGTCAAGGAGTGGAGGGTCACAGGTAATAAATTACAGAGTCTATTTAAATTCATAATTAAAAAAATGGAAATTTTATACCTAAAAAATCAAGAAAACAGAGTTTTCTACCAAAATATTCACTTACATATCTGTTAACTTTATGCAACTGATTATAAAATAATAATTATAATTATTATAATTTCGGCAGCTTCAGTCACCCAGCGGTGGATCATCGCGTCCGTCGAGCGTGTCAAGCGGAGGCAATGGCAGCACCTGTTCATCTGGCAAAGCGAAGGTCCCACAGAGCTTCGGCTATGTGAAGAGGCAAAATGGAGTGCAACAACCTGCACCACAGTCTAATGGACCACCACAACACGGTAAAATCAGAAAATGTGTTTGAAATTATGAAAATGATTATTTTAAAATAAACTCACTCGAAAACATAAACAATTGAAATAGAAAAATAATTTTCAAATAAGAATTAACCTTAGGCTGAATAATTTTAGTTCATTACCTACTCAAGAAAAAAAAACTGATAAGATAACTGGCACACTGTTTCTTGGACGAATTAAAAAAAATTGCTGGCTGAATGGCGCTGTCCTTTGCCTGCAGCTGATAAGCAAATAAAAAAAATTAGCAAGAAGCGGGAAATTGATTCATTTTTGTTTTTATTTCAAACATTGAATTGTTTGGATTTTGTTTTGAATGTTGTGTTCGTAATAATTTTACTAAAAATTTAAATTAAAATAATTATTTATAGGTGGAAGGACCGCTCAAGTTTCTGCCGTGCCAAGAACGAAAGTCAAAGTGTCTGGTGGTACACAAACTTGTACACAAGATCTACAAATACACAGTAAGTCAATTAAAGCTAATTACCTTTCTAATTACTTAAGATTTCCTTACTTTCCTACTTATCATATTTTTTTTACATTAATAACAAAATTTTAACATAATCTAAGTTTGATAACTTACTTTTAATTAATTATTATTTAATTATAATTATCCATCATGCTTTTACCATTACGTAACAAATAACATGATTTATAGTTACTGTTTGTTTCAATATAATCAAATAATTAAAATATTAATGTTCTCTACTCAGTAACTTTGAGGTCCAAATTGTGAAGAAACAATTTTGAAACAAACAATGACTATAAATTTAAATCCATTTTTCATCCGCACTGTCGGAAGTTCAAGGCCCGTTTACACCAACAAGAAAACCAATTGGTAGACAATCGTAAGGAAACCTAACACAGAAATTATAATATTGCACTTGTGAACTTGTGCACTGCACTTAAAAGAGATAAAGCAAATCTGCAGCAAAGTTATGCAGAAAATACCGGGTTGTTGGTGAGCTCGAGTTTTAAACTTTTGGTTTCTCATGGCTATACAGAAAATGGAATCGGTCCGAAATCATTTTCTCTGGGTGGAACAGCGGCGGCCCAACTGTCGGCGTCAGTGCGAGAGAGGCTCCTTGGATCGCAGTCCTTACCAAAACCTGGGACACACGAGTTCGCTGCTCTCTTCCACCACCATAGGTAAGAATTAAAACCTTTTTTCTTATAACTAACCTGTTTTCTTGAGACTGCATTGGCCTTGTGCATCTTTTTGTATTAGGCGCATGGCAGATTTAACTTTAACGGGCATTGATTGGCTTTGTATTCGGCTTTTTCCGTCGTTTGCATTTTAAGACCACCGTTTAGTTAGACTGGTAAGGAATGGGAATAGTACCGTAAACAGATTACTATGATGTCTGCTTTATGTTGAACTGTGGAATTTTGATTAAAGCATACCTAGTAAATACATTAGTACCTATGCAAGAAATTCATGGTGCAGGTAACAGTTTTATTTACTTTTTTGTTGTCAGACACAATGTCCACACAACAAAGCAACAAGTTATTAAAATACTGACGTTAAAATAAAAATAAAACAGCATCTATTGTTCTTTTATAGGTGTACTTAACCGCAAATATTTCAGTAATGTCAAAGTCATAAATGTAGAGTCATTAATTTAGTAGACAAAAGCAAATGTGTAGTTTTGTAGACGACAACATTGTGTAATTGTATGTTTATGATTGCCTAGACGTTATTACCTCACAGCTGACTGCCAAGTCATACAAATCAACAGTTGGTACAAGGCAATTGCCTCGTTGACATCAGCAATTAAATAGTTTAACTAATACATTGGGGTGGCCCGCATCTGTGGGAATGCGATGAATATATCGTGTTCTCTCTTTAAAAGCTGGGAAATGACAGTCATCATGGATGACAGGAAAGATACAGGGCTGAACTATTCGTACCATAAAATCATTATTTGCTAGATCTCGTACGAAACCTGTTCAATTGTAAATTTGAACTTTTTTACTTTATTCATAGATTTATTAATTACCTAATTGTTTAGTTGTCTTTGATATTCCTTAGAATAAGTTTGACTGCAGTTTAACTGTTTATCGAGTGCATGTTATCGCATCAGGACTTTTGTCGTACAAGTAGAATTTGAATATTCCCTTCGATAGCAAGATTTGATAGATAGTCCACTATGTAACTATATTCGTATGTTGATATGTTTTTTGTAGAACCGTTTTCCGTAAATTGTTTTCAAAACAATAACAGGACTGTAACCTTTAACCTCCAAGAATCCATTGAACTGTTATCAACAATTAAATATTTCAATTGGAAGTACAAACAAAGATAGTATTTTAATCCGAGAATGTGGCGATAACTTTCATTCGACAGCTCAACGAATCAAAGGAAACTTGTGTTGTCACAAGATCTTGTATTGTTTGATTGAACTATGACTTAATTCGTCTCTGTACTAGCCACCAACTATTATTATAATTGAGTAAACACCATTGCGAAGAAGAAATTCATGATGTTCGGACGAATTAAACAACACCTATTCAGTGATATAAACGTGAAAATTTAGTGACAGTTAACTATTTGGTGTATTCGCAAAACGTGAACATTAAAAGATCCATACCAATCCGGATATATCTCTAATCATGGATACTCATAAGTAAGCAAATACTCCTTATCAATAACTGTTAACATCGAGCGTGGGAATTTCGTGTCAGTTTTGGCTCGTTCTTGGTTTAACACTCAAGTACGCTCTTTGGCGCGAAGCAGTTTAAACTAGTATTCGTTACTTAGCGATTTAATGACTATCGGTTGTGGTATTTTAAATTAGATGTCTAGATTTTCGTTTCGTGAGTCATAACGGGCGTTTACTTACAGGGTCGCACCTAGGGGTGGTATTAAAATCAGTGACGGGAGTCTTTCTGATACCCAAACGTATTCTGAAGTAAAGTCTGACTACGGGATCCCCTATGCGCCTTGGCTAAGACACAGGTAATTATGTGAATACTATCTATTTATGTTTTTGTGGTTGGGTGTTTTGTTGTATGGACATGAGTGATGGACTGTACAAGTTTTATTTGTGTGTTGTGTCGTGGAAGTTAGTCGAGTGTCATTAGGCTCTTCTTTTAAAATTGGATTAATATGTTAGATTATAAATTGACACAAAAATGCGGTACTTTAGTGGAAAAAAGACGCTTTCAATACATGTTATGCTTGAAACTAACAAAATCTATTGCACACTGTTTCTGGTACCTACTTGTATTAATAGAATATTTTTGCATGCTAAAACATTTATTTAATAAAGGAACATGCAATCAATGTACTAAATACAAACACTTATTGATATTTAACTTATTACTGCCAAAAAATCTTACTGAATAATTATCGTAGAGAAAATAAATTCCTAGTGAAATAATCTACAAAACAAAATAACTACAAGTATCGAACATAAAAGTTATTTTAGAAAATAGTCTTCAACATCCAAAGCTTGGTCTCTTAAGATTTGTCTAGTAACACTCGGCTAAAGTATCTATCTAAACCTTCGTCGTTTGTGTCATTGTCATCATAATCCCCCATTATTCTTGTGCTTATTTTGTGTGTCATTTTACGATAATCTGTTCCTATGTAAATATTTTATGGATTGGAAACTGACGAAAAGTTTCCATTAAAGTGAAGATAAATGTGACAATTGTCTCACGTTAGTTACAATTGATTATTACATAAACAACACCGTATATGTATAAAATACCAACACATGGAAATATCTATTTAAATAAATATTATATGGCACACAAAACTTTCTATCATATCACATGCTTATTTCAGTCCTATTTCCAATGGCCAGTTGTGAAAATATTATTTTGAATTTTATTTTCAAGTTTACTTATTTTATTTGATTTTGAACACTACTTACATAAACATAAGAATTATATACGTACAGCTGGCCATTACGTGCTGTCATCACTTTTCCCCATTTCAGCAATACATATTCGGCGAGTGGTCGCCTGTCTGAAGGCGAGTCGATGGAGTCGCTCACGTCGCTGCATTCAGCGCAGGCGCACAACCACACCTCCTCCCCTAACTCACACCACCGCAGCTCACTCACACACAATAAGCTCATCATGCACCGAGACGCACAGGGCTCCCGGTTAAACAGGAGCAACAGTATTAGGTGGGTCCCCAATCTCTATTCACAAGTCTCTATCAATACCTCAAAGAAAATTGATATTAATTTATTTAACTACAGAAATATATAATAATATACCTAAATAATATGTCCTAAATAAAGTCCTATTTTTGTATAATGACAAGTATACATCTAATATTGTAGTCTTAATATGGGTGTAGTAAATTATATTAATTTATTTATCTGTAACATAATTGTCCTTGCGATACTTGGTTCGACGATGCATACAAATGAGTTACCTACCTGTGCAACCAGATGAGCTATTAAGTAATATATTTATTACAAATACATAAACTCTTATATTTGATTATTATAAAGGAGCAAGATTCTCCTTATTATTGACTTATCTTCGTACATTCATTTATCACGCTTCTGTGTACATACTTTTGTCCCTAATAATTCATTGACGCTTACTATCATTGTTATATATTTAACATGTATTGTATGGTAGGTGTTTAATATGATAATGTAAGTCTTGTTGGTTAAATTTTTAGCTACCTCAGAGATAGGACGTTTCCAAGGTATGCCACACGTTTGGAAGTTTGTTCATGTTTTGGCTTCGAGGTGGCACGCTTCATACTGTAAACAATTATGCATGATTTGAACATGGCACGGCTTATCTAATTTTAATTTATACTTCATTTTAAAACGCCATTGTGTAAGCTGATTTTAAGATTATTATTTGGATTACTTTTCACACTATTTGCAAATATTTTTTCAAATGCACACAGCAGTTCATATTTGCAAAACTATAATTTCGTCATAAATTACTATCAATTAACTATTTAAAGACATTTACTTTCTTTGAAATGTACGAGTCATAATATACATTTCATTAGATATGAGTATCTCATACATAATATCTGAAGAAAGCACTTAAGAAAGTCGTGTTTTTATTTGATTAAGAAAAAACAGTTTCATGCAACCGCAAGTTTGAATCTACGTATCTATGAAAACAAAAGCTTTGTCGTCTTACTGCTAAATGTACTTGTATACTGTGCCATGTTGTGATGTGCGCTACGACGCTACAAATGTAAGTTTTTACGACGTTTGTCTGTGCTTTATGCCTAGCTTGAAATGATAAAACTCAAATAAAACTCCTTGAACAATAAAATACTGTGCCTATTACCTCATTTTGCATGTAGGTTGCATTTACATATTAGAAGTTATCACCATGTTTTCTATTTATCCTAATGCTGAAAGGGTTTGCACTTGGACTTTTTTAAGCGCAAATTACTGGTCTTAAAAATAAATAAAACCCAAAAAAAATGAATACTTAATGCTTCTAAAAGAACTAAGCAAACCTGAGTGAGTTGGTTTGACCATGAGTTATTTTATCATTTCTTGCTGCAAAACATAAAACAGGCTACAACTATGCTTCATTGTAGATTGAAATTTTATTTGTATCTTCAACAATTTAAAGGTGTCTGTCCTTGCAGGTCAACAAAGTCAGAGAAGTTGTATCCATCAATGTTGCAACGGTCGTCAGAGAGTGATTACGAGCCGTATTATTGTTTACCTGTGCAGTACGGACCATCCGGACAAGGTAAAGTTTTACGATACATCTAAAAATTTTAGTACTGCTGTAAATTTCCCGTGTCTATGACTAACGTAAATGATTGCTGTGCTCACATAGATTTTACAACCTATTGTACTTCTTACATAATTCATTTCACGGTTGAATATGTCAACTGCTTCTCTGTTTTTAATATTGATAGGTCGTGGAATGTCGATACATATTCACGTTGTTGCACGTGGCTTTGAACGCTGCCAATGTGTATCTTGCTCATAGTGAACATTCTCGCATAATTAATCGTAATCAGTGCCCTAGAAAATGGGGTAATTACCGTGTCTGTGGTGGTTGTGTAAATTTTCCAGTGCAAGGTCTTTTTTCCCTATGAATTAAACATGAAGACAGCTGACAGAATTTACCTGGTTTAGATCATATAACCTTGTTAGTTTCTGACAACGATAAAGACAACTAGTTTATTTAATACCTAAGTGCAACTATTATTTTAGAATTTGTTTTGAATACCCTTTAATCATTTGATTAAAATTATTTCATTATTTATAACATACATAACAACGTACATATATATTCGCAAAGGTCTGAACTATGGAGTCTCGGAGCCACCCTCGCCGTCACCACGATCAGCGCTGAGTCCCACGCACCAGCCCGGCAATGTGATGCACACGCCCAGGCATTCGCATCATTATCCTAAGAAAAATGATGATGGTAAGTGTTAGAGAGGAAAAACTTATTTATTTTCTAGCGATAAGGAGCTATTTAAAACTTAATGAGAGGCAAGTATATCCGATATTTGGTAATTATGAGATGGTAAGCATGAGAACCGCATTTTAAAAACCGTAAATCAATTGAGTTTCTAACGTTACCTCTTCATGGGAAAGCCATTTTGGAAGCGAGCAACTAGAGTAATTAAAATGTCCCAAAACACCTTTAATAACTTCATTCTGATATACACGATCTCTCAACATAATTAAACCATTCCAGTCATAAATAAAGAAAACAGTTTAACAAGCTTTTACTCAATACTTTAATTTAATTAGACTGCTCCATATAACTGGGGCTTTCGTATCGTCCGGTCATTGGTATCATTTATTCGAAGCAGATGTCCGCTGCAACGTTGTGTCGCAACCGCAAACATGTGGCTTGCATCGGAGACAGAACACAAACATAAAACATTAATTTACGGTAATGTGTGGAATTATTTCTACGCTAATAAGTACAGAGGTCCAATTATATTGGGTACTACGACTAGTCATTACGGTGTCCTATAATTTGAGATACGTGGACTTACATAATCATATTAAATGGAAATGATGACATGTCTTGCAAATTTTGCTGACTTGTAAAAATCTATTTTTAACATAGATTTCCCAAATTGCGACTATATCACTTATCTCCACGTGTCATTTATACATGGGTTTCCCTTTAACAAAACAACCAGACAAATTGTCTATAGACGTTTTCTGCGAACTGTGTTTATTTGGTGGGTTTGTCCATAGTGCACGGATCCACTGCATCCCTCGTATCGACGGCGTCATCGCTTGCTGCTGGCGCCGGGTCGGAAGAAAGGCAGGCGCACGAGGTAATTGGTGTATGTTATTAAACATTTTTACCTTTTACTAACAATAAATTAAATATCAGAATTAACCTAAGTTCATAAAGTCAGATTGTAAGACCTATTCATAAGCAAGGGATAGTAGTTATTCCAACTGTAATTTTCAAAGCGAAGCTAATTTTCTACTCGACGCTACAGAATTTATTACCGAAGATTTATCTATAATACAAAATCTTGTTTTCACCTATTGTAAGGGTCTACTTTGCATAGCGAAACTGGTTGTGGGGTCACTAGAAAGTGATAGATAAATAAAAATATAAAGCTCTCAACATTTCCTGTAGGTCCGGAAACTGAGAAGAGAACTCGCCGATGCTAAAGAAAAAGTACACACACTGACTACACAGCTGACAACTAATGTAAGTACCTTTCAAACGTAAAATAATTGTTTGGCACATTTATTTAATGTATGTCGTTAAACACATTCCATAGATACTCGGTCGATGATCTTTGTGTCACCTCTAAACGTTACCACCTTAAAGGTTTATGAAAACTATTTACGCATAAAAAACTAATTTGAATTGAATTTTTTCTTCTTAAAAATAGCGCTGTAATTTAAACGACCTACGTTTCTCGTTAAGCGTATAACCTACAGACGCACTGAAATAGCGTTAATTAAAATGGTAATATGAGATTGTTCTTACTGTGTTACTTTACGTCACATTTTAACACCGTATCTTTTACTATTGTAACATAATACTATGTCTGTAGACAAAATAATGACTACCTAACCACCTTGTAAAGCTATCTCAGCGATGATATGCTCACTGATGCCTAGCTGCCAGGCTTGTTTTTGTTTAGTCACCTCGTAATACATACCGATCCAATTTTGTGGTTATCATGTTTCACAACAATGTGGTTAACTACAGATCTCCCTGTACACATCTATACTTTCTCTCCAGGCCATACTATCCGGCTTGAAACATCAGAAACATCAAGGTTTTGTTTCATGCACTTTTGAGCGTTATCTGTAGTTCGTGTTTCAACTTTTGGATATTATTTCCGATAACCTATCGCAGCCCTTTGGGATCATTTCAAGAAAGTTGAGATGGAATGTCACAAGTTAGGGGTCAGTAAATAATATCGGAGGTCCGTGCGGCCGTGAGACGCCCGTTCGCCTGTTTCCTCCCATATCGGGCGTTAAGAATGTATGCCAAATGCCAACTGCCACCGCGGCTATCTACTGTAACATACGATGCCCAAGTCAAAGGCGAGCAACTTGCTTAGAAACCAATCCATTACTGTAATTGGGATTTAGATTTCTTTTAAACAAGATGTTTACTTTATGCCTTTAAAATAAATGCTTGTTTTTAAGTGCACTTGTAATAAAACGACCGGTTTTTCGCTTTCCTCCTATATCTTGACCACACACATGACAAAGCGGCTATAAATGTGAGCGAATATGGCGAGTGACAACTTTGAACTTGGTACTCCCGATGTAGTCCAGATAGCAGACATTTATATTATAATATTATCTTGTGTGACCATTATCTAGACTAGGGTACGTAAACTTTACCCGTTAATAGTCTTAAATATATGCGCTCTATTATTCTAGGACATCTTAATAATGCCTAACGTTAGTAATAGTGTTTTCATTTAAATTCACAATTCGACCACTAACTGCTAACACCCAACTGTACTTTTATAATCTATAAGTACATTGTATAATATATTTAAGATGTGGGTTTATAGTGATAAATCTATACTACTAATTATGAAGAGGCTTAGTAACACATTATTTACTATTAACAATTTTATAATATACAGACGCTAATTAAAATGACATGTTTATCAGTAGAGCTTTATCTTCAAAGCTGTCAAGAATATCTTGACGCTGATATGATGAAAGTAATTGACATATCAATTAGCATATTACTGTCTATTATTTTTTGTAGGGCTAACAAACTTTAAAGCTTATATGGTGTCCAAATTTATTGATTAAAGAACTCTTATTGAATGCGTGTAGTAGCTAATTATTTATGTGATGTACAAGACTTAAGAGCCATCAATTACTTGATATATGTGTCAAGTATGAACTACAAAAAAGAAAGTAAAATATATATGTTGTAAGGTCCGCACAATATGTGAAAGTATCAACAGGAACATTTCGTCGTTATACAAAAGGCAGAAGAATACTTTTTCTTTGATTGAACAACGTAACGGTCTCGATCGATCTTATTAAGGTTCCTACAACAGTTCAGTTAATTCGTCTGGACAAAGAAAAAGTTGACTTTTCAATGAATGTCTGGAGTATAATTTTTTCTGTTTCTAATTTACTGGCCGGTAAAGCGTCGCCGACATACATAATTCAAAACGAAAGACTTCCAATGTTCTTGCGTTGCCATTGTGTAGTTTTGTACCGATTGTGTTGTACGCGACTCAGCCATAGTGCATGATGTCGCGTCTCAATGCCACATCATTGACTTTGACATGGGAATTATATAAATAAAAACTCATTTTAGAAATACAAAAGTTGACATTGAGAGAGCTATTCTCTTGAGTGTTGTTTCAGTATTTATAGTCATGATAACACAGACAATACAAACGATGATCGTTTTACATTAATATTAAAAGCGTGGCAATGTGGACGGTTACTCACGAGATCCCAATTGTATTCAATGGCGATTTAATTTGATATATCGATCGTCGTTCTTGCCCTGCCTTCATGTGTTACAATTCTTAAGTGTTGATGATTTCCAATTCACGAAGCACTGCGACAAAAACTGTTCATTTAACTGTTAGTTTATTGTTATTGATAAACATTGTAGCCAAGTTTTCTTTTTGATAATTAGAATCTTGAAACAAGACCGGATTGTAAAAAAGAAAATGGGCTCTTGATTTTGAATTGTTTTAAAAGTTAAAACTCGATTTACGGTTTTGTTCTTTGTTTGATATTGAGCTCTTGAATAATGTATTTTCTACCTCCAAACTACGCTGGCAATATTAATGCTTTGATTGTGTTGTATTGTGTAAATGGATAAAAAGTAGTTAGCACTTCAAATAACGTTATTAGTAACTATTGTTTAATGTAACAAATGATGTTGGCACGGTGCCAGTCCAGTCAAAGAATATGGTGGCTCGTATTGAATACCTAACGCACCATACATATGCACGTATGTAGCGGAATTATTCACTTAAAAGCTAATTGCTCACAACAAGCTCGAAGCTACAATAGTTTTGTTCCTTTAAAATATATAAATAATATATTTTCTGCTGCTACCATTCATTGATAAAAAAGACTAAAACGATTCTGAAGACTGCTTTTATTGGAGCTCACTTTATTTAGGAAATTGATTGTTTAATTTTAAATACATTGGAAACCGGTTGAAGTTCACTAGGTTTTTATGAATCTTTGAAATCCCGTCTGCGATTTAAATCCTGGTCTTACGCTTTAATAGATTTTTACAAAATTGTATGTTTGCTGTAGTAGCCGCGTGCGCATGGCCGTTATCAAATGTAACTCGAGTCCGTGGCCCATAAATCCTCAGCAGTGCCTGCCGCACTTGCGCAACAAGTGCCTCGCGTACTATAAGATAAAGTGTGTGACCCGCCTTTTTTACTGCTCTATCTTTATATTTGTTATCTTAACATTTACTAGCCTAAAATTGAGAACTACTGACTTCTTCTACTTTTTTTATAAATATTATATTATGCACTATAAAAGATGTCTGCTATACATTATTCATACTTAGCTCTGTCTTTATGACACTGTTTAAGTTTTATTATTGAATTTTTTCTCCACACCCTAATTTATAACCCTCGTCCCCATCCTGTCTGTAATCAATAGACCGTGAGTTACTGGATTGATCAGTGATCCGGGTTCTCTGGGTTCCGTGACTCAGTTGGTTACAAACACTACCATACTACCATCAGTCAAGCCAGTGTTGACTGCGCCTCGGTAGAGCGCGGTCGCGTGCGTTTGGGCTCTACCGCTATATACACGTTTTAACTTCGAAGCTTATAAACAAACAGTTGTTCTATGTTGTGAATAAATGTGATATGTGTGAAAAGTGCTACATGGATTTAAGTTGGAGTGCGTTTTGTACGAGTTTTGGTACTTACTTTTATTCGAGCATTGTACTTTCAGTCATCTTTTGAACTCCATATGAGCGAAACACGTTTGATTATAGTTTGTTGTTTTGTTACCGAGACGTCCGGGTCTTGGTTTTCTATAATTTAACCATATGAAGCAGTTTTAATGATAAATCATTTTGTAATGATTATTTACAATGACCTGTGAAAATGTAGTTGAAATCATTGGCGGTTACAATTGGTCTACGTTTGTTATGTAATTTAAATAACATGAATCTTATTATCATACATGTATTAGTTACTGCACCTATACTTAGTTTAGACATTTTTTGGTTAACAACGTTCTCGTTTCCACTATCTGAGCAGTTTACCAAGGAGCAGGTAACTGCGTCCCTTTTTTACCCGGCAGCGTTCGAAAGAAAGCCCCTATTGAGAGATCCTGCTTGCTGCGCACAATATCCCTTTCATGAATTTTGTTTACGTCCACTATTGTACATACTAAACTTGTCCTTGGGTTATTACTAGCAAAGTAACAATAGACGTTTTACTATATTGGTTGCGTTCGAAATGAGTTGACTAAGTACTAATTTGAGTTACAGCAACATTAAACCTTTTGTCGACCGAAACATTTATTATACGTTTATTGTTATAGTTCTCTAGAAACAGTCGAACGAGTCTTACGAGTAGGTATTGATGACCATGGAACTTGTCAATTGGGAAGAGTTGCGCGTGTCCCTGCTAACGTTTAAAGCTAACATCAAACGCAAACCGAAATTCTGTTTATAGACGATCTGGTTCTATTTGGGGTCAAACGTTTGATATCTAACTCGTTTGATGTGTTTTACGGGCATATTATTATAACCTGCAGTTTAGTATAGCTGCGTTGACTGCACTTTTACGTGAATTTAAAAGAAACATTAAAGTTTAATGTCCTTGCTAATTACATTCAACGCCTGGTTATTACCACGATAAATAACATCTGCTCCGTCGTCAACAAGTCTCAGTTATTACTTCCTCGAAAAATGAATGTAGAGTCCGTATACTCTACAAAACTAAATCGGTCATTAATGATTTGAGCTATTTCTTTAATCTTAAAAAGATATCTTATCGCTGTTGTGTCATACACGCAAACCACAAAATTTTACAAAGACAATGCATACCTTCTATAAATTATTGTTTTATTGGCTGTACACAAGCGAGTGTCTTTGTTCCGTATATGGAATGCTTTTAAACTTATATTGTTATTTTAGTTTGTTCTTGGTAACTTTATGGGTGCGATAAATCAATGAGGTATATAAACCCTTCGTATTTCGGTGTAGGGCCAGTAGTAAGCCAAGACGTGCACAATGCTCATGTCACCACAGGACAACAGTATTTGTCCTATTTACGCAACTCGCTTGCAGCATCCCTATGTAATCTAAACTAATCTATGCAAACATGTCTAGGTATCTCTTTACTTCGCTCTACTTAGCATATCAAACTAAGTTTTACAGATAACAAGAACGCTCTACTTCTAAGACTCTTCATTATTTCTCAATCGCTACATGGCATTTTACAACTATTCTTAAAACATAATAAATCTATTAATTATGAACAATACATGTTTTGTGGTTTTTGAACGTAAACAATATAGTAGTTATAATAACATTAAAAAAAAACTATTAAAAACGTACAATGTAATTAAATAGTAGGTAAGTAACTGCGTTACCTACAATGTTGTAATGACGTATTTACCTGCCCCTATCTATTTTGTTTCGTTCTAACTTACCGAAACAAAGAGATAACTGAGCAAATAACGGGATATCGCTAATCTTATCAATACTTTTTATGTGACTGCATTCAGTAAATACCTTTCGTTTTCAATATAATTTTACATGTGAGTAATAAAATTTTGTGACCAGAAATAAACCGTGTTTGGCTTGCAAATCTGGAAATAATATATTCAAATATCGAATACAGAAAGCGGCACTCACTCGTGGTTACAGTTCGCTGTCTTCAATCAGCGAAGCGCCTCCTCGACACTGTCAATTGAGGTTAATTCGTATGGAGACTGGCCAGGGATCTCTTGATAGTGCCCCTACATTATTTATTTGTTCAATAAGCTAAATGGCCTAGTAAATATACTTCGTTTCAAACAAATTGTTATTTTATTACTGAGACTTTCTTCCTAGGCACCTATCAAGAGTTATTTAGAAATAGTAATGCTATTTGGCAAATAAGGAAGGTCGTTATTTTCCAGTTGAAGGATACAATATGTGGTTTTTACGAGCACCGATGTTAACATAATCTTTTATGTTTTATATACAGTCTGGGCGCATCGCAACTGAAAATAGTGTTTATAGAACAAAGACAACGAACTCGTAAAATGCACGTAAAATAACTTGAACTTGCAGGTGCTTCTACTTTTGGAAATAGCATAAGTAAAGGATCTTTATTTCAGTCAATTAATGAAAAACAACACGTAACTAGAATTATGTAGAGCTGTGTGAAATCTAAGGTAATGCAAGACAATAAATAATATCGGAAACATAAATTAATCACAATGTTATCGGCAAAAGTTCTTAACGATCGTTTTATAAGAAGTTTTAATTATCGCCCACTAATTTAATAATTAACATCCGCACTGTTTAATACATAGGTAATCATAGGTTGCTAACTGCAGAAACGGGAAAGAAATCGTGTTTTTTTTGTAAGACATATATACCCTATATCCTTTAAAATGCAGTATTTATGTGTTTTAAACACGTAACGTTTGATGTCAATGACACATTATCACGCAGTTATTCGAACTATTCAGTTTTGAAATTTGTTGTTATTGTTGCGTATATGCATGTTTTATAGTCATTTCTTTCTCACAAAACTTTATTTGGGCAATGGTTATCTGTATACTTTAATTGTTAATGTTTATTACTTGCTTAAATGCCTACAAAATTGTGTTCCTTACCTAAAAAGAAACAATCAGATTCAGGATTTTAATAAGGCTCTATAATGTAAGTCATTTTATAATTATACCAAAATAGAACTGTCAATTTACAAATCGTATTGTTGTGTCCTATTTGTAGTTAATTGCTACCACATTGTCATGACTTGTATATTTATTAAGCGTTTCTAACGTGCCGTTGTAATGTCGTTGAACAGACTGCGCAATATCTTTAGGCCATTTAGAGATAATCGAAACTTGTTCTGAATACCATAAAATGTTCCTTATCTTGAATAAGCACTAAGCATGATATTTTCTCAAGTTGTTAAAAACTTAAAAAGATAATCGTTAAAAAAGAGTGTGCATCTCTGTAATATAAAAGTTTAAAAACGTTAAAGTTTTTCTTAGCTGGGAAGATGGAGTTGTTATTGCGGATTATTATTTCCTAGAATTTACCGATGACTTAACTACTCAGGTATATAAAATTATTAACAATAAATTAATTTACGACCGAAGTATGTAATAAGAGTCATTAGTTTTTGTACTTTGGAGAGCAATTACGGGCCTTTAAACCATTGCTTATGTTTTGCTTTAACTTAGTACATTGAACATCAATCAAGATATTACGCTTAAGGTAACATAAGTAGTTCGATAATTTCACCTCGACGGGGATTTTATCAATGAATTACGCAATTTAATACAAAACCCGTTGGGCGACTGTTGCGTCACCACCAACGGCCGCCGACCTTGACAGGAAGACTTATAAAAATACCTACTTTAGTGTGACTTATTCAACATCTTCAATCATCCTTGTCGTAAAAAAATACGTAGGTACGGACAACACGGATTTAGGTATAACCGCCATATTAAATGTTGCATAGAAACAAGTAGCTGCTTCCCTGAGTGGTTTATCCGTTATCCTGTGTAGAGTTCAATAGCGAGCACGGAAGGAAGCTCTACAAGACAGGATTGTACTTTATCTACTTAGTCAGGAAGTGCTTGCAGCACACGTCTACTCGAAAGTAGATTAGCTAAGGCTCAAGCTCATGTTACAGTTTCTGTCAACTCTACGCTCCTCTGATAAACGCACAACGTAATGTAAACACAATTCTTCTTAAGAAACGTTTTATGTCACTTGGTGGTCGACACTGACTCAACGAAAAAAAAAGATAACGCTGTCAACGAATGACCGGTGACCGTGAGTCAACTGTATGAGGGCCTCATTTGGTGTCTGCCGTAATGACAGTAGTTCTGTTGTCGTCTCTACAATAAGAATACATACAATAACGTGTGTCCCATTCACCCATATAAATCCAGTTGCTTTCTACCGTAAATAGCTGCGGCGTTGTTGGCTGATTATCGTCACAGTTGATTAATAACTGTTGTTATCATTAGCATGACAATAGCTCTGAATGGAGGTCGGAGGTCATGGCGGTGCCCCTAAAATCCAGTACTCCGGTACCTAATATAACATACCTACGTAGACTTACAGGAGAGGCAAACAATGCGCCCAACCCACGCAGTATATTTGCTTGTTACGACCGTCGTCTGTGAAATTTGCTCTTGTATTACGTACCTACCTATTCTCGCGTTTAGTAACCAAACCAATGGAACTATAGGTATCGAATACTTTATACAAAACATTTTAGCTAAATGTTGGAGCCGTTGATATGTATAGAAATCACGTGTTTATGATAATCAAACCTGAGAACATAATAAATCTGCGAATGGAATTCCAAAATACACGTTAAAGGCGTTAAAGGATACGCAAGATTTCGGCGTAATTTACTCATACGTAGATAGAATGTTATCTTAGTGTATCTTTAGTAAATTCTGACATGTTGGCTCAACCTACTTAACTGATGCTTATATTTTATAACCATAGATAGCCTCAGCTAATTTAAGTTCCTTGACCGCGTTTTTAAAGGCTAATTACAAAAATCTCGCAGATGACTGGGTGTTGTCGATGTGTATTCTTGCTTGTAGGTAGGTTGGTATCGAATGTCTTCCCATCGAGTGTGCTCTTATAACGACTACCAAGCCATGTGCACGACAGATGCTTGCCTTCACTGTTGCTTGAACGCTCAATCATTTTGTATCGGTAGGCAATGGACGCATACTTTAGCAGATATAGCTCGGTATTGTCATAAGTAAGCTATGTGTATATGGATGTATCAGTAATAAAGACTACTACAGACACATACGATATGTGTAATGATAAGTGTCTAGATATTTTTCCTTGTTTGTAAGGAGGAATTACGCACGTAGAGACACTAACTTATTTAGAGGTCAAGTGTGGCATAATAATTACTTCATTCCATTGAGATCATCACTATTAGCAATGTTGTCCTTTTTGCGCGTGATTTACACATAAGATATATGATAAATACATTGAAATGCTAATTGAATAGAATACACTAAGAATAGATTGACTAGTAATTATTTATTAAGATTTTATGTTTGGTTTTGTGACGTCTATTATTCGAATTACCGGCAAATGTCATTATGACACAATGCATATTGATTAACATTCCTACTTAGGTAGGTAATCAATCGCTAAAGCATATTATTGATGGATCATTTAATATAAATATTACATAACCTAGGTACTTCAAATGAAACAAAGGCAACAGATTTTATGGCCAGAAATTTATGTCAAAACTATTTTAAGATATGATTAACGAATAAAAATAAATTAAACACTAAATTAACCTTAAATGGTTTTATAGTGTGTGTATTAATTTTATTGGCATCCGAGGCGACGTTATGAAAACATTTATATTCTTCAAATCGCATGCTATTATTTTTTATGATCACACTGTGTGATTCTCATATTTGGCGATTGTAATTATATAATACCGGATTTATAACCAAACTCCCATAAAAAAAACCTGTCTAACGTACTTTCTATTAAAGATTTTATATTTATGTGTAAATGTCATTTTTAGTTTGATAACTTCCTTAATATTTAATATCAATATATCTGAACAGCCCGGGGTTATCTTACGATTGAGCAAGTTAGTGTCAGCGTCAAAGATAAATGTTTTTTTTATTTAAAACAAAACTAAAGTTGTATAATAATAACGACTAGCGTATTTGTTCCGGTGTGATATTTAGTTTTGAACGTGAAATTGCTTTAAATTACTGGTAAATTATCTGAAATAATAACTCGTATTCCGAGCGAAGAATAGTAGGTAACCTCTACCTTTTAAATATCCACCTAAATACATGCTTGAGGCAGTTTTTTTTTTGTTTTATGGTTTGTTTGCTACTTGTAAAACGAGCACAAAAAAGTCATTGACTTCTTTATAGATAGAAACATTATAACAGATTCATAAAGAGCGTTTCATTTTAACTATATTAGTCAGTCACGTGGAAAATGGTTTAACATTCCATTTCCAAACAAGCAATTAAGGTCATGACACTCTTACGTTTTCTTTAAAGCATGCATAGGCGCCTCGTTCGAATACTGTTAATAATCATGATATTATTGCTTTTCTAAACAATCGATTCTCATATGTTCAAACGCTGCGGCACTGCGACTTGCAATAGAAACCGTTAGGGCCATGGTCTCATTGCTACACTTGTTCTTTGTACCTCTGCTTATTTCGAGAGATAGATACAATAACGAAGAACATTAAAAAAAACTATGTAAATACTTTGACATATAAAATGCCGTTACAAATGCGTATTTGGATTAATAAGAAGCTTTAAAATTTGTTAATACATTAAATAAGGTAGGTGCCTCATATAGTCTAGTGAGTAGCAATTACATAAAGCACCTTACCCAACTAGTATTCAAATAAAAATAGATTGCATACATTATTGCCAGGCAAATGCTAACACATAAACTTCCACAATGAGGTCTGCTTACAAATCAAGTTGGCAAGAAAATAAAATGAGCATTATCGTAACACTTAGGTAGTTTTTATTATGCTCTACAATTTTATTTTGTGTCTGCTGTCATGCTCTTTTTTCCTAATAGCTAACAACATAATAGGAACATGTGGATACAATATCTAAAAAATTCCTTTTGATAAACATGGCATACGTATCATTCATTATGCATGCTTTGCCAAATCAATTTTGGGTACCGTTATCTATACAAAAAATGCTATAATCATGACTATTGTAATGCAGTTGCATAGTACCTAAGTTTATTTACAAACGTCAGTCAACGAGCACTGGGGCAGGGTTATTGAAATGTTACGAAATGACCATGAAATGAAAATAAGTATTGTGCTGGGCGCTGTTACTACGGACTCCGTATGCAAAGGCTACACACCACAACAAACAGGTCGTTGATACGCGAACGAAAGCCGTACACGAGTGCGAAAGAGAATGATATATAAACATTATGTCGTCCTTTTCTCTAGTATACCTGGCAACGGTTCTCAAAATTGTGTTTAAAGGGATTAGTCCACGAGCTTCCTTACTTTTTATTAACGGTTTTACTAATGACTCTTAATGATGAATTAATGAGTCAGGGATTGAGCTTTTGTTTGCAACCGTAATCACGGTTTGAATACTTTTATTGTTACCGTATTTCCTATACATTGTAGGTAGTTCCTTAAATAGAATATAAAAGATAAGATGTAAATTCTTCATGCAATTTGACCAGTAGGTATTTACTAGTTAGAAAAGTTAGTGTTTTATTGTATTTTAGTTAAAATGTCGTACAA